>BSBK01003765.1:662500-1262500 GCA_027943335.1 Chamaecyparis obtusa | reverse complement strand
CATTCCAGAGTCTGGTTTCCATCCGATCATCTGCAAGAATCAATTCCAGAATTCTATGTAGGAGGAAGACAGATTGGTATAGTAGGAACTAAACGACAGGGTGCCTTGTAGAATCCCCGACCCAGCTCGAGCCTCGACTTCCACTTTCTGCCCCAAACCGACTTGGATTTTGGACAAGGATCCTAGTGAAACCATTGGCGGAAGCATGAATCATAAATTCATGAAAGAATCAGATGATTGTTGGAAGAGTGTTGAAATCAAAAGCTGGAAGGCATTTCGCTGGCTCACATAGAGGAGGTGTACCTACATATCAGTTTTAGGGAGACCAGTGCCATATCAATACTTCAACGCACTGGCCTTTAATTTTCTATAGAGATTCACCAGTATAGTTATCTGTCACCAAGATAAGGTTGTTGATATTGAAAAGTGGCAAAGTTCCCATGAAGCAAGATATCATGTCTTGATCATCGGTATTATTGGCATCGAGAAGTGTCATTGAGATTGGTCATATCCGGGGGATTGAACTTTCCAAAATATATGCACGCACATGTCTACAGGCTCTAAGGTGGACTTGTGGTTAAAGATGTGAACATAAGTGAAGCCACCTTAGCACCATTGAGAATATCACAGCCAAAGGGAGATAAGCATTGGAACGTGCAAATACACATGTGTACGCTGCCAACCCATATCAATAAAACAAACATAGAGGTGGCTGATAAAGGGGTGTCTCAGCAAAGCCCAAGTCAACCATCAATAAAGGAAGAGAAGGGTGACGTGGACATAAGGTAAGGTTAAAAAAAAAAAAAATTAAGTATGAGTAATCCAAGTGCCTCATGAAAAGGAACCATTTCTAGAGATACTACCTCTAAAGAATATTAAGTAAAACCCAAGATAAGGAGAGAGATAAGTATTTTCTGATTATTATATCTTGAGAACTACTGATTATTATATATTTTCTGATTATTATTTATTGTAGTTAATCTCTTATTTGTATTTCTATATGTACTATAAGAGCTATTTGCCTTGATCTTTTCCGAGGATGCTCTTGCAGGAAAAGAAGATTGATATCAGATTCAAAGGGAGTCTGACACTTCAGAGGTAACCTTGGACGAGAAGGTTAGATGTTGATGTTAGTACTCAAAGCTTCAGAGGGAGTCAGTACAACATCTAGAGGATCTGCCTTATTTGATTTCCAAAGATCTTGGTCATATTGATTCAGACGGAGTAAACCATATTGAGATGGTTTCCCTAGGTCATGATATTCCTAGATAGATGATTGGGCATTCAAGAAAAGAGCTTAATGAGGACTAAAGAACAAAGACGTGACTTGCTCGCAGAAGGTTGATATTAGATTCAGGGGGAGTATGATAGTTCATCTAAAAACAACCTTGGACGAGAAGGGAGGAGATTGTTACAAGACCTTAAAGGAAGCATCCAGAGGACTATGATCATGGGATTGAGTCCCATGTGTGCTGGCTGAAATTCCTTTATGCTAACTCCTACTTAACTTGGGGTTCACCTAGAGTGATGCAAACTATATAAGAGATATAGTGCATAAGTATGCTATTTAGGGTACATTATCACCACAGAACATATGGCTGATATTCTCATCAAGTTTCTTGCTAGAGGGAAGGTTGTGTGCCTTCGAAATAAACTTGGTATGTTGGAGAATGAAGCCTTAGATGAAAAGAAGTTTCAATATATGTGATCTATTATCTTGTATGTTATTGCATTCTTCTCTTTGAGAGAGAAGTCTAAGGTGAAAGCCCTTGTTTCCACCCTTTTGGGATGAACCATGATGGATCCACCCTCTGAGATGAGTCAAGGTGGATTTCATGTGTGTGACTCCAGGACTTATGGGCCCTCCTGTGAACATTGGAGAAAGGTGACGACCTTTCGACAATGAACACTTGTATATGATTGATGTTGTGAGGTGACGACTTTGCAACATCTCCATCATGATGGATATCATGTGACTTGATATCCGTGGATATGTCATGATGGTTAGGATCTCTTAGACATCATGGTAGATATCATAAGGTTGATATCATTAAATAAACCATAGATGATCTAGAGATCTTCATGGTGGATATTATGTGACGTAATATCTGTAGACATGCCATGATTAGTCTATATGGTAAGTATCACATATGTGATACTAGTGCACATACCATACTCGATATTTTGAGTACTTGGGTGAGTATCATGGATTTGATACTTGGAGACCATTACTCATGATAATCATTTTGAGCACTTAGGTGGATATCTTGTGAGTTGATATTTGGAGACTATTGCTCTGAGTACTTGGTAAGTATCATGGACTTGATACTTAAGGGCCATTACTCTTAATATCAGTAAAATGATATAAATATAAAATGATTATCTATACTCACATTGAGTACTTGGCGAATATCATAGATTTGATATTCGGAGACCATTACTCTGAGTACTTGGGTGAGTATCATGGATTTGATACTTGAAGACCATTACTCATAATAATCATTTTGAGCACTTAAGTGAATATCTTGTGAGTTGATATTTGGAGACTATTGCTCTGAGTATTTGGTAAGTATTATGGACTTAATACTTGAGGGCCAATACTCATTATATCAGTAAAATGATATAAATAAAAAATGATTATTTATACTCACATATTACCTTGAGGTAATATTTGTTATCCTCCCTAGCTAAGAGGGACTGTTGATGTTTTGTAGCTTCAGTCAAATAAACACTATGAGTCAATACTAGTGAAGATTTGTGTGTGTGTGTATATATATATATATATATATATATATATAATGTATATATTAGAGTAACTAATATAATACATGAGATAGTGCTATTACATTTGCAATGATCCTAATAAATCAACAGACCCTAATTAGACGGTGGTTGAAGTAGGTTTGTCCTGCAAGCTGGTATGATTACAGCTCTAATACCAATTGTAATGTCCCCTTTTGGGTTAGCCTAAAATTTGCCCTAGAATCATAAATTCAATAAAATAGGGAACATAATATAATTATAGATATAACCTTAACCAAAAGGAGATAAAGCAAGATAGATCCTTGTTGAGATCCTACAATCATGTTAGATAAATATTGAAGATACAATTCATAGTATCAACCATTAATACGGTTAAAAACATATATTCATAACTATCTTAGTCATTTAACAAATCTAATTTATTAATTGGGTCAATCATAATGGAGCCTGGATAAACAACATAATAGGGTCCCTGAAGTGATCCTCCACCCTAGGCCCAAGAGCGGATATACCATCCCTCTTGGCATCATGTGGTCTTTCACCATCCATATAAGGTGGTGTACCTAGTAAGGAATCATATAGCCTTTCTCCCTCATCATGTCACTCTTATTCACCCTCCTATGATTGAGACTTCCTTGAGTCCATCCCAACAATCGCTCAATGTAGGGGTTGGAGAAAGAACTACAACAGGGTGCCCAACGCGATCCTCTACCCGATGCCCAAGAGCGGATATACCATCCCTCTTGGCCTCATGTGGCATTCCGCCATCTCATATGAGGTGTACCTGGTGAGGTTTCCTATAGTCATTTTCCCTCCTATTCCCTTCCTCACCTTATCATGATTGATTGTTGCTATTTGGAAATCCTTATTATTACTTGTGTCCAATATATATATGTTTGTGTGTGTGTGTGTGTGTCACTGCTTGCTGATATAGCAACTTCTGATCTGATCCTGATCACTGTTAGGAAATTGTTGATGTTCTTTGACTCTCTGCCCTGATGCCTCCTCCACTGTGGCCCTCTATATATATTTTAACATTTCCTTGAAGCTATGCGTCCTTTGGGAGTAGCTGTCCTTTCATAAGGGATTGGTTCTCCTTGGATCTGACTGTTCCTGACGGCTCTTCATAATTATTAGTTATCACAATGATTCCTTTGATTGAACTTCCTAATCCTTTCTGTCTATTGAAGGATCGCTGTTCATCGCTCACTGCATTTTAAGACTTATCTCTGCTTATATCTGCTATATCATTATCTATATTTATTTGTGTTCTAAAATGTGCTCAAGTTCAAGTGAGATTACATTATATTCCTTGCTGATTTTACTCCCCACCTCATCTTCTATAGAAATCCAATCGTACCTCTTCACCTAATAGGACAGGGCTTCTCAAAGGATGTCTGCCACATAAGATCAATAATAATTTGTAACATTGGGTGCCAAGACTAGATGAAGGTCAACCAATTTCAAAAATAATTTGGGCAAAAATGCAAGGAAATTCAGTCAGCCCATTAAGATCAAATATTTTACTTGAAAATATAATAAATGTTTTCCCACATATATGAGTTGACCAGCTGCCCAGTATAAGTAACATATAAAAGAATATTATTCTGGTCGGTTTTAATGATATCGCCTAGGGTTACAGGTCGGCCTCCTTTGAGTTTATAGCCTTAACATCATCTAGCAAAGCTGTTATTTATCTCACAAGGCAGGGGCATGATAGTTGTTTATTACTAGAATGCCCAAGGTACAAGGCATAAATGTATTTTTGTGTTAGTTGATCAGTTGAGCAAATTTATTCATTTCCAGGCCATTTCCTCACAGTTTAATGCACCAGATGTTCCAGAGCTGTTATTAGGCAGTGTTCAGACTCCATCAATTGCCGAAAAATTCTTAGTGCTCAGACTCCGAAAAATTATTTATTAGGCAGTGTTCAGACTCCATCAATAGCAGATTTCTTAGTGCTTTTTGAAAGGAGGTATTCAAGGTTGGCTGGCACCGAATCAACCCCCAGCACCAGTTACCACCCTCAGATAGATGGCCAGACAAAGATTGTGAACAAATGAGTTGAGGAATATTTCCGTAACTATGTAGCGAAACAGAAAAAGGCTCGGATCAATTGGTGGCAGATTATTGAGGCCAGGGGAGAGTATAGCTGGTCGACTCTATTGGGCAAGAAGGTCTCCACGATTTGGAGGACATTCCACTGATTTCTCCAAAGTTTATCCTAAGAACTATGCATTTTATAGAAGACATGAGCTCACTTCTCTGCTCACCTGGTGATTATTGACAACAATAATCACTCACTGTGTGTGAGGATTGGGAACCACATTTTAGTCTCGGTACTCCTGTATGCTAGACATGGCAGTATAAATGATTCAATGCACTGCCTATACACTGCTGTGTATTTCTGAGTGATGCAACATCCTTTTTAGACCAGTATATGTAATTCTGAGCACTAAAAAAATCATTTACAAATTGGTACATGCAATGAAAGGTCAGAATTTTGTATCACTTTTCTTGTAGATTTTTATCAGCTCTTGCATATTAAAAAGGAAAATTATCATTTCAATTTATGTGCAAATACAAATATTTATTGTTCATCCAGTATATGTTTCTCTTCATTTCTGAGCAAAGAAATCTGCCTAAACACATATCAAACCAATGAACTCTGAAACCGTGCATTCATGCCATCAAAGAAACTACTAAAAGGGCAAAATTTTGGATCAGAACTATCACAGTATTTTACAAAATGCCTGATGATTGAGATTTAGGATTTCTATGCAACCTAGCATCTCTTATATAACTGGTTCTCAATGACTGCAACATTTGCTCCTCTATTACACTTGCATCTCTGTAATACATAGTTCTCTATCAAACTAGGTCTCCATGTCATTGTTTTCTGTAAAACTAAGTTCTTCTTGTCAACTTTTTTACTGCCAATCTAGTTAGGGCAAGCTGAGACTAAGAACAGATCTGTGTTTGTGTGTTGCTAAGTTTACAATGAGAACATTGGATGAAGTGTTTGCCTATGCACGTTCTTTCTTCTATAGACTGTCTCTACAAAAGGATTGATGAACCCATGATTGACACTTTAATATTCTTAGGTTAGCAATGGAACTACGTTATGAATAAATGCTTCGTGTTTCCTTGTTTGGGTATGGCAGGTGTTGGTCTCTAAGATATTAAAAATGTTTAGTTGCAATTTTGAGTGTACCTGAGTTTCCTGTAGCTGCAAGGTCTTTTGAGATGCATAATCAACTGGGAAGTTGACTCTTGACTATTGACAACTGGTGGTCTTGATAATTGACCGCTTATGGATTGTTTTCTCGTTCTATATAAGTGAACCATGGGTATGATCAGGGTACATGTTATAACAGGTTGACAAATGTGACTATGATTTTCCTTTTGGAGACCATTTTATTTGAAAGTTGGGTTTGCGCCACAATATATTTATTGTTGGTCTGCTCAAAGTTGTTGAGGTATATCCTATCTGAATTTGTCATGGTTGTGGCTACTTGAGAAGCACCTAGTGGCAAGCCTCACTAGCCAAATCACATGCTCTTGAGGTCATCATTGTGTCAAATCAAAATGTTATGATTTATCAGTACTTGCTAGCATCTAGTGTCAGTTCATGTTAAAGATGTTTTAATCCATAGGCCTTGGGTTTCGTAATGGTTTATTGGTCCTCGATTGGAACCCAGTTGTCTATTATCTTCCCCATCCACAATAAGAGCTCTTGAATCTGGGCAAGATCGCATGAAAATCTGTAGCACCACAATGATAAAGAATTCATGTTATTATGCTAATGTCTTATCATATGAATATTTGAAATGTCCTATATTTTAAATCTTTCTTAACTCTTTTAGTTGCTATCCCTTGCCATCCCCTAAAAAATGGCCTCCCTGAAAAGCCATCCCAGAAATATGTTCTCCCATCCCTCCCCATCTTCATACCCGAAACTTGGTTGACCATAACACACACGTGAACATCAATGCAACATGAACCTATAATTTCTAAGCTTTACAAGTGTGTGATCAACAATCACCTAGATAGATGATGAGAAAGAAATCAACATGAGAAGATAGCATAGCCAATAAAGGGAGATTAATACCATGAATGTGTCATGAACAAAGAAGACATGATGAGAAAGACAACCACTGTGAGAAGCCAGCAAGAACAACATAGGGAGACCACACACTGGAAGAACTTCTAAAAGATATTAAATGCAACAAGAACAAAGTGGACATGATTTGATTGCAAGTGTTAATTTTGATCAGATTTATATGTTATAGGATTTTTTTTAATTTCATTCACTGTTATGCAGATGTCTATGCTTATTCAATACAGATCAAACTCTACACTGTTCAATGACCTTTGCTGAACACAATCTCACAATATTAACACTGAGATGTATCAATATCAATTTGCTATGAATTGATATCGATTTGCTATAATATGATGTCGCCGAGATATGCCTATGAATCAATATCAATCTGTGATAATATGATGTTGCTAAGATATGTTATACCGCTGTATCTTTGCTTTGCACTTATTGATTTTTGTACATTGCCAAGAATAAGAACGGCATCCAATATATATATATTATCAAAGGACCATGTCTCCCGTAGAGACATGGCTCTACGTGGACCATATGGTCTCACAGAGTCATGTCTCTACATGAGACATGTTATCGATATGTCATGTGTTTAACTAACAATAACAACCATTCAATATAACATGTCTCAGAGATATTAAATAATCATGATCGATTATATTCGCTGCAACCATACATTATTATCGATATGATTATAATCAATATGATTATCGATTACATATATATATATATAATCAGTGATCATACTAATTATTAATCATACATAGCAGAGATTATTATGATAAACATAATCATCTTATGGTGTTACAGATAATCAGATCAGTGAAGGATAGGAATCAAATGTTCAAGGCCGATAGGCCATTTATACATTTGATTACATCGCTTAGATTAATCTGACCGAAGCTACAAATCATTAACACTCCCTCTTAGCTAGGGAGGATTACTACTATCCTTGATGTAAACACAAGAGATCCATTTATCGCGTGAGAGAAAGATATCACCTTACTGTGATATCAAGAGTGTTAAAGTTTAGATCAAATTGTAGACTGTTAATTCTTCTAGAACTTCTTATTATATTTATATATGGATTCTCAATTTATCACATATATATATATACGTATATATATATATATATATATATTACTGATGTAATAATATATATATAAATATATATATTAATATAGAATATATTTAATATCATTCTTTATATATATCTGAGTACGATATCATAGTTTACTGTTTTGATGAAGATCGTTGTTATCACTTTGAAACTGTTTTTGTATGTATCACTGTGAATAGAACAGCCACCGATCTATATATATATATATATATACCAAAGCCTATCGTGGGGAGTCATGCCCACGATGGAGCATGACTCTTTGAAGAGTCATGGTCCATCGTGGACATGACTCCATGATGCATTGTCTCCTTTAATCGTATCATTTGATAACAAGTTCAGTTTAGTCGATACTCATCGACTTGTTTGATTTAATCAATAGGCATGTATAATGATTAGTATGTTTATTTAAAACATAATATATATATATATATATATATAAAATAAACATATACTTAAAACATAATTCTGAATAATCATATAAACATAAATATATAGATATAGATATAGATATATATGTATATATATATTTCTACAATAATGATCTATCACTGTGATAGTAACTATCCAACTGAGGCTACAAACATTAACACTCCTTCTTAGCTAGGAAGGATAATTATGAAAAGATTCATACAATATAAATGAAATATTACCTCAAAGTAATATTAGATGTGATAATGATATTATCTCATAATATCAGGAGTAATGGCCTGCTAATATCAAATCTCGTGATATTCACCAAGTACTCAAGAATTTCAAAATGATATTATCTCATAATATCAGGAGTAATGGCCTCAGAATATCAAGTTGCATGATATTCACCTAGTACTCAAAATGTCCATAAGGTATGTGCACACGTATCCTCAATGATACTTACCATATGAACATTATATTCATGGTCTGTTTAAGGAAATTAATCCACCATGCAAGATATTCGTGGTTTGTTTAAGGAGATTAATCCACCATGCAAGATATAATCTTGCATGATCTGCTTAGACATCATAAGATATCCATCATAATAGAAAATTTGAGTTATTGTAAGATCGTCAACTTTCAATAACTTCTGCAAATACAAGTGATAATTATTTAGAAGTCATCACTTCCTCATGATGTACACAAGGCCCAAATAACATAAATATTTTCATTAGTATAATAATCAAATATGTTGAGACTCTTTCTCAGTAATTACAATCATACCAAGTTTTACCTCGAAAGTGTTCCACCTTCATTTTGCAAGAGGTTTGATGAGGATGGTAAAGAACAGTGATCTCCTTCTCAATCCAGTATTTCAAATTCTTTAGAATACATGATTCTCTGAATCCAAGTTTGACTTACTGACTTCAGCGAAGGAAGCTTGATGTTTGAGTCTAGCAGAGCATTTTGTTGCAGTGTGACCATAGTTGTCGCATCTATAACATTGTATTTTAGAGTAGTATCTTTGTTTCTTGAGCATGACTCTTCATAGAGTCATGGTCCATCATGGACATGGATCCACAATGCATTGTCTCCTTTAATTGTATCCTTTGATAACAAGTTCAATTTAGTCGATACTAATCGACTTGTTTGATTTAATCAGTCGGCATGTATAATGATTAGTATGTTTATTAATAGCATAATATATATAATAAACATATACTTAAAACATATTTCTGAATAATCATATAAACATAAATATATATATGTATATATATATTTCTACAATAATGAACTATCACTCTAATAGTAATTATCTGACTGAGGCTACAAGCATTAACAAAGAGTAATGGCATGTCCACGAATATCAAGTCACATGATATTCACCATAACTCACAATATCCATTATGGTATGTGTACAAGCATCAAGTCACATGATACCTACCATAAGGATATCTCTTCATGGCATATCCACAAATATTACGTCACATAATATCCACCATGAGTATCTCAATAATATCACTCATTATGGCTATCCATAGATATCAAGTCTCGTGATATCCACCATTTAGTTGATAGTACTTAAGAGATATTAACTATCATGACATGTCCATGGATATCAAGTCACATGATATCCATCATGATCGTATGGTTAACTATAGTAAAATCATCACCTTACAATAACAACCAAAAGTACAAGTGTTCATCATTGAAAGATCGTCACCTCTCAATGATGTTCAAAGGAGCCCAAGAAGTCATGGAGTCACACACATGACAATAAAAGAGGTTACACATTAAACATCTTTAGAATATATCAGTACAAAAAATTAATATTGTTGAGACTCAATCTCAGATAAAATTACATTTTCTACCATACCAAGCTTACCTCTAAAGTATTCAACCATTGTCTTGGAGAGAGGCTTGGTCAGAATGTCTATTGTTTGTTCACCTGTACTAATATATCTCAACTGGATAACATTTCTCTCCACCATGTCTCTAACATAATGGTAGGGAATTTCGATATGCTTCGATCTGTCATGGAATACAAGATTCATTGAAAGCTTTATACAACTCTGGTTGTCACAGTGAATGATAGTAGGATCTAAGGATTGTCAAAACATGGAGCCAATATATCTATGAATACTAATGAAAATCTAGAAATAGTAATTCACATTTCAAGAATAACATTGATTAAACTTTCGGATAAAGCTCAACTCATTCCAAAAGAGAGAGGATTTCAATAGATTCTACATTGTGAATTTACCATTAGTCTATGTATTCATCAATAAGGAGTAACAGACACAAATTCTTTAAGAGAACTTTTCGTCATCATGGCTTCTCCCACAAGATCAGGAAAATGACTATGTTGATGTTTTGTAGCTTCAATCGAATAAACACTGAATCAATACTAGTAAAGATATGTATGTATATATTTAGTATATATGAGATGTATATATATATATATATATATATATATATATATATATATATATATATTATGTAAATATTAGAGAAATTAATATAATACTCAAGAGATATTATATATATATATATATATATATATATATATATATATATATATATAATCATAATTGACATTATATTAATTACATATTAATGAATAGACATGTCTCATGAAGGGACATGTCTCTTCTTGGCTCATTCCCAATATAAATGCAAGATATTGTTGCATTTGGAAAATACATAAAATGAGATAGTGCTATTACATTTGCAATGATCCTAAAATCTTAACATGGTATCAGAGCCAAGTTGCAAATGTAAGAGAATAGTTTATTGATGGTGAGTGTGTGACTGTCTCAGAAAATAAAGTCTCGTTACGAGGACCATATCTCACAAATGCACCGTTGGATTTTGCTAAATTTCGGATATGTTTGTGAAAACCAAATTTAGAAGAATCTCACCGAAGCGATTGGAAAGAAAGTGTCGGGTTCAAAAGTTATGACTGAATGTGTACGGGTCTATGCAAAAATCTGTGAAAGAGCGAGGTTCCTTCTTTAAAAGCCTAACTGATTAAAGGGAGATCTAATAAGATTGAAGGTTGTGATAGTGTAGAGAAACTTTGGATATTAAAGATGTCATGTGAAGAATTATGGTAATGTTTGAGAACGACAACGTCATTCTGTGAATTAGCATGATATTTTCCATATGGGCTCACCTTACAGAATGAAATACTTGAAATTTATAAAAGATAAGTATTTCATGTTTTATTAATGCACATAATTTTTTAGTTTCTAATTCATGCTATACTATTGGTTAGTAAAATCTTGTATGCTTCTATCATTGGTATTTATGATCAAGATAGTTTAGTGAGCTATTTTTAATCTCTCTCTGATATACCTTCAGGACAGAAGCAAAAGCTAATTGCATTCAAGGGAGAAAGAACTTGATGCTTTCAAACGAATTGACGATTGAGACTAGATGCAAAGGGAGTCTGACATTTCAAAAGAGGTCAAGAAGTTGATAAACTTGGGCTTCAGAGGGAGCAGATGGTTCAGTCAACTTGTGACAATCTTGATCATGTTGATTGAGAGGGAGTTCACTATTTAAGGTGAAACACTTTTGAGGTAAACTTGATATAATTGATTATTATACTAATGAATCATGAATGTTTTTTAATAGGCCTGCCCCCTGTGTAAATCATGAGGAAGTGACGACTTTCATATGATTATCACTTGTATTTGCAAAAGTTATTGGAAGGTGACAATCTTACAATAACTTAAATCATGATATACATTATTTATAATGTTGAAACAGATCATGATGAATTAATGCAACAACTAAGTGTTAGATGTCATTAAGTTGACAGTCTATGAGTTGTTTGCGTAAATATATCTTGTAAAGCAACAACTAAGTGTTAGATGTCATCAAATTGACGGTCTATAAGTTGTTTGCATAGATATATCTTGTAAACCAACAGCTAAGTGTTAGATGTCATTAAATTGACGGTCTATAAGTTGTTTGCATAGATATATCTTGTAAATCAACAACTAAGTGTTAGATGTCATTGACGGTCTATGAGTTGTTTGTATAGATATATGATAGGTATTTGGTGAATATCATGTGTTGATATTCTGCAGGCCAGTACCTTATTGAGTACTTGGTGAATATCATATGTTGATGTTCTGATTGGCCAATACTCAGAGTATTTGGTGAATGTCATTTGTTGACATTCTAATAGGCCAATACTCAAGAGCTTGTGGATAGAATCGCCGATGGAGGCAATCCACCTGAGAACTTGTGGATAGAATCGTCGATGGAGGCAATCCACATATTGAGACTATGTTTCTATTGACTACATCTTGAGGATGATGCCTTTATTTCTTACATCATATGATTGATGTTGTCAAGTGTCTTAAGCGTTGACATTGGATTGATTTATCCTCCCTATCTAAGAGGGAGTGTTGATGTTTTGTAGCTTCAGTCGAATAAACACTGAGTCAATACTAGTAAAGATATGTATGTATATATTTAGTATATATATATATATATATATATGTAAATATTAGAGAAATTAATATAATACTCAAGAGATATTATATATATATATATATATATATATATATATATATATAATCATAATTGTCATTATATTAATTACATATTAATGAATAGACATGTCTCATGAAGGGACATGTCTCTTCTTGGCTCATTCTCAATATAAATGCAAGAGATTGTTGCATTTGGAAAATACATACAATGAGATAGTGCTATTACATTTGCAATGATCCTAAAACCTTAACAGACTATCATACCATTCTTATGAAGCCAAAAAAGACATACACAATGACTGACTTTTACAGAAAAAGCCTTGGATATAAAAAGATATGATCTTCATTTGAAATGCATAAATAAAAGACTTCAAAAATATCATATGATTATAATTAATTATTTTTATCTCTTTTATTGTTGTGCAAGTTTTCACAAGTATAACTCTTGGGCTTCTATAAACACAAATAAAACGTGGCTATAAATGTGGATGCAAGGAAAACATTGGTTAAAATGCATTTTCACATTTGTTTTGTTATAAAACCATGCATGTTTTTATATAAGATTTCAATTTTTAGTACTTGCTAAGTTGCCAAATTTTTGACAAGTTTTTGCTGAGTTGAAAATTTTGGGCTTGCTGAGTGCTTGCTGAGTGCTCCCTGAGTCTGAGTGTACCGACTATGGATTAACTAAAGGAATTATATAATTATCTTACAATCAAACATAATCTACTATGGTAATAAACTTTGAGTTATTCAGATTAACACCTTAACGCTTGTGAGCAATTGACATGCCTACCTCTCTCATTTTCTATTCATACACGTAGGGTTGATTTGTATAGGCATCTCTATCTCATGCATGGCTTGCACCTAAAGACCACATATATCATGATCAAATACAATAATGAAAAGATTCTACCCATTTATGTTATGTCCTTTTGTAGAAATGATGATTTTGTCGAGTATTGTGATAGATTTTGTTCATTGTTTTAAATGATGTTAACTGGTTTATCTTTAACATTATAGCATATCTAAATTTTAGAAATTGATGCCATCTCAAGTTCTAGCAGCCACTGGTAATCTTAGCATCAACATCATCAGTCAATAAAAATCCCCAGTGCTATCTTCATAAAGCAAAGAGAAAAAAGTTTTGCAAACAAAAACTACAAAGGAATTTTATGAATCAATCATCCACCAACAACGATAAGGCTCTGGCCCTCACCTGGTGACAATGGGATATCATAACAATCAGCCACAATTTAATGATGGCAATTAGATCATTGCAGCCAAACGAACTTTTATTACAAACCGACAACCAAGAAGAAGAATACTGAAAGCTGGCAAGATTGTTCCTTGTTCATTAACCATCACGCAATAGCAATCAAAGCCAGCTATCAATTATCCAATATGTTGAGACCAACAATTCAAACCCCAAGTAAAGTTTATCATCACTGGATAGAAATGACAACAAATGTCGATTGGGAGTGAGAAACTAAATTGTGCATTTGGGAGTCTCCGCCATTCAGCCAACCAATATGGAGGTTCAGTTGGAGGATCAGTGTTAAGGCACCATGGTCAATATGGGGAGGGAATGGGGGAGCGCTAAGAAGAAACAAGTAAATCAAAGGTGCAAGGGATAAGGAGCCTACTAATAAGAACATAGTCCACAATAACTGCATCATTGCAATATGGAAAACAAGTGAATCTACCGAGGTCAAGGAAGTAAGGAAGCTTGCTGAAATGGCCATAACTATAGAGTTCTTGTCACCAGATGCTCTCCATAACCAAATTCCTCAAGATTCAATTCATGAAGACGTAACTCATCTTATGTAATGTCACGAATAGGTGTTTGAAGGTCCCATATATGAGCATTGAAATCACTCAAAAGAATGATATCACCAATGGTGGATTAGTGCGAGAAATCAAGGTAGAGGTCAAGGTATAGGTTACTATCAACTTGTCTGATGAACAGATAATTTGATGGGGATGTAGCAAGAGGGGAGGTGGTAAACACCTTGGAGAGAAGGTGGACAACTCTAAAGCCTATAGCCACATGCATAGAGTGGACATCAGAAACTGTAAGTGAAACATTAGACTTGAGACTGTACCAAATGAGCCAAGCCACACCACCAAAACCACAGACAACACCTAATCTACAAGTCTCACGACAAGAAGTTGAAACCCTCAAGTACTATAACAAAAGGGAAGGCCCATTTAGAGCTCTCATGGATCTCAGCAAGCAAGATGAGACCTGAAAGCAATAACATCCTAAAATGTGCATGAAGAAGATCGTATAGTGCCATTGCAGTTCAAATAAGCAGTGGAGATGTCATCATCACTCACCAAGACAAGAGGTTGTCATCATACTAATCATCTAGGGTATGGCTATCCAAGAAAATAAGAATCATGAATGACAGCCCTACAGTTCCCCATAACAGCCTAGATATTTTCTTTCCTGGAAGCAATAACCTGAATATGAGCTTTTTGAAGGTCTTCCGCCTGTGATTGCGTGATCTGTGTCAAAATGTTTTTATATAGGAGGGAAGAGTTTCTGTTTCACTCAACAAGCTTGCAGAGACTCTCCTGTAGTTCAAGCCTGGATGACATGGGCACCATCTAGCAATGTCTAAGCTTTGTTAAATGAGATATCATTTATATCCAAAGATTCACAAAAGAAGGAGTGACCTGCCCACAAGGGATCAGCTGGTTTAAGGAGGCTACAAAGACGAAGTTTAGCGCATTGGTTTGACATACCTAATCTTACCATTTCCATGACTAGAGATGCTTTCTTTCCCCTTAACCACTTTCACCCACCAATTTTATTTGTCAACCTGTTTTTGAATAGATTGTTGTAAGGCTGTGGTTTATTTAAGAACACCTTAAAATGGCCTTCTTGCAGGTATTATAAAAATTATAGTTACTAGAACTTTCAAAGAGAAGCCAACAAACCTCCAAAACTCCTAAAAGGAGATTCCAAACACCCCAGTTAAATTTGATTCCTCAAGCTCTGCTGTTTTGTTAAATAGGGGATGTGTCAGCTGCAAGCAAAGCTGTCCTGACATATTACAAACTTCACAGTGACTATTTTGCACAAAGCAGAGTTAGTAAGGCTATTTTGGCCCCCATCGTAATGGTCACTGATACTTTTAGTTGTTTTCTATGTTGACATTAGATTCCTGAGTGACCCAATCACTCATAGAACTTCTGCTTCAGTTTCATTCCATCAATCCATCTTGCAATCCTGTTTCCTGATGTTTTCTTGCATAATTATGTTTAATGAGTGTCTTCAAAATGGGAGAGTTTACATGAATGATGTTGCTGTTTTCTAGGTTTTCTGATTTTTTTCCATAAAAAATCATGACAGGGTTTTGTATGTCTATAAAAATCAGGGGGGGGTTTGCATGATTTTGTTCGAAAAATAATGGTCTTTTGTTGCTGTTTTGGGGGTTTTCACCATTTTTTTCCACAAAAACGGAGGCGTGCGATTTCAGCATCGCATTGAGGGTTTGAAAATTTTCCACAAAACCATGTTTTCAATTTTTTGCAATTTTTTTGTCAACAAAAATCTAAGCTTTTTAAGTTGATCTCAGTGTCTCTGGATAAACGGACGGATGAATTTGTTACCCAACACCTGGTTGGAAGAATTGTGGTAATCTTGGCCGTATCCACAAGTTCTGTAAAACTAGGGAGGGTCTCTCAACAGGCTCATGTCGCAGAGTGTTCTAAGGAGAAAGGGGCAGCCTTCTATGCATTCATCACCAAATGACCAGCAGATTATGTCTAGTCTTCTGTAGGGTAGTTATTAGAATGACCATTAAGGGAGGGTTTTAAGTAATTATGTAATGTTTCTATATTGGTCATTTAATTAGGATCTTTCCATTTTCTAGTTAGTTCTTATTTAGAATGTTTATTTTCAGTCTTTTATTTCTATTTCAGAAACTTTGTTTGTAATCTCTATTTAAGGAACTTTCATCTCCATTGTACTCATTGACTATCAATCAATTATCATTTCAGTGACCTCTTCCAGCAGTTAATATATTTACTGAGACCTGCAGTGAAGAGACCTTCATTTCATTGCACAATTCTTGAATCTTCCATGGGATGCAGATTCCATTGATTAAAAAGTTTACAAGGTCCAAAGCATACTGTCAATTAATATATTATTTTACTTACAGAAGTAAAAGCAAATGCTTGTCATACATTAATACAAGCACATAATGAGAAAACTTTGCCGACTTACATTAGAAAACCACCAAGGAGTGGTGATACTTTTCTTCACTTGGAGAGCAATTTCATGTGTGGCCTTGGCAATATCCTGAATGTTTCCACTTTGAACAGCTTCAGAAACAGAAGTATGCCATCGGTTCCACCACTGCATGCGATTCGTGATCACTCCTTTTGGTGGAAGCCTGTCCTCTGTATGTTTGGTATTGTTAGAAGTGAAATTGATCGAAACACAAACATTTCACTAAAGTACTGTAATGTAAATACATGCATGATTCTATTTATGACAGACTACACATTGACCAAATATTTTTGGATTACAGCACTCATGGTGCAAACCCATGTCGATGTGGAACTTGCCTAGCATTTAGGCTTCCATGTCTTTAAATATAAGCCAAAAGACATATATTTTTAAGTTGTTTTTAGAAAAGAAGAGGGCATTCACCTAGTTTCAAGATTATTTAGCAAAGAAGATGGCATTAGTTTTAAAAGTTAGACATTTAATTCAAAGGAAATTAGAACAGTTCCAGCAGCAAGAATGACAGGTCACTTTTTCTTGATATAGAGGGAGTTTTTGATAGTTGGAAGTGTAAAATCCTTTATGTCAAACAGGCAAAAACTAAATAGCTGCAGCAGAATGTCACAGCAGATTACCAATTTCAGAGATAAAATCAGATTTTATCAGAAAAGCAGAATACAACTCAGCAGAGAGCAAGATACACAAAATGCAAAAACAAACAATCAGGATGCCAAACACAGTAGTAAAGTGATTGTTAAAAATAGGTGCAGCAAAGAGTTACAAATAGTAACGAAAAAATGGGACTGACATACTGTTTCAAATCAACACTACATTTAGAGTTAATTCATTGTTATAAGAAGGATGATTAGATCATTGTTAGATTGCATAGAGAAGAGACTTAATGAGAGAGTTTTCTGATTTCTTGGGGTTTCCGTCATGCCCCTGTTCCATACAAAATTCACTGATAGTGGTATCCAAGCCACGTTTATCAGAGCTGAAATATCACAATTGTTTACAGCCCAGGTGAGATTACCCTAGACAAGTTCAAATTTAAAACTCCTTCACCAAAGTCAAAGATTCAAATACTTGGAGAAAATCTCAACTTTGTTTTGCTTGCTCTTGTACCAACTAGTATTGGTATACAGTCAGTCCCACATTTTAAAGGTGTGAATTTAAAATATTTTAAGTGATTGGTTGAAAAGATTATTAATATGGAAACAAGTATGGGATATGGTAGCAAGTGGGTATGTCCAACACAAAATGAACTAGAGATAACAGCAAGCTAACCTACAAAACCTAAACAAAATCATACACACAAAAAGAGAATTAGAGCACAAAACCAAAATCAGGAAAACCATGTTTTTGGGCAAGCAAGATCACACATAGACCTGGATGCTCTTGCATCGAACACACTAGGCAAGAAATTTGTGATCATAGTTCACAAACATGAGCTAAGTGGTAAAACCATCCTTCCAAAAACCAAACATCCTATAAAAAGCTTTATTACTAAATCAAATATCTCAAAAAAAATTCCTTCACTTCTTCCAGCACTTAGCTGGAAAAACTCTATCTTCCTTTCACCAAATTTGTTGCACATGTTTTACTCCTCATGAATTCCTATCCACCATAAACCAACATCTTCCTCTTCTAGATTTTTCTTCTCCACCATCTTCTTCCTCTTTTCTGGGCTTCAACCCACTATTGTATCTCCATCAAAATCATCTTCCCCTACACTCAAATCTCCTTTTGTGGTATTCAACAAACCATCATTTGGCCACCTCCACCAAGACTTCTTTATCCATTCTTGACTCTTTGCTCTAGTGACAAATCACACAAACTGAACAAATCTTTAATTTTTGCCGTCTCCTCTTCAAGCAAAAGATACTCTTCATCAAGTCCTCAATGAAACATATATAGCCTTCACAAGCCATCATTTCAACATTTAAATCAACTACTAAATCCAAAGGAATCTCTACAACACTTTTATCTTCAAAATATTGTACTTATCAAACTTCTAACCTCATCACAATTTTATCTTCCACATTATCCTCTAGCCTGAGATCTCCCTCTTCCTTGTTTTCATCTTCCTTCATTTTTTAGAACAAAACAAACATTAGATAAAAACAAGATTTTCATCTTTACCTTTATCCCCGGCTACAAGAATATCTACTTTCACATTCATGCCTTCAAAAAGGCATGTTTCATTCACATTATTTTCTTTCGCCAGGCCACCTCATCTGTATGACATTCTTCGTCCTTCTTTATCATATACATGGTAAGCCACATACATTGCTTAGCCTCCATCATCATTATTCTCAAATGGGTGTCCACTATCTTTTCAAAGATTTCCTTCTCAAATAAGGTCTCATTTCCTTTCATGCGACCAACTTGACATTTTTAACTATTTGTAATCAAATCTACAACAATTCTTCCACGTTGCTTAGTTTCCAACATTTTCAATCTCAGATTGATGTCTACAATCTTTGCAAGGTATTTTCCTCTTGCTTTTGCTGCACAAATTGCTGCTAAATCAGCCTCTTCAAGACCACTGTCATTTCTTTTTCCAAAGACATCTCCACATACAACTATCTACAATTACAGGACTTACATCTGCACAATACTCGCTCACAACCACAACCATCCTCTACCTATTAATGTCACTAGAAGATGCACACTCAAAACCCCATCTACCCACTTCCACATAGTGCATGATGTTCACATCTACCCAGCACTACCATTGTTAGAGGACAGCCAACATACCATTGCACAACCCTTATTCTCTTATTATCACCACTTCCTCTATGACATGCATATCTCTCCAACTACAAACATACCATCTAATTAAATGTTCTCAACTTGCCCAGATATTAGAACTTCCACAAATACAACCCAACAAACATACCATCTCATACAACTATTCTCAACTTGCCCAACAAGTAAACCAGCTCTGATGCTAAATGATGCAGGCAAGCATCAGGGACTTAAATTAGGCGACCAGCGCAGACAACAATAGACATGCTATAACTCATAAAATGTGATAATAGTTAGCAGTATTTTAGTCAAATATTCCAATACAGGTGCTCAAACCCAGAAGCACAGCTTTACGAGACTCAAAAAGCCAGAACTTCTAACTATAATCTTTACCTGCAGGCATGTAGCCCAACAGGATGATGTAAAAAAACTCAGAGAAATCAACTTAGTACCACCACAGGCATATAGCCAAACCATGAATACAGAACATTAAACAAAAAATCATTCCCCATTTCTCCTTATTTATCTATCCCATGAGAATCAGCATCTGCCTGATCTTTGTAGCCTCATCAGGGCATCATCATAGATGAATAAACATTAGTCTCTCATTATTTTTTTCCTTGATGAACACCAATGAAAATATTCACCTTTTCTTTATTGTCCATGCTACCTTCAATGAATAATTGCTTTGTCTATACCAAAATGCTGTGACCAGTCAGGGAATAAAATAAATGCCCAACTTAAATAATTATCTAATTTTAGAATGGCAATCATAACTGCCAACGATCAAAGGATTCATAACAGCCAACAACTATAGAGAGAAATTTTGGATTATGCATCCAGAATAAGGAATCAAGGGATCTGCCAATATTGATAAATCCAAATTTGGGCAATAGAAAACATGGCAGACAATGCCTAAGAAGAGAATTCTCAGAGGGCCCCAACAAAGGAAGGTATTCTATTCTGATGGTGTTTAAGTGAGGTAGACCCCACCTCAACACCACATTTTTCAAGAAGGGCACGGGGAGGATTGTGGGCCCCATAAACAGCAGTCACTTGATTTTGATTTCAATATTTTCTTCTACATGTCCCAACAGACATTCAACAACACCAAACATAAGAGACAAATTAGTTTGTCCCACATAATTCAACTAATATACAAAAGACAAAGAAGAAAGTAGAAACCCATGCCACATGACACCATTGGCAAGTCCCAACATAAAGTTTAAACTTTAGAATAAATTCCAGTCTAAGTTGGTATGGCTAATTTATCATGTGAGCCCCAGCATCTTAAATTGTTTCCACATCCAACATAGAATGGACCAGACATAACAAGAAGTTAACTTAGAAAAACAAAACAAAATCCCACACAAACAGAAAATTAGAGCACAAAACCAAATTTGGGACAATTGTGTTTTTGGGTATGCAAGAACACGTGGATATGAATACTCCTATATCAAAAAATCACAAACCAAAATCTAGAGCGGAAATCAAAATCAAACAGCCATGCTTTTGAGTGATGCATGATCACCTATGGGCCCAAATGCTCCTTCATCAAAATTGCAGGTTGTGAGAAATCAAAAGAAGCGTGAGCTGAACAAAGTTCATATCAAGGTACAACTCAGCAAAAGGTAGAAACATTTCAAACCCTAATTATGAATTTTAAGAATTCAAGAAGGAAAGATAATGGAAAAGTTAAAGATTATTGTATTGAGCAGCAGATAGCAGATTAAATGAGCAAATACGGTGTGGCAGTGAAAAATGGTGTGGTGGTTGAAAAGATCTTCAGTTCTCTTACATGCAAGTGGATGTGTACTGTTATTACTCTAGTACGCGTGCAAGGATCTAAATACTCTAAAGAATAAAAACGATAATTAGATCACTATATAATTGTGAAGAGAAAGTAAAGTATATGGGTGGCCAAGAACAAGTGCTTATATTAAAGGCAAAGATCAATAATTATTAAGGAGTGAGTATTACTTTTTTCAAGGCAATACAGAGGAGAACTCATATCAAGGGTTTGGTTATAACTTCAAAGGAAGAGGACAAAGTAGAGGTTATGGTTTATCAAGATGCAAAGGTAGATTCAATGCAGGAATGACACCAATATAAATATACTATTGCACGAGGTTTTGACATATAGAGAGCAACTATAAATTCAGGAATTCAAATAAAGAGAAGAAAGCGAACTATGCTGAAGTATACACAAAGAATGCATCTCTTTCATGCAGCAAAGCTAGAAACATGAGTAATGAGGTATGGTTTCTACTATCTAGATTCGGGTCATTCTTATCATATGACAAGTTGTAGATAAGTAATTTCAAAGATTGATGAAAATTTAAAAAATGAAGATTGGGTGGATAATAAAGAACTTAAAGTTTGTGGAAAACGAAAACTGGATACAGAAACTAGACAAGGAAAAGAAATAACTGCTGGTGTGTACAACTCGCCACAAATATGGAATAATTTAATGAGTGTTGGTCAGCTAGTTGAGAAAGGACTTAACTTGTATTTGATGATAAAATTTCTACCATTATATGATGGAACAAGGAAGAACAATAATTGCTATTATAGAAATGACAAAGAACCAAATTTTCCCACTGGTAATCAAAACAAGTAAGTCAAATTTGTATTATGTTACTATTGCAGATGAAAGTTGGTCAAGGCACCAAAGGTGTGGAAAACTTATTTTCAGGTATTCTATATGTTGTATCAAAGAAAAAAGATGTACAAGTTACCAAAAATTCAAGCAAGAGGAAAGACAGTTAGCATACAGGATAGCTAGCCTTGTTATTTTGGTCTTTTACATTTCGGTCATTTTTTTATTCAAGGAGATGATAAGCATCCCCATCATCACAATAGTCTCCTCACTGAACAAATTGAGCCAGCTCAGCATGCTTGTCACCAATCTCCTTGAAGGTATCACAGTCCAAAATAAAGTGTTTTTCTCATAGAAGCATAAATCATTTGGGGAATAAATCAGCAAACCAGAGGAGTAGAATTTTTTCAAAAAATCGGATTTACAAAAAGAGGAGAAAATTTGAAGAAAAACAGTCAGTAACTATTTCTTTAAAAATTAAAGGACATGTCCATAGCATAGATGATGGAGCACTTATATAAATGATTCAAAGCACTTGCACAACCTCCTCCTAATATATTATTAACTTAGAGGACTCAAAGTTTTAACATTGATTATGTTTGTAAAAATGTCAATCAAGCAATTATTTGTATAAATCTCAATCAAGCTATGATTTGAAGTAGAGCCAAAATATGATGTGGGCTTTCTGATTTTTCAAAATTAGAATGAACCTTTCTTAGCAAAATATTGTCAATAAAAGAAAATCTTCAGATTCATATAAGTAGAATTCATTTTCTAGAATTCTCTCAAGATCCTTCTATTATATATACTCAACAAACAATTATATACAAAGTTGGATAATATACACGTGAAATGATGAATACACATGTATATACCAAAACAACTTTATATACATTGAACTTAGAGAATGAATTGCATGAATTATTTAATTTAATTTTGAGTAGAGATTTAAATATCTAGCAATTTGATTAATAGTAAGAACTTATGTCATAACTGACAAGCCTAAAATGATTATAATGATAACTGTAGGGTTCTTTGTTTCTCCAAAATAAATAAGGCACAACTTTGTTACCCTGCTCTTTTAGATCATATCACACCAAATAAAATAAGGCAGCTTTGTCATGATCAAATTGCAACAATTTAAATATTTGAAATTTATACAAACAAAATCAATGTTAAAAAGGAAATACTATCAATCAAGCTTACAATATATTCATTATAGAAAGAGAGGAAAATTTTGTTTGTAATCTTCTCTCCCACACTACTTCCCGACTCTGCAACACTTTTGACCCAACTTTCTCGTCTGCGTCTTCAGCATTGCACGTCGATTTCATAAAGAATCACGTCACATTTTTGCAGGTTTTTCCCATCAGTGTCTCTTTTAGGGTTTCCACTAGTTTCCCGCATTTTTTTTTGCTGATTGACCGTCGCTTTTTACCAATCACTCGCCTGATAAATCGCAAAAAAAAAGTGTTTGAAGTCGTTGAATAAATCACTGCACATGCCAACTCCCCATTAATCGCACACAATCACGAGTTTTTGTTGTTTTCTGCTTCTATGTTATTAATATATATTAATAGCCAATAATAATCTAAATTACGAAACTACTTTATAATAGTAATTATAAATTATAGGTGTTCACTACTTCCCCGTTAAAGGGCCATCTATAATAGTGCATAATACTTATAATTTTAAAATTAGTGTATAATATTAATTATATATTAATATAATCCATAGGGTTAGGCATGTAGAGAGCTTGCATCATATTGAAACTGTGATTTAAAACAAATTCATTAGCTTCGACACAATCTCACATGCCCCCCACAATTTAGGATGATTGAGGCCCTTTCAAATTTCATTAAGGACTGTCAATGCTCCTTCGGCTCCAATGTTTAGGGTTTTCCAAAGATCAAGAAAACTAAAGGGACAAAATTATAATTTTTTTCAATGCCGATTCCGCATTGACTTTGCTTCTGTCCCAGAATCAACCCTATTTCAGAGTGATTTGTCAATTTTGTGAATTTTTTATAAGGTTTTGTAGGTTTTTGCAATGACTGTTTACATTTGTTGCCATTTTTGGGGGATTTAAAATGATTTAAATGAACTTTAAATGCAAAAAGGTCGTTGAAATTTGGGTCCACCATTGATCAACAATTTTTTATTTTAATGAACTTTAAATGCAAAAAGGTCATTGAAATTTGGGTCAACCATTGATCAACAATTTTTTCATGAATCAGGATTTTTTCAAGGAAAATGTAATGTCCCCAAATAATTTAACATTAATATTTGGAGTAAAAATAAAGAACAAATAATGAATTAAGAATTTTTCCAATCCATATTACAAGACTGATCTTATTATTACTTCAATCCGTGAGAAGGGAGAAGACATTGGAGGCAAACCAAAGCGCTTAGAGACAATTAATAGACTCCCTCAAAGTTTACAGACTCAGCCTTTAACCTGTCTCAAGCTCAAACTCTCAAGGTTAAAGATGGGCTGGTCCCCACCCTATCTTGGGAGCTATCCTATTGGATTTAGACTGCCCCTCTTTGGTGGCCTCTGCCTTCCATTCTCGTGTCAGAAGCGATAATAGAATCAATTTTATATTATGTATATATATATATAAATAAACATGTATAATTTTGATCTCATTCATATTACATATATATATTGATATCTCATGCATTACAACTATACAAATGTATAAATCATAATATACGTATATATAATTCTGATTTTATTTTTCTTAATATATGCTCGCATGTATATATATATATAATTCTGATTTTTAACATACTTATATATAATCACAATCTCTTATATGTACTGTATATATAACATAACTTATCTATATAGATCTTCTGTCTGATTGCACTGTTATACATATATATGATTTCACTATTATATATATGATTATACTGTTTTATATATATATATATATAGAGAGAGAGAGAGAGAGAGATGATTTCACTGTTATCTGATTACACTGTTATTAATATGTATGCATCTATATATATATATATACTAGATCATAAAAACACTCCTTATTCATAATATATTCACTATAATAATAATATGTAATTCAGAACTGATTCTAAATATGTATCATATGATAGTATTTCCATATACTATCATATGATACTTACCAGCCTTATGATATATATATATATATATATATATATAGATGTTCTGGATTTCATTCTTATTAAGATATCGTATATATGATAGACTATATATAGATTCATATAGATTCCTTATTCCTTGTAGAATATGCATATATAAATATTCTATGTATTATGTATATATAACAAACCATTTATATTGGTCATTCATTATAGATCAGACCATATATATATATATATATATGAGGCCCATTCATTCCTAATAGCATTCTGTTATAATACTTTCAGTATCCACTTATTGATTTCTTCCAGCCATATCTATGATCCATTTCCTTCTAATGTCTTCCTTTAAGAGTATCAATTATATTTATCTATATATATTTTACAATATAAAATATATATTTCTGATTTGGTGATGATATATATATAATCTTGATTTCGTTCTTGTAGGCAAATACATATATCGATATAGTATATATTAATATACTAGACAATGTAGTTGTTCTTCCATCCTTGATAGGATTTAGATGTAATATTACCAGTCTTACTCATTTATGCTTTGCCAGTACTACAATTGATTTATTTCTCCTTTCTTCCTTGTGAAGAGAATCGAATATATATATATATATATATATGATTTCTGCTTTCCTTTTATTACCTGACTTGTTCCATTCTTCCACACAATAGCTTAACTGCTGCTGGGTTCAAACTTATAGTCTGAAACGGCTTGCTGGTAGACTGGATTATCTCTGTTTTATATACATTGTATGTATGCTATTTCTGCTATCACCAGTCAATAATTATTATTTATGTTGACTCTTTGATCGATTCCCTTCTATCTTCCTCCATTCTATATGAATATCCTTTGCGATATGTATGCTACGATTACAATCTGTTCGTATGATATTGCCTTCGACTGCTATTGATCTGAATATTGAGTGCTCTTTGGTATATGTTTGGCAATATGGATTATGATCTTCTGCGATATATGACAGTTGTTGTATGTTTCTTGTGTGTTCCCGATATATGTTTGGGAAGACAATCTTATACCCGTGTGAAGAGTCGGTTGTGAAGGATTGCATCTAATCAATAATACCGTCTCTTGATAATCGCATAACTACATCATTTGTTAATGATAATCTTTGCTTTGTTTAGTCGTTATACAGCCGATTTCATAGCAATTCTGCTCTTTATGAATTGGAGTTATTAATTCGTTCTCAACGTACATAATCGACGATCAGATTGTAATATTGTTTTTCTATCGTTCGAACCATAGGTCTTTCGCCGTCAACCCTCATTATCAGGTATGGTTGTATTTATTCCTCTAAATGTTATTAATTTATTCATGGCTATTGTTTATTTAGTAATTAATGTAATTAATATTATAATTACTTCTTTGTGAATTTAATCATTAATAATGTATATGTATAATTGATATATTCACTGCTAATAATATTGATGATCAATTTATTTAATTAACATATTTTTATTTTATAAAAATATTATTATTGTTAATTCTGGTATCAAATTGGGGGATATCACAGAAAAAATCGGTTGGTTCACAATTCAGGATTAATTGAGTATAATCAGGATTTTTTGCAGATTTCTGGTTCTATGGTTTTTCTAGTTCAACCACCCCAGTCTTGCAAAAATACACACCCTTTCTTCCCATACTTCTTTAGGCGTTTTCCACCTCCAAATTTCACATCGGAGTTGATGACAGTTGGTTCTTAATTAAGCAATAAGTATCTTGGCCTTCTATGGAATATTGGCTGATATACATGTTTTTTATTGATGATCACACATGGGGTTGAACTCTTCAAGATAATCCTTTGTTTTTTCTCCCTAGCAGGTTTCTCCATTAGGATTACAAAACTTTTCTAAAACAAAATCTTTTATCTCATTGATATTTATGGGGCAAGCATTCAAGTAAATAGTCCATTTAATCATCCATTTGTAATTTTGCTTCATCTATGACTTTTCCTTTTGGTCATGGTGTCATTGAAAACAACCTTAGGCCACCTACTGACTTCCACTTGTTCAATTCTTTTTAAATATCTTATAAGATGCACCATAGCAAATGCTTCAATAGGTTCTGCTCCACATTCACAAAGCGATATATCATAAAGAACTGAAACTTTATTTTGAGCTTTCTTGTGATCAAGCACTTTTGAACTTTCTCAATTTGTTTCCACTTTGAGTATAAGGTGCAACATACTTCCACTTTGAAAAGAAGTATGCATGGGTTGAGAAGTTGGTAAACACCACAAAGACAAGTTTCCTACATGGAGAGAAAAACAGCCATTGGAGCTTACTCATTCAAATTTGTGTCATCCAATGTCCAATGTACAAGATACATATGGGCTTATTTCTTTATGTGCCCCTGCCTACCTATAGCCAAGAGGAGGGAATTGCACCACCCAGGGAAAGAATAAGAGTGATGTTTTGAAGCATTCAAAATGTTAAAAAAACTATGGTAAAAAATGAAGGTAGAAGATACATTAAGTAGTTACAAACAAATAGAGGACAAAATAATTTAATGCATTTTGTGCAAAGAATGGAATCAAAAGACAATTAATAGCACCTTATACACCATAGCAAAATGGTGTGGCAAAAAGAAATAACCTAACACTAATAACATCAACATGAAAAATGTTGGAAGCAAAGTGTGTGGAAACAACATTTTGAGCTAAACCAGTTAACACCATTGGTTACATCATGAATTTAAGCCCAACTATTGCAGCAAGAAATAGTATACTTTATGGAGCTTGTTATTGAAGAATGCTTACAAACACAAATGAAAGTATTTGGTCATTTACCCTATGCTCAAATAAATGATGAGAAAAGAAAGAAATTGGATGTGAAGGGTGAAGCATGTATATTTATAAATTATAGTGCAAGAAACAAAGCCTACAAGTTATATCCCACTCAAGATAAGAACAGCATTACTTCAAGAGATTCTATTATTGTTGAACGGGCCTTCACAAATCATTTGAAATTTATTTATTTTTAAAGTAAACAGCAAATTAAGGAATAGTTTGGGACCAAGAAGGAAGAGGTGAAGGCACATCAAGCAAGCAATGTTGTTACACAAATTAAATAGATAATTCAAACTCTCCAAAACTAATGTTAGATCAGCATTTTCAAAGCAGATTAACAAAAAGTAAAATTAGAGAAAACAATGAAAATGATAAATTTATTACTTATGCATTTTATTAATATATTGGGATGGAACCTACTAAGTTTGAAAAAGTGGCTGATAAGAAAGAATTAATTTAAACAGTGGAACAAAAGAACAATAATGTAATACTATTGAAAGAAACAAAATCTGAGTGTGATGTCCCCAACTCAAGCAATGAGGCTTAACTATGCATTGGCAGTCCTTTCCTTGCATTACCCAAGAGGAAGAGGACTTAGAAAAACATTAGGTAAGTGTTAAGAGTCTTTGGTTTGTTCTCTATTCTATTCTTAAGTTGTGTGAACGTCTTTTTATGCAACTTAAGTAACTCTTAGCCTAAAGACTTCATATTTCCACCTTTTCAGTTTAATGACTAAAGGAGACATGTACTTTAAGAGCTTGCTATTAAACATGTGCAAAAAAGGGCAAAGAGGCATTGCAAATTAAGGAGCCTACTTGCTCACTTTTGAGGGTTTTATTTGGATCATTGGACTGAGCTTGCAAAAGACCTATGCCTGAGATTAAGGCATTCTTTTGGGAGTCACTATATAGCATATTAGGGTTCTCTTGGAGCTCATTATGTGAAACAGCTTTTCCCTATTGCTGCTGCAATCTTTAGCTTGAGGTTTGAAACTCGAGTATCCTTGATTTCAAAGGGACATATGGGATCCCCCTAGTCAGAAGGGTGTGTTGAAATAGAAGGGCTTTGATCTGTCAAGCCTCGTCACATCATTTTAAAACCTACATTTTCTTATCAAGTTTGGTGGCCATTTTGGAAGTGTGATATTCAGAAGCATCATTGAAGCTAACATCAGCAAGGACAAATGAGACATCATTGAGAGACCTGCTGCTGGTTTTCCAAGGGTTTTGGCAAGGGCAGCTAGGGTTTTGAAGGCATATCAAAGGTATCTGAACATAAATCTGCATACTGCTGGTCATATTCATCTCGGAAAGATAAGGAAAAAATATTGTAAGTTGTCTCTGAAATTTCTGGGCAGATATAGTTTGCAAGTAGAATTTCAAAAAAAAATTGTTGCATATTTTTGGAGATATTGGTGTCTTTCATTTATCCCTATATGGGGATATTACAATGGTATCAGACCCACAAGTCTTCGCAACCTGTTTGGTTGGTTGTGTGCATTGAAAGAGTGGTGATCACCTTGAAAAATAAGGGAATAATGGATAGCAGTGATCAACCACCAACATCCTCTGAAGCAGAGGAAAAACGGATGTTCGCAGAAACGCTAAAACAATTACAAAACACCAATCTTTAATTGGGTCAAATGGCTCATAACAGTGCAAGTGGAGACAAAGAAGAAAGTAGAGAAGCTGCATAAAACAATGAACACTTTATTAGAAAACATCCGGGTTCATCACAATCTAAAACTTTCATGCCTACCTTTCTAACAGAGGATAAGTCTATACAGGAGGAACCCTTGGAGAACAACAAGGATGCTGATATTTTGGCTAAGTATCAAGCTTCGGAGAGAGTTTTTCAATCAGCTATCTCTTTCAGAGATTATTTGGACATCACAAAACATACAAAGCTAAAATCAAATCAATGGAATTAAGGAAACCAAAATTATGGGCTACAGAAAGGTTGGGTCATTTATCCTTGTCAAGCTTTGATGCATTGTCCAAGGGTACAACTAGAGCTTGGATCCAAAAGTTGGATACTTACTTTGCCCTGAATCATTCAAGTTTGCTACTCTTCACCTTGATGTAACGACATATGAGTGGTGGTATAACAATTTACTATTTAGTGACACAAGATCATGGTTTCTCTTAATCAGTTTTGTATCACGTTGGTACAGCAAATTGATTGCAACAATTCAGAGGCACGCTCCAAAGAGTTGGCTCTATTGAGACTGGTTGGGACACTCAATACATACAATTCTGAGTTTCAATGGTTGTAACTTGTAAGTAATGCTTTCACGTCTGACCAAGAGGAGGTTGACTTTTTGGTTCATAGAGGGTTTGTCTAAACCTCTTAGAAATTGGGTTAAAAGTTAAAATCTTTGATCCACCATCTTTGCAAAACGTTATTAAGCATGCAAGGAACATGTAACTATCCACACTACAGGCTGATTTTCTCGCAAGTTTCCATAGAGACCCTTATAACAAAGTTTGTCATAGAGGAAGGACAAGAAACCAGAGTTTACTTGACCAACTAGTGAGATTTCTATCCCAATGGTGGTGTGCCTCAAGATTCGAGGGATATATTGAGACGGAGGAGGCTTTGCTTCAATTATCATGAACCTTGAACACCTAGACATAAATGTAGAAGTGGAGGAAAGCCCCGCACGATTAAGGTCATCAAGGAAGCTAGTGATGATGAGTACGATGAGACATGGGTTATTGACGAGCGGCATGAGCAAACTGATATGGAGATGAAAACGTATTAGCATCAAGATGATTTGGCACGGATGGATGGTGTGATTGCTACCATCACTACCACTCCTCAACATAACACCTTCAAAGCAAGGGGATTATGTAGAGACGAGAGTAGTTGTTTTGATTAATAGTGGGGCCACCAACAACAACGTTGATTCATCCTATGTGAAGAAGCCTAGCTTGCAAGTTGAGGAGCATAATGGCTTCCAAATGCAGACAGCGAGTGGCATGATGTTACATTGTGTTAGTCGTGTTCCACAATTCAATATGACTTTGGGCAATCACGCCCTCACTGAAGAGGCTTTTGGTCCACATTGATATGACAAATGTTGTGTTGGGTATTTAATAGTTGCATTCTATAAGTCCATATGTCACGGACTTGAGGAAAATGTTGAGTATCATAGTAGATTGTCATAAAGTGGTATTAAAAGGCTATGATCCTAGAGAAATTCCAACTAGGAGGATAGAGAGAGTTTTTCGAACATTCAAAAGTGTAATGTCATAAAATGCACCCTATGCAATTTCATGCTACATGACTATCCTCTTTAGCCAAAATAAAGACAATAATCAGACCCTTAGCCTTGATCCTAATCTGCAAACCATCCTTGCCAATCATCATGTTGTGCTCCTCACGGAGACCACACCATGCTAGCGTGGCGCAAATATCTGCAATCAAATCTAGCCATTGGGATGTTACACTTTCTGATTTTGGTAGTGCAATGCTCGTTGGGCTCAAACTGATGTCGAGACCAAAGTTCCCAAACTCGCCATGACTCGCCAAGTTTGGGCGTGTAAAGAACCCAACTGGCTCTCTATAACTAGCTGGCTGGCTCTCAAAAATAATCTAGCTATTACGTCTAATTTATTTGCAATTTTATTGAATTCTAAATATTTAAAACTTCTGCAATTCCTTTTAACATTAAAGTATGTAACACCAACAACAATTAACTTAATTCCATAGCTCATTAACAATTCATTTATATGCCTGAATAAACTCATTCAAATCATTACAAATATTGATAGAAATGCAGCACCTTATTAAGTATCTCCAAGAAATGAGACGCCGCTTCCTTAGAATAAAACACAGTACTAAAGAAATGTAAACAGCTGCAAGAAAAGGTCATGCAGCCCCAAGGGAGTTGTTCTCAGCATCAATACATTAAACACAGCCCTCCAAGGAAATGATAGCCAGTTCCGTATGGCCCCCTTGCAAAAATATCTACGGCAGCCAAGGGAAGAGTTGCAACACATATGAAAATTTGCAGCTCTTAAATCAATGCAGTACGCATTGATAAATTCAGTCAACAACTCCAATCTGTACGGCATTGACTCACAAATATGCCCAACACGAATCTGCAGGCATGCTATGTAAATTCGATCCAGCCTGGAAAACCCTCTGTATCAAATACAACTTGATAATTCTTCCTCTAATTTGGTATACCTCAGCACCAAATTAAATTCTCATAATTTCAATGGCAAAATTCATCATCAATCAGTGATGATTCAAATTGCAAAATGAGAGGAATCAGTCCTCAAAACCCTAGCCATTTCTCACAGCCAAGAAACTTAATAATTTTATCAAATCAACAATGAATGATGAAAGTGCTTTTTCAAATTGAATATATAGCTTTTTTGGAAAAAGCTTCAATTTCACTTTTTTCACTTAAAAGGCTTTTTAATCACAACTTCATTTTATAACATTAAAGTTATAAAGTAATAAAGTTATTAAATTAAAATAATTTAATTTAATAACGATAACTTTAAAATAAAAAGCCACTGAAGCCCACTAACTACAACAAACACATTTCTGGCATCAGAGCCTCAAACTTCAACTGCCCTGCCAGAAATAACCAACTGCCAAAAATAGACTTACTATAAATAGTAAGTCCCTCAAACTGGAGATTCCCTGAAACCCAGTCCTGAAACATCTGACACCTTGTGCAAACACCCTGCTAAATCTGGCCATACCCAAAAATACCACTTACTAAAAATAGTAAGTTGACCAAATTGACCCGAACGAAGAGCAAACCTGGTAATCTGAACCTCCAAAATGGAATCCCAACACTGGCTCCGCCAACTGACCCCCTCTGATCACCTGATTAGCCTGCAAGGGTCGCCAAACCAAGCTAATCTCAAAAGTCCAAAAAATGGGGACATTACAGGGCGAGTCGAGAGTCGAGTCGCCCCTACCGAGTCACAAGGACTCTAACTCGGACTCAACTAAGTCAGGCAGGTGACTCACTAAGTCATGGCGAGTCACAAGTCTTCCTGTGACTCATCAAGTCCCAATGACAGGACTCAGTCGGCGAACTTGCCAAGTTTGCCAAAAAACATTAAAAACTTAAAGTTTTATTTACTTTTTTTTGTTCTATTTCTTCCTTGCAGCCCTTAAATGCATTTTTTCATTGTACTGAGAAGAAGAAAGAAGTTTGAGATAAGAAGAAAAATAAGACTCCTCCAGTCCCGACAATGGGACTCGGCCGACGACAATCTTTTTTGCAATAAAAAACATAAAAATTGAATGTTTTAAGTTATTTTTATCGAGTTGTATGTTGTACCACTACATGAACACCACCCTTCCCTACGACAGTTGCAATTCCTTGTGTTCTTGTGCTTTGTTTGACAAGTAAGAGATTTGGTAGGAGGAGATTTCAAAAATGCATTTTTGGGCTTTATCGGTATTGTTTTTGGCATCTTAAAAATTCAACAAAATAATGCATGCTATGGAGTTTTATGTGGTTCTAAAGGTGCTAATTTCATCTTGGCGGTGGGGCACTGCCCCTTGATTCCGCCCTGTATTGCAACAAGGAGCACGCCTGGGACGCTGCCCCTAAACCCCACGAGGGGCACTGCCCCAGACTCCCGCAAGGGCCGCTGCCTCTTGACCCTACTGGGGGCGTTGCCCCTAGACCCCCATTTTTTTTGTACACTGCAACTTTGAGTTTGTGCAGTACAAGTCATAATCTACACTCTTGTCATTTGTCTTCCTGGATATTACTTGATGTATACGACTTTTCTTTTGGGGGGGAAATGTAGTCGGCATAAAATGCCTATTGTTGTGTTTGATAATATTGGTTATCTGCCAGTGTATTAATTGTTGTCAATGTATTAATTTGTGTTTGTACTTATGTGATCAATGTATATTTATGTATGCGATCAAATTAGCTTCTATTTGATGATGCTATTGTGTCTCCTTCAAAATCTCTAAATTTCAAAGGATTTTTCACTTTGTCGAGTTTTTGTTGAGTCACGAGTCAAGTCAACCTTGTTGAGTCCAAGCCTGGGAACTTTTGTCGAGACAACTACCAATCCCTTAAAATTTTCACGTCTAGCCTCTTTTTGCTCTCTCTAGTTGTCAAATCAATTTCTCTCGCTATCTAATCACTCTCTTGCACTTTGAAGCTTTCTCTCATTCTTCTCACCATTTTCTTGAGCATACCAGTCCACCAGCTTCTACCATTACTATCCAGCAAGTTGCTACACTTTTAGGTTTTGAAGGAGGCTAACACTTTAGGTTATCTCATCATTTTGAGCTATTGTGTCTTTCCAAAAGCATAGAAAATTGTTCTTTGTCATTTCCTTTTATCTATTTTATCTACAATCTTGTATAGGTTGTTCCTGGAGGCGGAAACACCAAAGCGGGAATTTTACAAAGGCAAGCCTCTGAACACAACCAACGCCAACATTTTGTCTCAATCTTTTGTGTGCAGGTTCTAATGGCGAAGAAAGCAATTCTTGAACATTCCTTTGCTTCCTCCTAGTCTCTTTCCATGCTTTACTTTTGTTTTCCTATTTGTTTTTTGTATTTTTATTGCATTCAATTATGAGAAGAGTATGTCACACTTTGTACTTTCTAGTTTGGATTTCTATGTTTTGTCTATCTAGGATGCTTGCACGCTACGTTGCAGTCCTCAACCTGCAAGTACATTTTAGGCATAGGACTCGTAGAGTTGTCCAAAAGGTCTCTATAACTTGCAATTTCATATTTTGTGACCAAACCGTTTGGATAATAGTCAACAAACTTAGAGGTCATAGTTACTGGAGGCTTTGTTCAGAGTGGAGAGTTGAGACTCAAGTCCTCAAGGGGTTTGATTACCCTTCATAGTAGTTTGATTTCCACACACTTACATTTTTGGTGAACCCAATGTGAATTCACCTCTTGGTTCAAAAACATTTTAAAAATTTAAGCTTAAAACTATCAACATTTTACTCTTTCTTTCTTTTCTTATTTTTTGAGGTTGTCTATGTAACACTCTTCTATGAGCTTTACATCCCAAACAACTTTCGGATATGTGCTAACGAGTTCATGACCTAACATTCCTCCAAATTGTTATAATCCTAGTAGGTTTGGTCCAATGTTTTCAAGTAACTCTAACACTTGTGCTCCTCCCTACCCCCCAGCTTTGGGGTTTCTTCTACATCAAATTCTCAACCGAACTCTCAAAGTAACACCCTCGTGGATCTCCTCCCCTAGTTAACCATGACCAAGCTCGTAGAATTAATGCTGAGAAAATCCACTCTCTAAATGAGAAATTGAGAGATTTTGAGGGGTTATTTAATAGTGAAAATACAATATCACAAGCTAGAGTTATCAATAATCTAAGAGAGATGCTTATCTCATACCATAAAGGGTTGGAGTTGGGTTGGAGTTGCTTAGAGCTATAACTAGTATAGTGTAGGCACATGTGCAATCCTATTCGACCTTGTTTCCCCCAACTCAAGACACACATTCAATCATCATTGGTCCCCAATTCAATGTCTAGATGCCTGAGGTGTCGGTACACCATAGTCGATACAGATCCCACTGCAAATCCTTTATTTTCTACACTGAATGTATCTATGAGTCCCACTTATTCATGGTATTAATGTTTCACAAATTCCCTTGGCGTACAACATTCCTTCGCCTCCTAGCTCCACTATTCCTATCTCTATAGTTCATGCTTCCACAATTAGCACAGCTTTGGGAAATGTTTCTACTAGCATGGGAAATTCACCTCCACCATATTGCAAAACATGGGCCAAATGCAATCGCAGATTACTAATCTAACCAACTTGCCACTCAATCCTTGCTTGCTCCATACTATCACCGCAGCCTGGTTATTGTTCATATCTTGAATGCTCCCATACCCCAAGGGGTTGAAATTCCAATGTTTGATAAGTTTGATGGTGATGCTGATCCACAATTGCACAAAAATTCTTTCACTAATTTGAATAGTGACTTTCATCATCAAGACCACATGTTGGCAAAATTATTCTCTTGGTCTCTTAGAGGGTAGCATAGAATAGCACTGCTCTTTGGTTGATAACTCTATTCATTCTTTAGATCAACTTATGAACGAGTTTCTCCAACAGTTTCAAGCAAACATTGGCAGCAAGGTCATTATCACTGACCTTGTTCATTGTAAGCAGCAGCCAAACGAGAAGCTTACTAAATTTATCTCTGATTATCAATTTGTTTATTCCAAAACCCCTTATGACCTCCCTAACCATGATTTTCATCGGCAATTTGCAGCTGACACTGGGCAAGAAAATTTCCTTGATCAAGTATCATTCCTTCTCCAATCTGTGTATTGCGCTTTGGAATTACCAGCACACATTGGCTCAGTCTGGAGCTTCTGATTTGACTCGCATGCTGATAACTTCGGAGTTGCATCCTCTTCTGGCTGGTCCGGGAAAGATAAAGCAATTGCTAATGTACTAACCATCCCTCAAGCAAGTGAAAAGAACACAATGGAAACTCAACCTGATTGTGTGTTCACAAAACTATCTACAACTTCAAGACCGTTGTATAGTGATTGGGTGTTCACAAAACTATCTACAACTACAAGGCCATTGTATAGTAACTGCAATCAGTTATCAAAGGATGAACTCCAGTTGTGGCATACAGACCTAACATGAGTATTTAGTCATCCTTTACGAAAAAAATTTGTGTTCCACGGGGACGCGTCCCCTGGCCTTTTGGCCTCGTCCCCGTACTGGGTACGAAACGGGGATGCCGGTACCAGTTTTGGTCATCCCCAATGCAGTCCCGAAGTGAAACAAAAAAGGGGACCGTCCCCGAAACTTCTGTGCAAACAAAATGGTACAGCGGTACGGATTTCCATACCAAGGACGGCAAAGTCGTACCTCGACTGTACCCAATATGAAAATCCATCCCCAATTTCCCAGAACTTCCACACATAAAAAACGGTAAAAAAAAATGTTTTTTAAAATTTCTTGACTTCCGCGTGGGCCCCACATGTGATTTTCGGTTGTATTAAAATATGGAAACCCTAGTTTTTAATAGATATAAGTCTAAGGCTTACTATTTGGCTCATTTCATTTGGACTTGGAATATTTTCAGTTTGCAAGAGGAAAGACACAGCAGCATTTTGGAGGTTCAAGAGGAGGGTTTTGGCATCATTTCTTCTTCATTCCAGGTATGTATTTTGTCTTCCTATTGTTTGATTCAAACTTCTTTGTTATTTGTTGCTATTTTTCAATTTTTTTCATCACATAGAGAGGGCATGTTGAATGAAACTTTGAAGTATTTTTTTTTCCAATAACTTGCAGCAGCATAATACTTTACAACATCAAAAAAAATGAGCAGCAGTGAGGGTGAGAGAAGTAGTGATAGCATGGAAGTTGCCATGCAAGCAACTCATATGCCACAAAGACATAGAAAAAGACGTAGGGCTGAGCCTGATAGTGATTCTTCAAATGATGATATAGATGTTCGACATGTCGTTATGGAAGATGCAACAATGTCACAATCTAATCATTTTCAATGCCCTTCCAAAATCCTCAAAAAGTATGCCAAAGGAACATTCAATGCAAAGAAACCTCTCCTACAATTTGCCACAAAAGTACAGAACAATAAGAAAAAAAATTCAGGGGGTAGTAGGGAATGGGAGTGCCAATATGTAAGAAACACTATTTTGGGAGTTACACAAGAGTGTATTGTCATCTTTTATGGATAGGTGGGTGTTGATATTTGTAGCATCGGTCAGATAAATAATATTGACTATATGATTATTATGAGAAATGATTTATTATATATATTCATATATATCAATATATATAATAATTGATATTACTATATACATTGGTATATATGTATATATAAATTTAGATTATAATTATTCTCATAATAACTAAATAGTTAAATTGATAGAATAATAATAATAATTGTTATGTAAATATTAGATAAATTAATATAATACTCAAGAGATATTATATATATATATATATATATATATATATATATATATATATATAATCATAATTGTCATTATATTAATTACATAATAATGAATAGACATGTCCCATGAAGGGACATGTCTCTTCTTGGCTCATTCTCAATATAAATGCAAGAGATTGTTGCATTTGGAAAACACATACAATGAGATAGTGCTATTACATTTGCAATGATCCTAAAACCTTAACATGGTATCAAAGCCAAGTTGCAAATGTAAGAGATAGTTTGTTGATGGTGAATGTGTGACTGTCCTAGAAAATACAGTCTCAATACAAGGACCATATCTCACAAATGCATCGTTGGATTTTGCTAAATTTTGGATATGTTGATGATAAACAAATTTAGAAGAATCTCACTAGAGCGATTGGAGTGAAAATGTTAGGTTAAAAAGTTATGACCGACTGTGTACGGGTCTATGCAAAAATATGTAAAAGAGCGAGGTTCCTTCTTTAAAAGCCTAACCGCTTGAAGGGAGATCCGATCATATTGAAGGTGGTCATATTGTATAGAACCTTTGGATATTCATGATAGGTCATATGAAGAATTATGGTAATGTTCAAGAACGACGACATCATTTTGTGAATTTGCATGATATTTTCTATATGGGCTCACCTTACAAAATGAAATACTTGAAATTTATAAAAGATAAGTATTTCATGTTTTATTCATGCACATAATTTTTTTGAGTTTTTTAATTCATGCTATACTATTGGTTATTAAAATCTTGTATGCTTCTATCATTGGTATTTTTGGTCGAGATAGTTTAGTGAGCTATTTTTTCTCTCTCTGACATACCTTCAGGACAGAAGCACAAGATAACTATATTCAAGGGAGAAAGAACATGATGCTTGCAAACGAATTGATGATTGAGACTAGATGCAAAGGGAGTCTGACATTTCAAAAGAGGTCAAGAATTTGATAAACTTGAGCTTCAAAGGGAGCAAATGGTTCATTCAACGTGTGACAATCTTGATTGAGAGGGAGTTCACTATTGAAGGTGAAACACTTCTGAGGTAAACTTGATATAATTGATTATTATACTAATGAATGTTTTTAATGGGCCTACCCCCCGTGTAAATCATGAGGAAGTGACGACTTCTAAATGATTATCACTTGTATTTGTAGAATTTATTGGAAGGTGACGATCTTACAATAACTTAAATCATGATATACATTATTTATAATGTTGAAACAGATCATGATGGATTAAATCAACAACTAAGTGTTATATGTCATTAAATTGACGGTATATGAGTTGTTTGTGTAGATATATCTTGTAAATCAACAACTAAGTGTTAGAGATCATTAAATTGATGGTCTATGAGTTGTTTGTATAGATATATGTTAGGTATTTGGTGAATATCATGTGTTGATATTTTGCAGGCCATTACCTTATTGAGTACTTGGTGAATATCATAAGTTGATGTTCTGATAGGCCAATACTCAAAGTATTTGGTGATTGTCATGTGTTGACATTCTGATAGGCCAATACTCAAGATATCAAATATGATATCAAATGATGGAAACCTTCTATTGTGATAGACATCATGTGATGGCTAAAACAGATCACAATAGATGATTTCTTGAATGGTGGATTCAGTTCCTTAAATAGACCATTGACCTTCTATTGTGATAGACATCTTGTGATGGCTGAAACAGATCATAATAGATAGAACTTGTGGATAGAATCGTCGATTAAGGCAATCCACCTGGGAACTTGTGGATAGAATCTCTGATAGAGGCAATCCACACTAAAGCTTGTGAGTTTGTGGATAGAATCGCCGATGGAGGCAATCCACATGAGAGCTTGTGGATAGAATCTCTGATGGAGGCAATCCACCTGAGAACTTGTGGATAGAATCGCCGATGGAGGCAATCGACATATTGAGACTATGTTTCTATTAATTACATCATTAGGATGATGCATTTATTGCTTACATCATATGATTGATGTTGCCAAGTGTCATAAGTGTTGACATTGGATTGATTTATCCTCCCTAACTAAGAGGGAGTGTTGATATTTGTAGCATCGGTCAGATAAATAATATTGACTATATGATTATTATGAGAAATGATTTATTATATATATTCATATATATCAATATATATAATAATTGATATTACTATATACATTGATATATATGTATATATAAAGTTAGATTATAATTATTCTCATAATAACTAAATAGTTAAATTGATAAAATAATAATAATAATTGTTATGTAAATATTAGATAAATTAATATAATACTCAAGATATATATATATATAATCATAATTGTCATTATATTAATTACATAATAATGAATAGACATGTCCTATGAAGGGACATGTCTCTTCTTGGCTCATTCTCAATATAAATGCAAGAGATTGTTGCATTTGGAAAACACATACAATGAGATAGTGCTATTACATTTGCAATGATCCTAAAACCTTAACAGTGGGCAAGGGGTGAAAGGCTGCAAAGAAATTACAGATGTAGAAAAAGAAGAGGCCAATAGGTTGTATGTGGAGGGGGAGATATTGAAAGCAGGGGGTCCAATAGGTAGCACACCCACACCCACACCCACTTACACCACCACTAGTAGTAAAGGGAAGGGAAAGGCCAAGAAAAATACCAATGTGGCTGATTTGTTTAACATACAAGCAAAGGAGAGAGCCGAAGAGTCAATTGGCAGATTTCTTTATGCTCATGGTATACCATTCCATGTTTGTCGTTCCTCATATTTTAAACAAATGTGCAAAGATATATATGTTGCTGGTCCCTCATTTATACCACCAAAAGAGACTAAATTACGCACCACTATCCTTGATAAAGAGTACTCAAAAGTGAGCATTTTGATGGAGGACATGAGACAAACATGGATGAGTGATGGATGCTCTATCATCATGGATGGGTGGACCGATATCAAACATCGGCCACTCATCAATCTTATTGTCACTAGTACAGTAGGGGCCTATTTTCTTAGAGTTGTTGATTGTTCAGGAAAAAGGAAGGATGCATCCTTCCAATTTGAGATTTTGAAGGATGCTATAGAAGAGGTAGGGGCTTCAAATGTTGTGCAAGTAGTCACTGATTCAGCCCAGGTGTGTAAATCAGCTGGATTGATAGTAGAGAGCGCCTATAAACACATTTTTTGGACCCCGTGTTGTGTACATGCATTGAATAACACCTTGAAGGACATAGGCAAAATTGATTGGATAAAGGCTATGGTGTTCGAGGCTAGAGATGTGCAAATGTTTATTTGCAATCATCACACATCTCTTGCATTATTTAGGACATTTTCCAAGAAAGAATTCCTCAAGCCCATGGAGACTAGATATGCTAGCTATTTCATTTTGATGGAGAGGATGCTTGAGGTCCAAGAGGCCTTACAATCCATGGTGGTCAATGTAGAGTGGAATAGATGGCATGAATCAAGTACCACGGATGGAAGAAGTGTGAGACAAAGAATCCTGGATGATAATTGGTGGACCACAATGAGGTAAGAAACTTAAATAATATAATATTATAATTGTTATACTTATAGTTATTGCTGATTTTAGCATTTGCCATTTGCTGATTTTTAAGTTTTTAAATTTTTTAATGATTATGATGTTTCTCACTTGTAATTTGCTTTCATTTGCAGATACATTTGCTCCTTCATTGACCCTATTGTGCAGGTCATTAGATATGCTGATACTGACTCTCCTAGCCTTGGAGAGATTTATGAGACTTTTGATAGCATGCTTGGGCAAGTCAAGCAAGCTATTAAAAACAAGGAACCTACTTTGGAGTTCTATGACGAGCATATTAAGCCCGTTGTGATGAAAAAATGGAACACTATGAACACCCCACTTCATATGGCAGCCTATGCAGTCAATCCTAAATGGTATGCACCAAGGCCTGGGAGAGTGCCTCCATCTGCTAATGAGGAGGTGACTGTAATTTATGTTTGTTTGTAAATTATGTTTGTAATATGAATTTCTGATTTCTAAATTCTAACTTCTAAATTTTAAATTTTTTGCTTGTTCAATATAGGTGAAGGAGGGCTTCTTCAACGCCCTTTCAAAAATGTATAATGCAGAGGATGGTGCAAAAATTCGGGGGCAATGGCTTGACTTTTCCAATCTTCATGGTCCAACTTTTGGTAGACCAGAGGCGAGGACTGATAGAGCTACATTAGCTCAAAAGGACCCAATTGGATGGTGGACATGGCATGGTAGAGATGCACCTGAGCTGAAAGCTCTTGCCATTCGTCTTCTTTCACAGGTTGCAAGTTCCTCTTTTGCAGAGAGGAATTGGTCTACCTATAGCTTTATCCAATCAGTCAAGAGGAATAGGCTTACCTCTAGACGATCGGAGAAGCTTGTGGCTGTTCACAGTATATTGGGACTACAGGAGCGGCAGAGTCTTGAGTATCGACAAACTCCAGCACTACGTTGGGATGTTAATCCCGAGGATGCATAGCAGATTGATGAGGATGACACACCTCCAAGGCTGCTTGGTGTTCCATTGGATGATGACCCTCTGCCAACCCCTGTCAGTGATTCAGACTTTGATTTTGATTTAGATATAGATTTAGATTCCTAGAGGACAGCCATATATTTGGCTTTGCAGATACTCAAATACATTATTGCTTTTGATTATTATGGATTTGGATACTTTATGTCATTTTGATAATTTGATTTCATGCATGATACATTGATAATTGGAGCCTTTGGACATTTTTTATTTTTGCTATATGTATGTGATATTCGGATATACTATTATGAATCATGATCATATTGTCATTTCAATCTTGAATCCTTGATAGCTAAGTTTTTAGTTTCCATGTATGTCTCATTGTCTATGAGTCTATGGTGAAAGGTTTATCAATGTTATGATATTCATATATGAATTTTGCCTCTCTATATATAAAAATCCCCTATGTTTTTAGTCGCCATCCCCTAAGGTCCCGTCCCCTAAATTTTGGCTTCAACCCGTACCCGTACCGGAAACATGTCCCCATCCCCTAAAACGTCCCCGTACCGGAAACTCCGTGGAACATAGAAAAAAAATAAAGCCAGCCATTTTTCCAGTTCACCTCCTATAGTCAGCCTGCCTCGTAGCTATTTGAGAAACCATGTTGGAACAAGGGAATTGTACAGTTTACCTTCTTATAGCATCATCCTATATTACCAGAAACAAGAAACATGATGACCATCAAAACTAAATGGAAAACATAATTAAAAAACGCTGTGTGCAAGAAATATGTTTAGGCTATATGTGTATGTTAAAAAAAGCTCACATAAATTTTATATATATAGTTATTCACATTAATTTTATTCATTGCAACTATCATAAAAATTCATCAAATCATATCTAAGATACTATAATATTTATTTATATTAATTATTTCATAATATTAAGTATTGTTTATAGTTGATGAATAATGTTAAAAAATATTAAGAAAAACTGAAACACAAAAGATATTAAAATAGCCAAGAAACAGGTTGTTGGCAACGAGATTTATTGTTTGCAGTTAAAATACAAGCTCTGGAAGTTACATTTCTTGCAACATAGATGTTGTCCCAAGTAAGGAGTCACTGATCAGTTTGTAAGGCCGGGGTGGCGCCATGAATTATTTTAAATAGTATGGTGCACACTTTAGAAACTTCCCCCAAAAAATTCATAGCAACAGCTTAGAATTTACACTTTCAGCCATGGATGGAATGGGTATTGCAATTATGCAGCTGTTTCTCAATAATAATTTTGCCAAGTAGTTGAAGATTGTGTCTTACTTTTTTAAATTTTCCTTCTGGAGTTTAACTCCAATTTTATATTTGAATTTTATCTCCAAAATATCCTTCCACGCCATATTTCTCACTCTAAATAAATGAATTAAAATAAAAAATCATGGGTCCACTGATCCCAAAAAATCTCCTAAAATTTCTGAGCACTTACTACTTGAAAATGTTTAAAAGCATTACTATGAGACCCTGCTGCTCTTTAGTTGTGAGCATGTTGACAAATTTCATGGTAATTAGAGCTTTGCCAATCCATCTAAAGCAGAAACCACAAGTAAGGGCCATCTACTACGAGAATACCTATGTTCCCTAATACTACAGATTATGTGAAACTTATGTTAAGTTTTCATAGAGCAAATGGAGCTCCATAATAGTACAAATTCCACGAAACTTATGTTAATTTTCATGTAGCGCCTCCAATTTGCTAAGGCGCTCTACCACTGAGCTACTTATCCCTTTAGAGTCCAAAATGTGGACTATCCTTCCTAATAATCCAAACATCACCAGCTTTAAACCACTTCTCGCTCGCTCGGGTGGTCTGCCAGTGAATTATTCATATCTTTACAGTTCAAATGCGGATTGCACTTACTAATACCCCAAACCTCAACAGCTTAAAACAAATTTCCGACCATAACTACATGAAAATTCAAAACCCTGAATCAAGAAACAGAGTTTCTCACAAACAACGGTAAGAAGCAATGAATAAAAAACTTACCGACATCAAATAGAATATCTGCAACAGCTTTCAAAACAGGCTCATCGCCATCCTTGCTTTTCTTATGCCTAAGAACACTCCTCCAATTTTTCCCAACCCTAAATTTCACGTCTGGGTCTTTGAGATTTATGTGTTCGTGCTCCCCATCTTCGTACTGAACATGGCACATCTCCTGCTCATCGTCAATCTCCACTACCTCGCCAGGATACCAGGCCTTGTCTTCATCCCAGTAAACAGAAATTCCATCTCCCACCTGAATTTTATTCGCAGACATTCTGCACCGATCCATGGCAAAATTCTGCTGTTGCTCTCTCACTTCTTCATTGGCTGCAGGATTAAAACAGTGAACAGTCAAACACGAGATGGGCGAAAGATCCCCCAAATCTCCGGAGGTTTGCAGCCTGCACGCATGCGTTTAAAAGAATTAATGATGTGCTTATAGAATTGTTGTCAGACAAAAATAATTACATTTCCCTCTTCTCCAGAAATAGCCCGCCTATGTTTTTTTAATACACCTTCAAAAACGGACTTGCAATTTATGCCTTCCGGAAGATGAGTCCGCGGCACGATCGCTTGTTTTTTAATAATTTTCCAATTTTATCTGTTTGTACTCTGGAACCCTTGGGATGGGGCCGTTAATACTGGCGCTAAACGAAAATTAAAAAAACATTAATAATAAAGACGCAATATACCATTTTAATATAAATTGCAAGTCCGGAGACCTGCAACATTAAGACTTAGAGGCGTTTTACAATGATAGGAGGGTAATCCTATAAATTAAAATATATTTATTACTCGCAATCGCACTTTTGTGTGTAATGGGTATGTTAAAGAGGTGTAGAAGGTCAATTAGGGAAATAATTAGTCTATTTTTGCATATGTTTATGTAGTGCATTAGGTCAATTGGTAGGCCATTTAACAAATGATGTTTATACAAAACAAGTTTGAATGGAGTAGTGATACCTTCATATGAAATATGTGTTCACTTACATAGATCCAAACACAACTAAAATTCATTTTGAATCAAGAAGAAAATCATGTTCCATTACCAACAGACTTGTGATAGAGTGGGGTGTGTATGTGTGTGTATGAGGGTGAGAAAAAAGAGAGGAAGATATAGATTGAGATTGAGATGGAGATGAAGGAGAGGAATAGTAAGAGGGAGAGATAGGGATAGAAAGAAGAATATATATAGAGATAGACATAACTTGACAAAGATAGAGGGGGTGCAGAGAGTGTGAGAGAGGGGTGGAAGGAGAGATGAAGAGGGAGAAATAGAGATCAAAAGAGGGAGAAAAGGAAAGATGATGTTTTAAAAAGTGATTTTTGCACCTTCTCATTTATTAAATATGATTTGTCCTTGCATGACGAAGCTAAGAATTGGGAATATTCTCTATTATTTGAGGCTACATTTCTTTAATTGCTATGGTGGAAATGTTTTGTCTCTAATTTCATTAAGGCATCGTTTGGTTGTAGGAATTGAGGTGGAATTGGGTGCGGAACTTCCGCTTTTTCGCCAAATCCACCGTTTGGGACGCTAAAGAGAAATTCCAGTTTTGAACATCAAAATTCGATTATACCACCAAAATGGGCGGCACTATCTTCCCACCCAATAGGTGGAATTCGAAATCATATTCTAGTTTTGGAAAATTGTGAACCCCATTTAATTTGGTCGTCGACTCTGTGATCTTCTTGCATTAATTTTGGGGTTTTGAAATAGGGTTTGCTCATTTTCGTGCCCGCCTCATTTTTCGCAAGGCTTTCATCACCGTTCTCGTGCTCACGTTCTCCTGCAATAACGAATAGGGTTTCTGCAGAATCGGGTAGTTTCTGCAAACAAATCTTTGTCATTTCTTATGCGAAATCATTCATTCCTTCCTTTCTTTGTAATAACAAACAGGGTTTCTACAGAATGATGGTATCTTTGTCATTTCTTTTATGTGAAATCATTCCTTCCTTTCTCTACAAACAAATCATAAATAGGATTCAAGCTTTTGTGATGGATATATCGGTGTTAACACCATAATTAATCAGTGTTTGGATATATGTATATTTGTATTCCATATTGACAGTTGTACTGATCCTTCATGACATTCATGATAGTATTTATAAATATCTAAGAGCCTGCAAGGACTTATATATGTTCTATTCCTTCTTTTTTGGCCAACACTGATCTGGTTTTTATTCTCGAATTTCAACGAAGTGTATTTAAACTCACACCAACTACATACCTGCAATAATTTTTATTGTTCAAGAGAATTGTTCCACTTCCTCCAATAAGACTGTAATGACTAGCCTTCATTACTACCATATTTTTTCTGTAATATCGTCAATCCTAACAGTACGTTACCAAGTCTCTATACAAATACAGTTCTACTAATGCAACAATAATTTGACTATGAATTCTATAGTAATAAATAGTTAACCGGCAAGAAGAGATATAAGTATTGGCATTACAATTTTCTAATGCTTCATTGTTGAACCACAATGTAAATGCTTCATAACGGTGCTAGGAGACGATTAAGGATAGTAGAACCTAGCCTGATCAGGAATCCTCTTTTCAGACCATTAGAAAACTACCTTCCTACTGCTTATGGAGTCCTGAAAAGATCCATGCAGATTTTCTCAAATAAGCGCTAGTAATAATACTTAGGTGCATGAAATGATTTCATTATCAACAATTAAGGAATAATACCTTTGTTGTGTTGTTTGATAATCATAGCATTTCCTCTGCATTTTAGCATCAGTCATGGTTCAGAGGCTAAGGTGCAATGTAATCCTAACAACATAGATAAGGCTTCCCTATCCACCCCAACCAAGTGCATTGGTACTCATCAAGAAAGATGTTATTAACTTATTTCTCATTATTTCAATGAGCCAGGTAGTCACTAACTAACAACCACCAACTCTCTATAATCCCTTCATATGGGACTAACACAGTTGTGCCTCCAACATTGATAGTGGAAAGAGATGCTATAACAAGTACAAGGGAACAATCGTGAGCTCTTGTATATTCTTGTTCATCTTCTAATAAGACTCCCCCACAGTCCATACAACCTACTGTGCAGGTGGATAGTATCAAACCATCACTCGCATGCCACTAGCTCCATTGCCTTCCAAGCCTTATGAGTAGCTCCTAACCTCCATCACCTGCATACCTAAGTGATAGCTAGCTAACTCTAAGATATGGCCAAATCACTTTTAGTCATAGAACATTCTCCTTGACTAATGTCACACTGGAGCAGTGATAAGCTTATCTTTCAGCAGGTCAAGCTTTACTACTTCAATAATCACCCGAAAAGAGATGGACAAGCTATGTCCTTTAGGAGATTCCAACTGTACGTGTGTACCGTAGAGTCCTTTATTTCACTGTCATGTGTTGTTGTATAAGGTGGCTCCCATATCCTCTCATTTCTAAGTATTGCCTCTCTTTTTATGTTGATTAAGCACTAGGTTGAGATTTGACGCAACACACGTCCGAAGGATCCAATTAAGGATAGTCCAAACAAGCAACCAAACAACAACCACAGCGGAATAACACAACAATATAATGATTCAACTAAATTTTCATTAACATGCCCAACTGTAAGGCTTTCCAAGTTAGGGCCAAATACAATCAAAATTATTTATGCAACCTCTCAGCTAGTCTAGCTCTGAAACAAGTCAGCAAATGATGGAAACCCTAAGGCAGATCTGAACTTGAGCTCACAAGCCTCCAAGCAATCTCCTTGTCTCCAAGCAAACAACCACTAGCTCTGCTATTACAACTATCAGATAACAATCTAATCTTCAAGATCTCGCAGGATCCAAGTCTACTCAGTTACTTCCACTGACACCCTTAAACAACTACCCAAATACTCCTTAAATACATTTCCTCAACCACAAGTCGGCTGGAAGAACCAATTAACTCCTAAGCCAAGTTGACTTCTACAACAAACAAATACTAAATGCAACAATAGTTGACTCTCAAATAGCCTTACAATTATTTAATTATCCATGTCGGCCTCTATACCTAGGAGAATACAACAAAAGCTACCAACAATAAATGCACCAAGTCGGCCAACCAAATCTCCAAGAACTCCAATCGGTAAACCAGAACTACTGAGCACCAAAGAAACAACCGACCATGCCAAGCATCACCAAGAAACACAAGCATCGTCGAGCAAGCACGTCGATCAAGCACCACAGGCATCGTCGAGTACAAGTTCCACCAAGTGCAAGAGGTTTCACCGAGTTCCTTCAGCGACCGAGCTCCCTTCAATAACTGAGACCGTCGGTTAAAGCTGCAACCGAGTAATACATAACCAAAACAACACACCACCATGCAGATTTGTCGAGTACCCAAGAATGCCCCTACATCAAAATCCCCTCTAAGAATTCAATTTGAAGGAGGATTTTGAACATTTATGGAAGCCTCACAATTATGGTTGTTTCCCAAACCTGTAATATTTCTAATATTAATAGTTCTTACCTGTTTTATTTTTTGTCTGAGAAATGAGTCTATTGTGGACTACGTGCTTACTACAATGTTTACCTTTGCTTCATTTGTTCACACTTTGTTGTACTTTTTCCTACCTTCGATGGTTTTTTGACTAGAAGAAGGAGTAGAGAGCAGCTTCATTTCTTCATGGACTTGATTACTCTTTTGTATTTAAATTTCATGAGCTTCTAGATGAGTACAGGAATTGGGTTCTTGATCTTTCCATCAATATCTAGTTGAGGGTTCTCTTCCTCTATTTCTTTAATTGTTTCTTCTTCCTCTGCATTATCTAAGGCCCCGTAGGAGTTTAGATGAGATGGGTTCCGTGCTGGGTGATTCTATTTTTTGTGGACCTTTGTTATTGCTTCTTCACATTGGCTGAACTCCTTTATTCATACCATCTTGAGGTTTTACCTCTTTTGAATTTTTTGTATATTCTCTCAGAAAATATCAATATTCATGGCAAAGATTGCACTTGAACGGAACTTGTTCACAATCCAACTTTTAGGAGAAAGTTAGGTCACCCATCTTCAGGTTTCTAGCTTCTGGGAGTCATTTGAGAAGATCTGTTGCAATCAAAAAATTTATTTTTATCCGCTCAGCCCACATTTTGTAGAGTCCAATCATGTTGCCAATGGCCAGAAAAGCATCTTCATGTCATAGGTGAAAGGGATGAAATGGGAGCTAAAAATGGATAGGGATCTTGGAAAGGGTATCTTCTAATGGATCAAAGTTAGGGTTGCAGTTATTAGGGTAAAGGACCTTGGAAACCCTTGCTTTACTCTATTACTACTGATGCAAATAGTATTATCTTTGTCATATCTACACCGTTTACTGTCTTATGTCGCAACTCATTCATAGACAATGATTTCCCTCCTGGCATTCAGTTGTTGTTCTCAGAGACCTCCAATTGCTCTTTGATGGCTATTACTATTATCCTTTAGCTCATTCTTTGTCCCTTTGACTAGTAATAAATCCATAGCATTTCTATTTGTGGCTATATATGGGTGTTATTTTCCTTATTAACATTGATTAATAGTGTTAACACTTAATGGTGTTAACACTGATTATAATCAGTATTAACACCATTAAGTGTTAACGCTGAAGTAGTGTTAACACATAATATAAAAAGGGTTACACATAATCAATGTTAAACATGTGTTAACACTAGTAATTAGTGTCAAGGAGATTTTGAGTGTTAACATTGATAATCAATGTTAACATTACTTCGGTGTAACACTAATTGTTAGTGTTAACACTAGCAAGAAGTGTTAACACTATGTTTAACACTGATTATGTGTAACACTATGTTAATTTACAACTCTATGTGTGGAGATTCAATCCATAAGTCTTGATTGAGAACTTGATCAAGGGTGCAGAGATTCAATCCATGACACATGCCCTATTTTTCAAGTTAGAGACAAAGGCCCATAACTTCTCTTTTAATGTTTAGACTAAGTTTATCGTATTGGGAGTAATTACATTGAGCCTTTGGTTGGAGTATTTAATCATATTCTTTGCATTCTATACTTAAGATTGAACATCTATTCATTTTTTAGGTAGTTTAACACTAATTATGTTTTAAACTGATTATGTGTAACACTATGTTAATTTACAACTCTATGTTGTCTCTATCTTGTGTGTGTCTAATACTGCTATATGACTATTCCTAAAAATATATTAGCTTTGTACTGAATTTATCTGACATATTACCCTCGTTTGGCTCTAGTTTCTATTTTGTGTTCCTTATTCACCAACTATTAGTGTATTGTGGCAATGTCTATGACATGTTGCAACATTACCATAGTTGTCTATATTAATAGACCGGATTAAAAACCTTAGTAAAATTGCCTGCATTATTGAGACAATAATATAATGTTTTTGTAGACATTTTATCAAGAAAAAAAGATAAAAACTCTGCTCTCAGTTATATATGTTCAATAGCTAGGTTCAAAATACAAGTTTGATTGGAGTTTCAACCTATGTGACATGTGAAGGAAACAAAAAAGGAATTTTCAGTCAACTATTATTGAATAATTGTGCTTCATATTGGATATCCCCTCGCTCAAATTCAGGCCATTGATGGATCCTATTGAGAATATTGACATTCTAGGATGTGTAGCTATGGAGACCACATATTCTCGTCTTCTCACAACTCTTCTTGCTTTTCTTGACATAGCCAAAGTAGTGGTAGCCCGAGAAGGCAATGCACAAATGGGTAAACGATCAAGAAAAGGAAATTATTTTTATAGAATGGTTATTCATTCCAATGATGTGGATTGTCATGATCAGATTCGCATGAGTAGGGGAGCCTTCTTTCATCTAGTTACTATCCTAAGGATGAAAGGAAGCTTGACAGATACAATACACTTGACGTTAGAAGAACAACTTGTGATGTTCTTCCACACCCTTAGCCACAATTTGAGGAACCGCAAGATTGCGCACAACTTTGGGCACTCAAGAGAGACAATCAGTCGATACTTCCACATGGTATTGAGGGCTATCTTAGCACTCCACAAGGATTGCTTTATACCACCTAGTCCAAACACTCCTCTTGAAATTAGTGGGAAGGAACGTTTTGATCCATTCTTCAAGGTAATTCTTGTGTTGTTACAAATTTCTTATATGGATTTTTATCCTTATCATATTATTGGTTGACTATAGAATTAATGATTGTATCATATCGTAAAGGATTGTGTTGGATTTATTGATGGAACCCATATACCAGTCATCGTCGATGTCGACATGCAAGATAAATATCGTGATAGAAAAGGCAACCTATCGCAAAATGTTATGGGTGTGTGTTCCTTCGATTATAAGTTTTAGTACTTCCTTGTTGGTTGGGAAGGGTCTGTTGTGGATAGTCATGTTCTAGCTTCAGCTGTGTCAAGAGTAGATCCTCTTGTTGTTCCCCTCAGTAAGCCAAATCATAGTTTAATATACTCAAGGGTACAGTCAATGTTTCAAGTTTAAACAATCTACTTTATTTATGTAGGAAAATATTTTCTAGTGGATGCTAGATATCCCAATGCACCTGGGTTTCTTGCTCCTTATCGGTGTACACGCTACCACCTAAAGGAGTTTTCAAGAGAGAATCCAATAAACTCTCGACAAGATTTGTTCAACCACTGACACTCCTCTCTTAAAAATTCAATAGAGTATACATTTGGTATTCTCAAGTAGCATTTTCCAATCCTGAGGCATGCCACGTCTTATTCTATCATGACACAAGCCCATATTGTATTAGCATGTTGCATACCACACAACTTCATTACGGTAGAGGAAAACATTCCATCAGAAATTGGTACCGAAGAGGAAGATGATCGTGATTGGATAGATGTGCCAATGCTGGAGACATATGTGTTGTCTCAGCATGATAGAGACCAGTGGGCATAGTTTTGAGATGATATAGCAAGTAGAATGTGGGAAGAATATAGATCCCAAGAATAGTTGTTCTTTTATGGGTCAAGACTACAAGATGGTTTCCTTTTTCTTTTGTTTTTATCTGGAAGTATTGGACTTTTATGGGTCAATGTGTTTTATTTGAGTAAAATGATGTATGAAGATACTTTGATATACATGATGGTTTCTTTTTTCTTCTGTTTGTATCTGGAAGTATTGAACTTTTATGGGTCAATGTGTTTTATTTGAGTAAACTGATGTATGAAGATACTTTGATATACATGATGGTTTCCTTTTTCTTCTATTTGTATCTGGAAGTATTTGACTGTTATGGGTCAATGTGTTTTATTTGAGTAAACTGATGTATGAAGATACTTTGATATACATGATGGTTTCCTTTTTCTTTTGTTTGTATCTGGAGGTATTGGACATGTTGGTTTTTTATTTTCTATATTATACCAATGTATGCAGATACAATGATACAATTATATGTCCATAAATATATTCCATGTCATATGTTTATACCATTAACAACAATATGTACATTGTGATCAGCTGATCTATAGCATGGCATGCACAGAACTAATGATGAGCATGGAAGAAACTGGTAACACGAGCCAAATATCTTCTTCCTCAAAGAAGATAATGTGTACAAAAGAGATGGAATGCAAGTTTCTAGACTTGCTCCTCAAGCAAGTACAACTTGGAAGAAAAGGTGATAGGGGGTTCAAAAAAAAAGCATGAACCGCCATTGAGAGAAGGTTCAACGTGGATATGCACCTCAATCTAACAAAGGATAATTTCAAAAATAAGCTGAAAACATGGAAGCTTGCATGTAGAGTGATGAAAGAGCTGAGAAATACAAGTGGATTCACTTGGAATGAGGCAACTCAATGCATGGATGTTGAGGATAGTGTGTGGGATGAGCTTCTGAAGGTAGGGTGATCTCTCTACTATTTTGATGGAAATAATATTGCCTTCCTATAAAGTTAATAATGAAAGACAAAGAACCTAATCCATTTATTTATGCCAACATGCAGAGAAGAGAATTCAAAAATGCCAAAGTGTATAAGAGGTAGCCCTTCCAATAATTCAATGAATTGAGTGCAATTGTGGGTAATGACATTGTTGAAGGTAATGCAGCTACGACGACCCATGAGACTGAAGAAGGGAACCTTATGGAAGAGCCATTCAATGTGCATGATGAAGAGGATATTAGTTTCATTATACATCTTGATAGTGTTGTTGATTTGGACGAAAACCTTTATCCTTCCAATCAGTCCACTGCAACTGCAAGTGCTAGAGGAACTCCTACATCATCATCATCAAGGATGGGAAAGAGGAGAAAGGCAAGTATGGCCACTTCCTTGGATGTCACATGTGAAACAATGAAGAAAATAAAAGATGACATCAACAATGTTCACCTTCACAAAATTGATAAATCTAATGATGATAATGCTTTAATGGGCGCATATACCGCTCTCAAATCCATCCTTGAATTGAGTCGAGGTGTTTTCCTGAGGGTATATGACACCTTCGTGGTTCAACATGAAAGAGCCAAAGGGTTCTTGGTGATGAGAGAGGAGGAGAGAGTGGACTGGATTGCAGCCACATTTGGTGGATTGTAGTTATTTTCTACATACTTTATCATGAGTTGAAACTTTATCATACTTCATTCACATACACTGATACAATTGTGTTTTGGTTGATGATTTAGTGGTGAAACTTAGTTTTTGTTACTGACTGAAATATATGCATAAATATATATTCCTTGCTTTAATGGTTTAAGCTTTTTTCTTCAGAAATATGTTCCTATTTCCATTCTTTTCTCTCTATTGGACAGAGCACTGAAATTCATGTATCTATGTGTTGTTCAAAATGAACTTCAATAGATCATGAAAGAGTTCATTGATGTAGATGCTATTGTTCCTAGTATAAATATGTTTTCTAGAGTTTACTACCTACAGTGCATCAAAGAAGAAACATGGATCATTATGCATGTGTATTATAGTATTAATTATTGAGCATGAGTAAGAAAAATGTGAAGATTGGTTTTCCTATTCCACAATTTGGTGGATTAATTGATGAGTTAATGAAATGATTTTCTATGAGATAGATTCTGGTCTAGATTCTGATAGATAGATTCTGGTCTATATTCTGATAGATAGATTCTGGTCTTTTTCATAATGTTTGAAGTTGTTTTTCATAGTGATTTAAATTTTTGCATGTAATGCAGTATGATGTTGTTTTTCATAGTGATTTAAAGGAAGAACATCAGTTGATGCTTGCAATGCAATATGTGTGTTTAGTCTGTACCTTGTTATGAATGTCCTCTTGATAGTAACAAAGTAGGATGTATGACAGCAAACAATAGATATCTGCCACTATGAACAGTGTTATGAAAGGTTTCAGTAACAAGAAAAATGTGAAGATTGGTTTTCCTATTCCATAATTTGGTGGATTAATTAATGAGTTAATGAAATGATTTTCTATGAGATAAATTCTGGTCTAGATTTTGATAGATAGATTCTGGTCTTTTTTCATAATGTTTGAAGTTGTTTTTCATAGTGATTTAAATGTATGCTTGTAATGCACTATGATGTTGTTTTTCATAGTGATTTAAAGGAAGAACATCACTTGATGCTTGTAATGTTGTATGTGTGTTTAGTCTGTACCTTGTTATGAATGTCCTCTTGACAGTACCAGAGTAGGATGTATGACAGCAAACAAGAGATCTCTGCCACTATGAACAGTGTTATGAAAGGTTTCAGTAACAAGAAAAATGTGAAGATTGGTTTTCCTATTCCACAATTTGGTGGATTAATTGATGAGTTAATGAAATGATTTTATGTGAGATAGATTCTGGTCTACATTCTGATAGATAGATTCTAGTCTTTTTCATAATGTTTGAAGTTGTTTTTCATAGTGATTTAAATCTTTACTTGTAATGTAGTATGATGTTGTTTTTTATAGTGATTTAAAGGAAGAACATCAGTTGATGCTTGTAATGCAGTATGTGTGTTTAGTTTGTACCTTGTTATGAATGTCCCTTTGATAGTAACAGAGTAGGATGTATGACAGCAAACAAGAGATCTCTACCACTATGAATAATGTTATGAAAGGTTTCAGTAACAATCGGTCTGCTATTCTAAAAGCTAAAGTGTCTTCTCAAAATCACAAACATGCAAATTTGTGACATTTCATGGTGATATGTCTTGTGAAAAGTGGTGATAGCATAACATGGAGTAAGATTATAATTTCACATACAATGGACAACAAGCTAAGGTAAAATATTATGAAGTGTTCAAGAGACTAACATACAAGCCATGAGTCATGACAATTACAAAGCATATTATAGAGGTTTTAAGTGCAATCAAGATATAAATGGCTTTGTGAAAGAGGTCTACATCTAAAGACAATGACACTCGCAATAGAAGAAAGTTCTCATAAAAGAGATGATAGTGCCTAACCATCATCCATAGTCTTAAGAAAAACCATTTATAGTGGCATTGAAGATTATAAATGGAAGTGGAGTTGAGCCTATTGTATAGATTTTATGTGTGGGAAAATATCATATCCTTTGCATTGATTTATGAAGGCTAAAAGGGCTACACTGTGGTCATTCAAATGATAGAATATGAGGCCACTTTTGATAGTGATATAAGAAAGGAAAGATAACAGTGGCTTTGTGTATGATGAAAGAGGAAAAGAAAGGTTCTTCAATAGTGAGAATGGTCTTGAAGTGCAATGTGTACACACTAAATCGTGCACTTCTCTAAGTCATTACTTCCAAAGGAATCCATGAATGGGAAACCTTGAGAAATCAACCTAGAGCTCCCTAGGTATGGAGTCACAAGGATGTTGATAGTGCTCTCAACTAGAGCTATTGAAGCATGCAAGCTTGCTAGTAAATCACACAATGGGAGATTCAAAGAGACAAGGGAAAGAATGCCAATATCCTCAAGAATCAACAATGGAAATGCAATGCAACTATGCTAAAAATGAAGATGCAAGCTAAGCTATGAAAGGAAAGTATTACAAATCCTTGCTAATTAAGCTATGTGAGCTAATCTAAAGCATAAAGGAAACTAAGATAGAAAGCATAAACATGAAGCTATGATGCAAGAATGAAAGCTAAATGCATGAAGATCTCCAAAAGCTCCAAAGTATCCAAGAAATCCTGCAGCATAAGATTAGTATTCAAAGTTGGGATCCTAGAATGAGAAAAGAGCTCTCCTTTTAAAGGAATTAAAAAGGAATGGACCATGGAGATTAAGAGGCAAAGATTTAATCAAGGGTGGAGCTTGAAAGAGGAGCAATCCATGTGCACAAATCTCCTCCAATGAGAAAATAAGAGTTGACTTTTGTGCCCCATATGAGACAAAAAGGCCTTTTCTTCTTTTTATAAAATAAGAATAATGCTTTATTTGTGCAACTTAGGATAAGAGGAAAAGTGGGGGCTTTTTATTTAATAAAAGGGGAGGAAATTCCTTTTAATCAAATAAAGACTTAGGATAAAATGGTTAGCCCATAGAAAATAATCGAATAAATGATAGAACTAGGATTTGATCAAGGAAAATTGGTATTGAGCTGAAGATGTTGATTCAGGAAATATTGATTCAGAGATTTGATAAATTGCTGAATGGGGGCCCAAAGTCTAGGTGACCATTTTAGGGTGCATACACAATGGACCTGTCTAAGGGCCAAACAAAATATTGTTGTTTTACAAGCACCATGTGCAAGATGCAATGATAGTTACATGGTCATGATTGAAAGAAGATTGTTGGCATGCATGACAGTAGCAACTCTATGATAATATCTATAAAGAAAAGTGAAATGGAAGAATGATAGGATATTGAATTTGATGCAACAGTGTTCAACTAAAGGTTTGACAACAATCAACCAAATGATTAAGGGTATGGTCTTGAGAGTGTGTTGATGACAACCCACACAAAAGCATTAGACAAGAAAAGAAAAACACATAAGGATAGTAAATGCATGAAAGGTGAGTAATTAGTGAGAAGATAATATTGAAGAACTATGATATTGCACATTAATGTACATCGTACTATTGAAGAACTATGATATTGCATTACAATCTTGATGAACATCATACTGCATTACAAGTAGACATTAAATTCAATATCATCTTGTATAATAACATCTTTACATATTTATTGGAATACATATTTAGTGGTATATATCTTGTCTTTTTGCTTTTAACATATTAGAGACCAATACACCAAGGCGTACCACATGATGAATTCTTAATTTAATGCATTGTCAATGTGTAGTCTCACAACTGTCCATTTCTAGTTCTTCAGAAGAGATGGTGATATAAATGTGTTTTCATAGATGACTGTATTGTTCATGATTCTGTCCCATGTTATATGTATATACCCTAACCATCTTTTTAGTACTGTTGCATTACAAAATTTAGTGGAATAATTCTACTTTGTTCAATGCTCTATTTCATCTTGAATTTCTTTTGATATTTCATTCATTTTTCAAAACCACATGATAGGTACAGAAACAGAAATGGGTAGTTCTGAGACTACACATATGATGATAAAGTGAGACTACACATATGCTGACATTAAAAATATTTGAAATAGCTTCTAGATTCAATTTTGTAGATATTTTTGGCATCAACATTTCAAATCACACTTTGTGATCCTTCGTCGGGATGAAAGAGAGCAAAAGGATTGAAAGAAAAGTCCATCATTTTGCTCTATTGCAATGATTTTGCTCTCTTTCATCCTGATGATGATTATAGAGTGTGATCCAAAATGTTGATGCCAAAAATATCTACACAATCGAATCCAGAAACTATTTCAAACATTGATGCCAAAAATATCCACATATGCTGATAAAAAAATGAGCTATCTAATGATTGTTTACTATTCATGTTTGTAAATGGTCAATATTTCTGATGGTACTCCTTAGTGTATTCCATTTAAACATAAACAAGTTTTAGTTTTGCTATCATGTTTAGTTTGTAGATGCAGGATTGACCATCTAACAATATGAAGAATGAGCGAGATATGAGATGGTTGCTCGTCGAATGTGGGGCATAAGGGTGTAGAGCATGGATTTCCTTGTGTTTTCTTATTTAATAGTGTGTTTTCACACCACCATTCAGTTCATGGATATTGTTCTTCACCATCTTCTATTTGATACTATAGATGTTTCATTGTATTTTTTGTATAAATTTGTAATATCAACATAAATGAAACTTTTTCATTTTGCACTGATAGAAAATAGTCATGTTGTTATATGAATGAACAAAAATAGTATGAATGAACAAAAAATTATTTGATACAGTGGTGAAGACTATGATAAATGTCCCTATGTGTGATTGTGGTGATGGAGTGCACTACATGTCGAGGACGTCACACACAAACACTAATCCAGAGCATAAATTTTGGACTTGCATAAATAAGAAAAAGGTTGTTAATTGCATAATATTTAAATCTTTACAAAGAATAAATATTAGTCATTATAGCAATACTAACTTAGATTTATATTGCAGGATGGTGGTGGATGTGACTACTTTCGGTGGTCTGATGACACCCCATCGTTGTCTACATCATCTGCACCTTCTACACATATACCTGTTGTGGATGATGAGTGCAAGTCTTGCAAGGTGCTCAAGAAAGATATTGCAGCCTAGAGTACATCAATGGCAAAAGTAGAGGCTACCTATAAAGTTGATGTCATGTTTCTTCGATGTTTTCTTTGTGCAACAATCGCACTACTTTGTTGGGTCATTATGCAGAAATAGATATATATGTGGACTATAAGACTTATTTATATTTTGATGTGATATCGAGCAATGCAATGATTATTTTCTTGTTATAATATTGTTTATGATAATGTATAAAATTATTAAAAACATTAAGTTTACTATTCACAATATTGAAAAAAAATAAAATTTGTTTATGATTTACTATATAAAAATATAAATTAATTAAAAAAATATAAATAAAAAAATGGATAAAATAAATAAAATATTAAATTAAAACATTATATAATAATTTAAAAAACTTAAATTTTTTCTTGTTAAATTCTAATTCCAATTCAAAATGTAGAACCAAACACAGAAATGGATAATGTAATTCCAATTCCAATTTGAAATTGCAGAACCAAACACAGAAATAGGAATTTCTCAGTTCTAATTCCAATTTAAAAAATGGCAACCAAACACAGAAGATGGATTGTCTCAGTCATCTTCCGGGTCAACCAAACGGTCCAAACTATCTTCTGAATACACAAAACTGGAATTTCAAAACCTTATTTTGAGATAATCAGGTTTTGAATCAAATTCTAATTCCTCAACCAATCGGGGCCTAAGGGTCTATTTGGTTGCTGGAATTAAAAAATGTTGGAGCTGTCGAATTCCAGTATTTGATAATTCTAGAAGTTTTAAATCTGGAAAATGGTTTGAATCGTTTGGTTCACCTGGAATTCATAATGAGAAGATGGAAAGTGTTGTTTGCATATGGATTTCAAAATATTATAATTTTTGTTTTACCCTCAATTCCCATTTGAGTAGAATTGGAATTGATTTTCCAATTCCACTTATTTAGATGGAAGATTCAAATGTTGGTTTTTCATTTGGTTGTTGGAATTAACCTGGAATTGGAAAATGGGAATTGGTTTCCCTTCTCAAAATTAAATTCCCAATTCCAATTCCATGCCTCAATTCTAATTCCAGGTTCTGAGGTGGATTGGTTGAATGCTCATTTTGGACCAAAATTAGAATTGGCCTATACCAATTCACCAATTCCCATTTTTGAATTCCAGGTCATTTCCAGCAACATTGAAAATGTTAATTCTGAGATTTGACAGTCCCAATTCCAATCAAACAAACAGGTCCTAAGGGATTGGAAGTGGACTACTCTCACTTGCACTATTACACCTTGTATGTGTAGGTATTCTTATTTAGTAATTAGATGAGCATATATGATATTAATTTTTATTGGGACAAAAATAAGTGGAATTTTTTTTTGCATTTTTTTTGTCTATTTGAAGGTGACAAAATTTGAGCAAAAATTATTGTACATAGCTTTATTTAAGTATCTTTGTTGGAAAATATTATAATTTGTAGGAAGATATTATTACAAAAGAGAAAAATAATTAATCATTTTATATATAATTATAAGTGTGTTCTTTTATAAAAATTTTTTGTAGAAGTGGAGTCCCTTGTTAATTGTTAAAATTAGACTTTAATATTGACACATTTATAAAAATATGTTTAAGTTAGTTTTGTGGCACTTGATTTTTCAAATATCTTTGTTGAAAAAAATTATAAAATTTTAGGAAGATATTATTACAGAAGAGGGAAAAATTAATGTATTGTATTTTTTGTAAGGAAACTCAGGTGCAGAACAGCTTCCTACACTAATCTCTAAAGGAAAGTATTGTGCAAAATCTATTTAAATCCTTACAATTTCAAATTAGTTAAGCTACTTAACAATAATATTCCAGCATATACCATACATAGAAAATAGATAGAGAAGATTGAAACACATAAACACAAAGATATGCCTGTGGGGAAAAAACTTTCGGTAAAACAACCCCACCCCTCCAAAACCTGCACAATGTATTATCTTCAACACAAAGACTACAACACACTTGCAATGCAAGTTCTTTCAGGAGATGAGAGACAAGTCCAGCAACAAATAGTATACCTATCAAACTTATATCTCTCCCATAGAAGCAACATCATATATATAGACTCCTCAGGACCCAACAAATACCCACAAAAGGAGTTTGGCGTCCAACCACCAAGACCCATGCACAAAGCCACATGTACACAGCTATTACATGCAATCCCAAGAATAGGTGTCCATCCCTAGAATAGACTATGACAGCTTGTCATAGAATCTGCCAAAAATAACGGTCACAAGAGAAGTGTAAGAGAATCTATCATACCAACCTATTTTTGGCATATTCTCTTACACACACCAACTACTTCTTCTTGGGCACCCAAATAGGCCCAAGTCATAAGATGCTCTTACACCTATCATAGCACATTCCTTAAATAGTTCTTACGCGTCATAGGAATCTGTCATGACCGTTTCAGTCATGATCTCCTTACGCACAAGATGTTGACACATCAAGTGGAGTGACACATCAACATGCCAACTAGACATGTACTCTCACACTTAATTTTATTATTTGCAAAAAATACATTTACAAAAAAAATAATAAGAATAGGAATTATCCAAGGTTGAGACACCTTATTCCTAACATTCTCCCACTTGTCGAACACCTTGTAAGAGCAATAGGAACATAACAGGAACTTAACCGCTATAGGCCAAAAGACCCATAGACTTCGAACACCATCTGAACTTCTCAGTACCCACTAGTTTCGTTAATGCATCTGCAACATTCTTCACAATATCTACCTTCTCCAAATTTACCTTTCCATCTTCCACTGTATCTCTCACAAAGTGAAACTGCACATCAATGTGCTTCGTTCTGGCATGGAAAGTTGGATTCTTTGCAAGGCAAATAGCGCTCTGACTGTCACACCAAATAGTAATCTGTTCTACATCAACACCAACATCAGAACACAATCTCCTAATCCAAATGGCTTCCTTTCAAGCATGAGTAGCAACCATGTACTTGGCTTTTGTAGTGGATAAAGCAACCACAGGTTGTCGCTTACTTATCCAACTGATAGCACCACCAAACATAGTGAACACATAAGCACTAGTGGATCTCCTGTTGTCAATATCACCTGCCCAATCTGAATCCACAAACCCACGAATATAAACTGAATGTAGAGATCCAGAAGAGTTACCATGATAACATATGGAGTAATCTGATGTACCCCTCAAATATCTGAATACTCGCTTAACTGCATCCTAATGTACCCGTCCAGGGTTAGCCATAAACTGACTCAGGACTCCCACTACTTGGGCAATGTCTGGTCTAGTACAGACCATAGCATACATAAGACTGCCAACTACACTAGCATAAGGTACTCTACTCATGTCCTCCACCTCACTAGGAGATTTTGGACAATCATCTACAAATAACTTTGTTCCCACAGAAACAGGAACACAAAGTGGTCTACAATCTGCCATGCTGAACCTGTCCAACACAGACTTCACATACTTACTCTGACTCAACTAAAGTTTTCTGTTAGACCTGTCTCTACTGATTTCCATACCCAAGATGTACCTAGCTGCCCCAAGATCTTTCATCTCAAACTGTGCTGACAACTAAGATTTAAAATCAGAAATCATACCCTTACCCTTCCCAAACAGCAACATATCATCAACGTATAATGCAACAATAAGAAGGCGATCATTTTCAACTCTGAAATAAACACAATGATCTGATTTCAATCTTACAAATCCAATTGACAACACAAAGGCATCAAACTTAAGGTACAACATCCTAGGAGATTGCTTCAAACCATATAGAGATTTCTTTAATATGCAAACTAAGGATTCTTTACCTTTAACAATGTAGTGCTTAGGCTGTGACATATAAATCTCTTCCTTCAAATCACCATGAAGGAAAGTTGTCTTCACATCCATCTGTTCTCTCTAAATCATATGATGCAGCAAGAGATAGCATAAATCTAATGGATGTCAACTTTGCAATAGGAGAGAATATTTCACCATAATCTATTCCCTCTACCTGTGAATACCCCTTTGCAACCAATCTAGCTTTGTACCTTTCAACACTACCATCTGCACATAATTTCTTCTTGAACACCCATTTACAACCAACAGATTTTATCCCTTTAGGCAAAGGCACAAGGTCCCAAGTTTTGTTTTTCTCCAATGAAGCCATCTCATCATCCATAGCCTCAATCCAGGAACCTGCATCTTCCATGCCCAAAGCCTCTTTCACAGATCTAGGCTCATCAGTGTTAGTAATCAAAGCAAAAGCACAACTGGAATCTAACATAGAATAACCAAACCTTTCTGGTTGCTTTCTTTCTCTCATGGATCTCCTCAAGGGCTAAGGTTGAGGTTGTTCTTCCTCTTCTTCTGAACTATCAGAGCTGCTAGAGCTCTCCTCATCATTAGACCCAACATGGTCCCTCTATTCAGTCTTCTCAGGGGTAGGAGGCAACTGAACAACATCTTTTTCCTTTTCTTTTTCATCTGGTTGTAGCTTAGTAGGAGAAGATGTTAGCTCTCTGAAAATAACATTTCTACTATACAACACCTTACTAGTCACAGGATCCCAAAGCTTGTATCCTTTCACACCAACACTGTATCTAGTGAAAATACATTTGACAACTTTATTTTCCAACTTAGATCTTTTCTCCTTTGGAACATGTGCATAAGCTTCACAACCAAAAACACGAAGATGTCTAATTAAAGACTTCTTACCAGACCACACCTCCATGGGTGTCTTACCAACAAGAGCTGATGTAGGAGATTTGTTAACCAGATAGCAAGCAGTGGCCACAACTTCAGCCCAAAACCTTTGTTGTAAACCAGCTCCACTAAGCATACTCCTAGCCTTCTCCATCAATGTCCTATTCATTCTGTCTGCAACTCCATTTTTCTACGGGGTATAAGGAGTTGTCTTATGCCTCTCGATACCTCATTCTTTACAAAACTATTCAAACTCTTCTGAGCAAAACTCACCACCATTGTCAGTTCTCACACACTTAATCTTCTTACTAGTCTGATTCTCTACAAGGGCTTTAAGTTCCTTGAACTGACTAAAGACTTGTGTCTTACTTTTAAGGAAATAAATCCAAGTCCTTCTACTGTAATCATCTATGAAAGATACAAAAAATACAGACTTGGAGATTGAAGAACTTTTACAGGACCAAATACATAAGAATGAATAAGATCCAAAACATCAGAAGATTTGTGAGAACTAGAGTAAAACTAAACATGATTTTGTTTACCATAGACACAATGTTCGCAGAAGTTGAACTCGAGATTGCAATCATTTAACCCCTCAACGAGGTTTTTATTTTTCAGGGTCCTAAGACCCTTCTCACCAATGTGGCCAAATCTCATATGCCACAACATCATCTTTTTTGCAAGAAGCTTGCCTTCCAAAGTGTTTGCACCCTTAGGTACACTTACTGCACTGCCATTGGAACCCATTGCCACAATCCTCTTTACTGCTTGTTTAGATGGTGGGGATGAAGTGATAGCCGCTCTCTTCTTTGAAATAGAAGAACTATTGCACTGAGCAATGCATGCTTCAAGTTGAAACAAAGTACCTCTCCTAGTACCTCTAGCAAGCACCATAGAACCTCTCATCATCTTGCATCCATCTTTCGAAAAGACAACTTGCACACCTACATCATTCAACATACTTACAGATAATAGGTTTCGTGCCAAACCTGGAATGTGCATAACTCTGTTGATTCCCTTTACTCATCCATCAGGAAATCTGATAGTGACCCTTCCACGTCCAACTATCTTTAGGTGAGAATCATCACCCAAGTAAACCTTTCCACCATTGAACTCTTCATATTTTGAGAACTAGTTCCGATGAGAGGTCATGTGAAAAGAAGCACCCGAGTCAACTAACCACACATCATCAAATGCATGGGCTACCAAAGCTGCAATAAAAGCATCTCCATCTTCTTGAGATTTTTTAGAAGCTGAATCTGAGCCTTTCTTCTTCTTCTTCAGTTCTTTGCAGTCCCTCCGGAAGTGCCTAGTTTTATCACAGTTCCAACATTTTGCCTTGGACTTTCTAGGAGTCTTAGAACTCCCATGAGATTTGGATCTACCCTTCTTTGACTTGTTGTCGTTCTAATTTCCTCTGTCATTGGATCTCTTGCGAACAACAAGGGCTTCCTTAGACGAATCCAAAGTCTTTCTTTGCATCTCCTCAGATAGCAGCGAAGACACCACATCATCCACATGGAGTGTGACTATAGTACTTCTGAAAGCCATCACAAGATGGTCCCACAAATCCAGCAAGGAACAAAGTAGGGTCATACAATGATCCTCCTCCTCGATCTTGGCACCGGATGATGCCAACTGTGTAATCAATAAATTGAATGCATTGAGATGATCAGTTATGGATCCACCTTCCTCCATTCTTAAAGAATACAACTTCTTTCTCAGGAAAAACTTATTCACCAGAGATTTGGCCTGATACACAGACCCAAGTCATTGCCACAAAGAATTTGCAATAGTCTCATCAAGAACATTCAGAAGAACGACATCTGCTAGACAGAGTCTAATGAGACCCTTAGCCTTCCAATCCTTGATCTCCCAATCCACTCAAGATATCATTGTAGGTTTCACATCAAGCGAAGTAGCCTCCCATAGATCATGGTCTTCGAGCATGTCTTCCATCTTGAGTTTCCACAACTCAAAATTAGTGCCATTAAATTTCTCCACCTCCATTCTACTGTATGAGGAACTTGCCATCTCAATCTGCAAATAAGATTCAGAATGCTCTGCACAAAACTCCCACTCAACTTGAGATTAGCTCAAAAAACCCTACCCAACAACTAGGATCAAAAGTTGATCAGGCTCTGATACCACTTGTAAGGAAACTTAGGTGCGAAACAACTTCCTACACTAATCTCTAAAGGAAAGTATTGTGCAAAATCTATTTAAATCCTTACAATTTTAGATTCGTTAAACTACTTAATAATAATATTGCAGCATATACCATACACAGAAAATAGATAGAGAAGATTGAAACACATAAACACAAAGATATGCCGGTGGGGAAAAACCTTTCGGTAAAACAACCCCACCCCTCCAAAACCTGCACAATGTATTAACTTCAACACAAAGACTACAACACACTTGCAATGCAAGTTTTTTCAGGAGATGAGAGACAAGTCCAGCAACAAACAATATACCTATCAAACTTATATCTCTCCCATAGAAGCAACATCATATATATAGACTCCTCAGGACCCAACAAATACCCACAAAAGGAGTTTGGCATCCAACCACCAAGACCCATGCACAAAGCCACACAACTGTTACATGCAATCCCAAGAATAGGTGTCCATCCCTAGAATAGACTATGACAGCTTGTCATAGAATCCACCAAAAATAACGGTCACAAGAGAAGTGTAAGAGAATATGTCATACCAACCTATTTTTGGCATATTCTCTTACACACACCAACCACTTCTTCTTGGGCGCCCAAATAGGCCCAAGTCATAAGATGCTCTTACACCTATCATAGCACATTCCTTAAATAGTTCTTACGCGTCATAGGAATCTGTCATGACCATTTCAGTCATGATCTCCTTACGCACAAGATGCTGACACATCAAGTGGAGTGACACATCAACATGCCAACTAGACATGTACACTCACACTTAATTTCATTATTTGCAAAAAATACATTTACAAAACAAATAATAAGAATAGGAATTATCCAAGGTTGGGACACCTTATTCCTAACATTTTTTGTATAGTTATAATTGTGTTCTATTATAAAAGTACTTGTTTTTGGTGACATCATCTGAAGCATTGGTTTCTATAAGATGGAGCATTGCCCTATTTTAACCTCTGTAATTTTGCACTTCTTAGCCCTTATATGAGGCTAAAGAGACAATTTTCTAAAATTTGATAGGAGAGATTTTGCAAATTTTAATGTTGTGTGCTTCTAGGAATTTGGGAATCAAGTAATTGTGTGTTACTTTTAACGAACCTCATGTCATTATTGTCAGTGAATATGATGACACTAGAACAACTACACCAGCCCGACATATTAGGAAAAATGGAAATTTAAGCACAAGAAACTCTACAACACAGTCATATGTTGTGACCCATAATTGGCTCCTTAACCGTGATGAGTGTGCTTTGAATACATATTTCATCTTCGATTCTGATTGTGGGTTGCAATTTGTTACCCTATGTTCTCACTTTTCATCTTGATAACAACATCACCAATGACATTTGGGTCTGGACTATATTAGTATGAATTCATGTTTCCAAATTTTGTATTTAAAAGAAGATGTGGATAATAACTTCAAACAAAAACTTTAAAATAGTTGGAGCATGTAGAAATCTCTATTAAAACAAATATTCCTAGACAACTTCTAAAAACATTTTTTAGGTTTGTTTGGTGGTTTTTATTTTCGTTAAGCTATTATTTTATTTTTAAGTTTTAGAAAACTTATTTGATTTGAGGGTTTGTGCCATTTTAAACTTGATTTTTATAGAAGTATTCAAAAATGAATTTTATTTTTGTTTGGTGATTTTGATTCTTTAAAATTCTTATTGTTTTATAAATTTTACAAGTCTTATTTTATTTGGGGTTTGCGTTTTTAGCGTGACTTTTATAAACTTCAAAAATAATTTTATTTCTACATAAATTATTGAAGGTGTTTATTCATTTTAATTTTATTCTATTATTGTGTAAATTTTATTTGATATATTAGTAAATAAATTTATTTAATTTAATTCTTTGTATATCAAAATGTCAAGAAAAGAAAATAATACCTATCTTGTTTTAACTGGTTCATATTTGTCACCTTCACTAGCATTTGCTATAAAATAACCATCAGCTGCTTAATACCAACATATTCCTTCACTTCCTTCAATTCTGAAACATATTATCTACTTTAAGTAACCAGGCTACATTTAAAATGTTATTATTTTTCAATACTATGCCTTATTTGCAAACAAATCTATTTTATAATCATATGTTGCTCCATATCATCCTCATTATTAATTTACCTCTGCTTAGGTCTACCCATCGTGAAATGAGAAATCAACATATTGCTAAATGGATTTTGTGAACTTAGTGTTGATTCAGAATACCATTGATGTGTCTCTAAAAGGATTTAACATCATAATATCTTTTGTTAGTACTTTGTATACTATTTTGGACTATTTTATTAGCATCTTTTGTTAATCTTATGTTGACTATTCTCCCTACTATCACAGTGCATCATCTCTAATTGGTTATTTGCTTCTATAACTTCTATTATAGCCTCTATATTCGAGTTTGTTGTTTTTAGTGTAGTCCCTTGTTGCCTATGTCCAAGGAGACTATATATTACCTCGATTTCCTATCCTATTGTCACTCTTTCATAAAGTTACTAATAGATTCTATTATACATTGGCCAATAATCTCCACCAATTACTCTTTCTTGACACTTTTTTTGAGGTGAGAACTCATTCTCCATTATTTTTGAGAGATTGGACATTTTGTTCCACTTCATCTAGGTTGTCACCAGACTGGAAAGACTCATTAATGACATGCTTAATGTCAAAAGAAGGGATGTCTCATTTGCTAGATGAAGAAAAAGGGTGGGTTATAGTCAAGGAAGATTCTCTTCTATTTGCAAATAAGAGAGGTTGTTCAATTCGAAGAATCGATGATCATGACCAAGGGCAGTAGCGACAGAGCTAGGGTTTGTCACCTCTAAGAAGAGGTTGTTTACCCCTTCTTTTTGCTCATTTGTTGGTAAGGGCACATACTTTTTAAAATGATTTGATTCAAGTTGCTTCTAGGAAGAGGAATTTATTCATTAGGAAGAGGAAGGAGGAGGATATTCTTGCTTTGAATCATCATTTTTGGGGGATGAGATGATAACAGAGGATGTTAAATCAACTGGGCAAGTGGCTCTTGAAGACTAGTAGGGCAGTCATTCTTCTAGCATTTGGTCGAAGCCATGGCTAGCACTCCTCATCCTAGGTGAAGCCCCCTCGTCATTTGCAGAAATCGATCGCAACATTTGGTAGATGGGACACTTTGATATTAATGATAAGTATGAGGTTTTCACAAACCACAACAAATAACGTGTATTTTTTTTTGGTAAAACCATCTGTTATTTTTTTAGAAACATTGAAGGTCACACTCAGTGAAGCTTTGATCTTTGCATACAAGCCCAAATCATTCAAGTGCAAGACTTGTTTAGTTCAATTGTCCTTCCTCTGAATGCCATTGAACTAAGCCAATAGACTTTAAAGATATTAAAATAAAGTCACCAATAAATGATGAAATAAGAGAACGTAACCAACAAAATAGAACCTATAATCACCTAAAAGTGGACATGATCATTCATGTGAGTAATCAAGGCAATTGAATCTAAACGAGCATTTAGCAAATCAAAATTAAAATCAAGCTTTAATTCAATTTAAATCAAAATCAAGAGCATTTTAATCAAGTTCAATCAAATCAATGTGCAATTAATTCAATTGATTGTATAGTTTGGAATTAAATCAAATTAACCCACTCAAGGGGTGCACATGGATAAACAAATTAATTAAAATCAATTGATTAAATCCTAATTTCTCTCAACACCACATGGGAGGAAAAAGCCTCAACCAATAGGATTTAAAGAAAGGAGCTCACATGGATCAAGTCAAAATGAATCTCAATCACTCAAATTGAATGAGCATCTTGTCCACTCATCTTGTCTTCTTGTCCCAAGCTTTGAGGACATAATATTTAAATTGTCTTCAAAGGGTGGAACCAAAGACTCAACCCTAACTTAACCTTGATCAACTCTACTACACCCCCTACCCTTGCCAAATCCTATAAAAGCAAGGCTAAATTCACTCATAATTCAATCCACAAATCTGAGAATTGCATCTAACCTCTTGAGAATTATAGCTAGAAAGGAAAATATAGGAGTTAATTATCTTTTCAATTTGGAATTGAACTATTTAGCTTGTTTTATCATCTATTCTCATTCTAGGGTTGTCATTTAATGGAGGCTTGCTGAGAGCTTCACCATTAACACTCCTAGATAGAGAGCCATAGAGTTCTTAATTGTCATTTTCTAGTTTAAATAGATTGCTATTTGTGGTTATTTAGTTTCTATTTGATTTATTGACAATACTAACCCTATGAAGGTACTATTTCTAGTACAAAGAATGGCACCCACCGTGGGGCCTTAGGCTTCACTTTCTAAAAATCTGTAAATCTCATTTTTGTTCAAATTTTTGCATGTTAATCTCTTTGTTTTGCAAGTGAAACAACACTTCTAGGACTTTAAACAATGCGTTTGAGCAGTTAAACAACACTTCTAAGCACTCTAACAATGCTTCCATGACAAATTTATGTGCCTTTGCATAGAGAAACAACGCTTTTGATTCTTTCTGGCTTCTGTCTAATTTTCTATTAGTGCTTATTCCCTGACTAGCCAACACTTTAGATTCTTTATCCAGTGCATTTACTCATTTTCTGATGCCTTTACTTAATTCAATAGCGCATTTGCATTCTGTTTTAGCGCTTTTAAAAGTTTAAGTAGCGCATTTAATTCGATCCACAACACTTTTGAGCATTTAAATAGCGCTTACAATCATTTCTGTAGTGCTTTTGATTAAACTATAAATTTTCATAATCTGACTATCAGAAAATGATTTTTATGTCTTTGCAGGATGTCCGGACATAAAAGAGTAAAAAAACCAGAGAGCAAATTTAATCAAGAGAGCAAAGCTTTGACAAGGAAGATAAAAAAGGAGAACATTGCTCACATTAAGCTGGTTCTTAAGGATTCTCAGCAAGAAGGAAAGGTGCATGAACATTATCTCAAAGTTGTAGAAGCATATAAGGCAAAATTTGTTTCATTAAATTGGATATTTTCACCTTAATAAAGTTTTTCTTAAAATTGACAAATAAGGCTTTTAAATTCAATTTTGTCTTGCTTTCTTCACTTTTGCTAGTTTTGTTGACTAACTTGTTGGAGGAAAAGCACATTGGAAAGGAACGATCGCCAAGGTAAGCTTTAAAACATGAAAATCACTAAAAAAATGCCCCTAGCCTTTGCTAGCTACAAGGAAGAGGTAACCCTTAAAAATTGGTCATTTTTGTACTTAAATTGTGGCTTTGGTGTTTTCAAAATCTAATAATTAAAAATAACCTATCTTTGTTTAAAGAAATTTAACATTAGGCCTATGCTCTTCACTTTTATTAGTGAATCAAAATGCCAAAAGTGTTAAACTCTTTGATTAAAAAGAAAGGTTGAGCAAATCAAACACTAAATTGAAAAACCCCTTGTTTGTGGAAGAGAGTAGCAATACTCGAATCCCTTTAGTTAGTGGGTTGGAAATTGAACCTTGTTAATTATGTTTGAGGATTGAGAAGTGGATAGGGATATTCTCTTCACCTTTTTGGTAAATCAAATTCCCACAACCTATTTCTCTATTCCATTTTATTACTTTCAAATGAACATGTTAGATCAATAGTTGGGCTCACCTCCTGAGATTTACCTTAATGAGGCCGGTGAGAGGGATAGCCCAAAGTGGGATACACTTTCTTTTTTTGCGAGAATCCAACCCACTATAAAAAAAAATGCATGCATCCTTAATGGGGTGTGTCACAAAAGGATACTAAATTTTTGAACTTCCTTGAGTAGTCCTTTAGGATTGCGCAAAACTCTGACATACCAGTGGTGGGAAGCCTCTTAATATACTTGGAGGATGAAAGTTTAATATCCATTTTGAATGGAATATTGATTAAAAACTTGTTAACTTAGCAAAGAATACCTTATAGAGCCATGTTTACGAACCAAATCTTGAGCTAGGTAGATTGCTTGAAGTGTCTTTTTGTGCAAAAACTCGTGATAACATCCTACAAATTCAAACACTTTTGTGTAGAGGGTAAAAAGAAACAAGTGTACTCGCGATTGTTGTGTTTGAAAAATACATAGAACAAGTGAAAGAGATATCAATTACAAATCTCATCTTATATTTTTAATCTCTTCAATTAAAATCAACAATTACTAGATCAAAGGATCAATTTGAATCATACCTTGTCGGATGTCGGTTTCTACACGTTCTCACAAACTCAAATTCTCTTTAAGAGGAGATGACACTTGTATTGCAAACGAAGTTCCCAAATTTGAATACCAAACTCCTTTCAACAATTATAACCAAGGGGATAGTCTCCCAAATCTTTTCGAGAAGGAAGGTGATATAATGGATCAAAATTCCGCATTTCATGATTACAATCAAGGAGGAAATAATGACAACTTTAATAATGCTAATCAAAGACCTAAAGAAACCCTTGAAGAAAGAGTTAATCGAGTAGCTCAAGATAATGACTTTCTTGAAGTCATGGATAAACTCATAGATAGAGATAGGGATAAATTTTTCCTAAATCTAGCCCAAACAGGGGTAAAACTCCCACATGACTATGATGTGGATCAACTTAAGAAAAGAAAAGAAGAGGAAGACCCAATGCATGCTATGACACAACAACTAAAAATGTTCCAAACTCAAATAGATGTAATGAAAAAGGCCGCTGAGCCAAAACCTTTCTCTATTGAGGCATTGTGTCCATTCCCTTTCGATAAAAGCCTAGTCATGGCACCTTTTCCTATCAATACTATTTTTCCTAAATATGATAAATACATGGGTAAATTAGACCCACAGGATCACCTTAGGGAATTTTGTGCCCTAAGTATTGAATTTATGCATAACCCCACGTACTTAATGAGACTTTTTCCAAGAAGTTTGGGAGGGCAAGCCATGGAATGGTTCTCTAAACTTCCACAAGGGATCAAGACTTTTGAGGAATTAGCCTCTAAATTTGTAACCCATTACTCCTACAACATTAAACATGAGATTACCATGCTAAAAATATGTGATACAAAACAAAAGGATGGTGAATCTTTCTTAGGGTTCCTTCAAAGGTGGAGGACCATTTTTCGCAAGGTACCCACGAACTATTCCTGAAAAGGAGAAGATGGAGATATTTATGAAAAATTTAAATTTGGAGATGAACTATAGGCTCCAACTTCAATGTCCGCCCACATTCAAAAAACTTATTGAGAATGGGATTAAGATTGAAGATGTATTGGTCAAAAGAGGAGAAATAAAATTGTTCAAAGACAATAAACCCTCTACCAATAATAATAATAATCATTATTATACCAACAATAAAGGGGCCACCAACCACAATGACAAACCTAAGCTATGGTTGAAAAACAATAACAAAGGTCTTGTGAATGATGGAGTAGTGGAAGCTCACACCTTGAAGGCTACCCCTTTTAATTTATCAAGTGGAGCCAATTCAAACTATAATGTTAATCAAACTAATAAAGCTCCCTTTAATCAAGGCAATTCCAACAACAACAACAACAATTCCAACAATAATCCTTTTAACAATAATTCAAATGTTAACAAACCTAAGCCTTATTTTTCCACTTATCAAAAGAGAAAATTCACCTTTTTAGGTGAACCATTGGAAAATGCCCTAAGGACTTTGGTGGCCAATAAAATTGTTATCTTACCTGAGTTGAGACCTTATGAGCTGTAAGTGAAACCAAGCTGGTGGATTGATTCACACCATTGTGAATATCATAGAAATAAAGGTCATAAGACTAACAAATGCATGGAGTTAATACACTTGGTGCAAGACTTAATTGATGATGGAACGATCAAGGTAGAGGGACCTCAAAACAATTAGGATCATATGACATTTAAAAATCCTTTTCAAAACCATGAAAATGGTGAGTTATCAAATGATAATCAGACTAATAAGAGAGGCAATGAAAAGGTAAATTTCACCCATACTTATGATAACATGATTAATGCTTTAAATGGTGATGGAAACACCATCAATGTTATAATGATGAAGGAGAAACCTAGGGAAGCAACATCTAATGTTGTGACAAGGGGGCAAGCTTCGAAAATCACTCTACCATGAAATGCCCCTAAGATTGTTCTACCAAACCAAGCTTCAACTTCATCATCAAAGCAATATAATTTGGTTGATCAATTACAACGAACTCTCGCTCAAATCTCTATTCTTGAGTTGCTTAAATTATCACCAACTCATAAGGATATCTTGGAGAAAGCCCTCTTGGAGACCAATGTGCCTCTAAACTTGGAGGTAGATAAATTTCAAAACATGGTGGGACACCTCATTTGATGAAGGGTGCTCCCCTTAATACCACAAACACATAACATAAACAAAGAAACAACAACAATATGCAAGAACAAAAAATGGGCTTCTTATTATCTCCACAAATGTGGAATTACAAACTTTCAGAATTACAATATGCAAAGCCACATGGGCATTCCCTTACAATATTCTATAGGATAAAGTCTCGAATCAATACCCAGATCTACTACCCAGAACTACCCGAGACAACACTACAGGTCTTCTTTATATAGGCAATTTCCACCACCCGAGAAGGTTCCAGAAATTTAGCCCTTAAGGCCGACTATACATTGAATTATTTTATTTTCATAATTTTTACAATAGGGTCGGTTCAAAAGAAATACAAAATATGCTTTTAGGCAACCCAACTTCCGGAGGCCATAAATTTTTAATCGTAGCTCCATTTTTTTTATTGTAACCACTTTTCAGAAATGCCATGATGAGATCTACAGTGCCTGACACGTGCTAGCACCAGTCAATCAGGGGTTGATCATGATTCGGAGCCTCTAAGGCCTTCAAAATTGACCTGAAAGATTTCCTACCCAAAAACCTTGATAACTTCACCAATACAGATGATGTGGCAATGAAACTCAACTGATAGGCTGAAATGACTAAGATGAACCTCCAACTATGAAATCAGAACATTTCAAGATTATATGACCAACTTACTAAAAATAGTAAGTTTCCATAAATAGCAGCTCTGTACAAGATAGCCCTTATTGAAAACAAAACCAGAAATATTTTTGGGTGATGCAAGATTGCTCTTACACCCAGGATGCTCTTGCATCAGACACCCGGGGTAATTTGAGAAGTGACCCTGTCATGACTCAGGTGTGCAGAGGAAAACCAAGACGGTTAACCTCCTCCTTCATTAGCCATGATGAATCTTCAATAGGTCATCCTTTCCATTTGACCAAATACTCTTCATATGTCTAGTTCTTTGTGCTTCTGCCAACATGACTATTTAGTATGTCTTCAATCTCCTTGATATCTGAACTGGTTGTTGGAATACTCCATTGTGCTGATGTAACCTCATCTTCAACACCTCCTTCATGATACTCTGTCAGATCTAAAACATTAAATATTGGTGAAATATTTAGCTCAATAGGCAACTCGACCTCATATGCATTTCCTGAATCATGCTTCTTCAGTATCTTACATGGTCCAAACTTCTTCATTTTCAACTTGTTATATGTACCAACTGGAAATCGCTCCTTCCGCAAATGAACCATGACTTCATCTCCAAACTAAAATTTCTTATGCCTCCTTTTCTCATCTTCCTTAGCCTTATATTGCACATTCATCTTGGTAATATGCTTCCTCACCTCCTCATGGATTTTCAAATGTTCCGCAAAATCCTCAGCTTCAACACTACTTATTTCTCCTTTATCTATCTTTCTCAACTCAGATGCATTTCATGGACTACTCCCATATATAATCTGTGGATGATGTGATGAACTAAACTTCAAATTTTTCCTCAACTCTTCACTTTCTGCTAGTGTCATTCTATGTGCTACCTTATTTGGCAAATTGACTCCTAGAATCAAGTCCATCTGATGACTGATCTTTCTTACTGGTGGTAATCCTTCAGGCACATTATTAGATACAATATCCTGAAACTCATTCAATAATTCTGCAACTTCTACAGGTACATCTTCTACTTCCTCTATCCCAGACTTTGGAATTAAGGTAAAACACATATGCTCATGTTGCATACCATCTAAGAAATTTCCTCTATCAACAAAAGTTATTCTTGCATTACCACATACCTTTTCTTCTGTTTCCTTCAATGGCTTTAGCTTATGTCACACTCCATCCTTTGTCAGGGAATATGTATTCGCACGACCATCATGTACAACACATCTATAAAACTACCAAGGTCTACCCAACAACATATGACATGCATCCATAGATATGATATCACATAGTACCTCATCATGGTACCCACCAATCTTGAACTTTACTAGGCACTGTTCACTGACCATGACCTTGTGGTCATCCTACACCCAGGCAATCCGATATGAATGTGGGTGTTTCTGTCTCTTGAGTTTCAACTTTGTCACCATCTTTTCTGACACCAAATTGTCAGTGCTTCCACTATCAATAATCACATCATAGCATTTACCCTCACACTTGCATCTAGTGCGAAACAGGCTCCTCCTTTGCTCAAGTTTATTCTCACCGCTTAGCAGGATTCTTCTGTTGATCAGCATTTCTCCTTTTTTAGCATCTTCAGAATCTGATGATCTGGCATCTTCATCTACATGTGCAACTCTGGCCTAGCCTTCATTCCTCCTATCCATCCTTCCTTAGCGTTGAGAACATTCAAATACCCTATGACCTTCTTCTCCATAGTGAAAACATGTTCCACAGAAGCCTCCTCTTCCAAATCCTTGTCCTCTTCCTCTTCCTCTTCCTCTCCCTCTCCCTCTCTGATCTCTATTATTATGATCATGGAAATGATTGAAATTATCTCCCCTCTGATTCTGATTGTTACTGGCCTCATCCTAATTTTTCGGATCTTCATTTCGATCTCCATATGACTGCCCACCAGATCTTCCATCATGACCTCTTCTGCTTTATCTGCTCTCAAACTTCTTGTTCAGCTTTTCCTCTACTTTTAGGGAAAACTGGTATGCCTCTTCAATACTGTTCATTTGAACCAGATTCAATTCTTCTTGAATGCTCGACCTTAACCCATTAAGGTAACGGGCAACTTTTTCCTTGTTAGCTTCTGCATGGCCTGTTTTGATGAGGATTCGATAGAACTCTTTTGTATACTCCTGAACAAATCATCCCACTTGTTTCAAACTTTGCATTTTTTTTAGTAGGTCAAACTCATAATCAACAAGGATGAACTGTCGCTTCAATTTATCCACCATCTGCTCCCATCTTGTGATTTTATCCTTTCCTCTTCGATTTCACTCCAATTGAATCTCTTGCCACTAGATCTTCGCATGACCCTTCAGTTTGGCCTTCACAAACTTGACCCGATCAGGATCCTCGATATCTTCATACTCAAAATATTCTTCACATTCATTGATCCAATCGATCAATTCCTCTAGGTTAAAATTTCCAAAAAATGTCAGAACCTCAATCTTAGGTCTCTTCCCGATCTTTGAGATGGCTCAGAAAAGTCTTTCTTCTTCTTGATTCCAAACTTCAACTTCTCCTTCCTGATCAGAATTTCCTTCTCCCTCGGCTTCATCCTCACTTTTATCTCTGACATTAAGATTCATTCCTCTGTGAATCTCCCTTTGCAATGCTCACACTTGTCTCTATAGTTCTCTAACCTTAGGTGTTACAACACTAGCTCTTCCGCCACATTCCCTTCATGGAGGCATTTTCATGTTGCTCACTGAAACCCTAACCATGGTCCTGGTGCAAACTACCTCACAGTCGGGATCTGTTTACACAGAAACCCTAACCTACGGTCCTGGTGCAAACTGCCTCACAATTGGCGATCTATTTACACACTCAAGAACTCCTGCTCTGATACCACTTGATGAAGGGTGCTCCCCTTAATACCACAAACACATAACAGAAACAAAGAAACACCAACAATATGCAAGAGCATAAAATGGGCTTCTTATTATCTCCACTAATGTGGAATTACAAACTTTCAGAATTACAATATGCAAAGCCACATGGGCATTCCCTTACAATATTCTGTAGGACAAAGCCTCGAATCAATACCCAGATCTACTACCTAGAAATGCCCTAGACAACACTACGTGCCTTCTTTATATAGGCAATTTCCACCGCCTGAGAAGGTTCCAGAAATTTAGCCCTTAAGGCCAACTATACATAGAATTATTTTATTTTCACAATTTTTACAATAGGGTCGGCTCAAAAGAAATACAAAATATGTTTTTAGGCAGGCCAACTTCCGGAGGCCATAATTTTTTAACCGTAGCTCCTTTTTTTTCTATTGTAACCACTTTTCAGAAATGCCATGATGAGATCTACAGTGCCTGATGTAACACCCCACCAGGGAACCCAAGAGATTAACACTGAAAGTTATGCTAAGTTATGCAACCGAATATTTTTTTGTTTACTAATGTTAACAAGCACATTGAATAAAGCATCACATTGCTCTACATACATCAGTTTGAACAATCACATCATTCCTTTTTCATTCTCAAGGGTCCCTGACGTAGTATTACGTCATCTAACTAACACTACGCTAACAAGATCAAATGCTAAAGAACTTATAAGTACATAATAAAATTAAATACATCTCTTGCACCAATATAACATTACATCACATGATCACCTACATCCACTACACATATCGTAGGGTATGCGGTGATATTTAATACAATTTACAAATATCAAAATACATCATGGATCCACGTAGGGATCATTACTAATCAAATGAAATCTCCTACAAGTACAAGATAATATCTTCTAATAATTGGGTACATAAATCTGCAACAAATGTGATAGACTGATCCAAGTGTACAATCAGGTGAAGAAGGGTAACTGCAATAGTCTCAATGGAGAAGTACACTACCTCCTGACCATGTGGAACCCAAAGGTCCACCCCACCGTGCTAGGGAGATAACACCAGGCCCACACACACACTAAGGACCAATCCACAATCATCACCTCAGAAGATATCTCTAGAACAAGAGGGTATACAGGTTACCAGAGGCACTAACCTACATAGGATATCTACGGTGTGAGTAGGAAGGTGTCATCACACAGATCCACCCTTGAGTTTAGTCCTGAAGGTTCCTCACTGAACCGACGGCACTCAAGTGATCATACGTGGCATCGATATCTCTCATGAAGACAAGTATATCGATGATCCACCCTTGAGTTTAGTCCTGAAGGTTCCTCACTGAATCGACGGCACTCAAGGCATGGGCGAAGTATCACAAATTATCTCTTTAATGTTTCCCTAACTAGATCAATTTTTATAATGTTATCACTGGAATTAAGAAACTTGACAATGGATGATCCGTCAACCACTTGCGGGCCTCGGCGATCCATTGCAAGCCACCCCCTACATCAAATCTAGATAACCTACCCTAGTTTCACAACAATACCCATCCTGGTTTGTGGCCACCTATAACAAATTAAGTTCCAATAACCAAATAAACAAATAAAGCATATTCCCATTTCAAAACATAAATCCACTTGGCCACTAATTCAAATTTTAATCCACCAGGAGGAAAATAATAACAGGGATCGGTTTGACCTCCCCATCAAGGTCTCACATTGACCCTAATCCAAAACAAGCAAAAGAAGATAGAATCCACATTGCACCATAAAAACAATCAACAAACAGTAGGATAATTTATATCAACCACATTCTCGACCTCTGGATTTTGCCCCCTATTAGGACTTCTAATCCCGAATGCAAATCAACTACATCAACATAATATTTTACATGCACATATGATATACGCAGTAAGAGAACATCGTAAACAAGAAATTGACATTTCGTAAGGAAATCAAATTCACAAGAATCATTTTAACAAGTAATTATTTGCTCACACTAGTTAATTACACTAATCAGAATAACCACGTCTACAATAAAATGACCACATTGTGAACGCTAACATTGCCTACTATAACTTGATTAATGCGAATGTTTAATTATCAAATGAAAAGATTAAATAATACTAATCTTCAAATACGCACTCGAAAAATACAATTAAAGGATAAATCAATAAGTCTACTAGTAATAATGCTATAACACCTATTGATAACTTTCAATTACCAAGGCTAAATTAAATATCAAAACAATAATGAATTAATAATAACTATTAGATTAAAAAATAATGGTTAATAAAACATTCATATTATAAAATTGTTATCCCAAGTTAAACTTAATTAACAATCAAAATTGTATTGCACTATTTAAAACAATCAAAATCCATGTTTAGTTTTAATTAAAACCCATCTTATTTTAATTCTAAACCAAAACTCTATTAACCAATCCCTAACCACCTAGCATCATAAATCAACAAGTGGGCTACCAAAATATACTAATGTTAAGTTAATTAAATCCAAAACCCACGCCACTATATTCATTCCAACAAAAGATTTGTTTGGGGAAAAAGAAAAACAAGTCATAGGTGAGGAAACATAGGGGCCCACCAAATCCTAAGTAGAGGCTCAAAGATGGCGCCCCAAAGTCCCACATGGCTTTGAAAAAGAAACTTTAACATTAAAACCAAACACATATCACATGCCTTATCTCTTGGGAGGCGCTCAAAAGGCCTGACACATGTTATTAAATGAAGATAGGTGGGTGAGTTTCCTTGTTTTAAGAGCCCCATCCCTAGGGCGGCCAAAGCAAGGTCAAGAGGTTTGAAAAAGGTAAAATTAATCAATGCAAAACTTTAAGTTAGAAACTCACGCCACTTACTAGCCATTAAGGCCTGCTCCCAAGTACTTGTCCATGACATGGAGTAAAGGACAAGACAAGAGGTGGTGAAAAGAAAGCTTTGGGAAAAAAAGTAACAAAGTTTAATGCATTTTTTAAAAACTTTTCCAAGCCCATACTAAGCCCTACGTAACATCCAAATTGACATAACTCAAACAAATAAAAGAAAGCATTCTTTCATTTCAAGCTATTAATATTGTGCAAGGAGGGGTGCGAGCTCCAAGGTGGAGAAGTGATGGGTTGAGTAAAGTAGTGTTGACTAGGTATTATTTGTTTTTGTTTATAGTCCAAGGTGGCAGGAGATATAATTAAATAATGACTGTGTAAGAAATTGTATGGGAATTCTTTTCCCATACAATTTCCAGAGAGCTGAAAGCTCATATTTCTTTGTAATTGAACTCTCCTTTGGAAGTTAATTTTGTTTTATTTCCTTCACTACTATGAGTATTCATTCATCAAATTTCATTTGTTTTCTTAAAATATTATGAAGTCTATGGACATTAAATTAATGGTATATCAACAAGGTTTAGATATGGTTTGATTTCCAAAACAATAGAGATATCAACATAACCAATTTGTTCATTTAATGAATAATATGACAACATTGGATTAAAATATCACTAAGTCCCATTGAGTTATGGAGTAACAAGTTCATTTCCATTCCAAAATTGGATTCACTAAAGACTGAGTTTGAGAAGGATTGCATGTTTATGATGTTAAAATTTCACATTGCAAACTAAATTCTCACTGAACTATTGCTTCACTCTTCAGTTTGAGGAGATAAATCCTTTCTCTCATTTGATGGAAAAATTAGAATCTAATTTAGAACATATTAAGGAACTCAAATCCTACCTGGTTCAACAAGCAGGCTGATGAAGTCCAGCCGAGAATACCTCTCTAATCCACAAGCTTGAACTCTCAGCTGCTTCCAAAACAGCTCCCAAATTGTCTTCTATTCTTCCTCTCTTCTCTTCCTCAACCCTTCATCTCTCTCTCCATTCTCTCTTCTAAATTTTTGCATATCAAAAGTAGTGACAAGTCCCTCTCTCTTACCTCTAAATTGGCTTGAAAAGTAGGGGAGAAATATTTTATTATTTCCCCCTACTATTCAAGTCAACTACCTAAAATGAAACAATTTAAAATTGTAAAATTTCTTTTCTTTTATTTTTAATTTATCATTTGCATTAAGTTATAACACTCAATATTCAAAATTATATAATAAGCTCTATCTATATAAACATATAGTCATACATATAAAATTAATATATATACCATTTATAATATTATTATTATAAGAGACTTAGTGAAAGCATATATAACTAATTATGTTATATCATACTAATAATATTATATTTACCAATATGTCAACATAATTTAAATAACTATCAGAGATCAGACATGAGATCCATAAGGTCAAAATGCGACACCGACATGGAACAAGACCTAAGATAATATCATGCTCAACCGGGAAAACATATATCGGATTCATTCTACCAGAATGAATTCGATTCAGGTAAGTCAAGTAAGATTCTGTCCGTGGTTTTAGGATGATTAGGTTAGGCTAGGGAATTGGCCTGAGTGCTAACTCCCCTTCTCCGCCATTGAGATATCATAAGGCACGCTCATCCTGTCAAACCAGGGAAGTTGATGCCCAGTACCTGCAACCTGCATAAAAACCACTGCATGTACATGTGCATATATAAATATAATAACAGATAATGGTAGGGATGGCTGGGACGTGTGGACCTAACTCAATGGGGTAACTACGCCTCCTCCTCTACCATACATGCATGTCAACAGAAAAGAAAACATATATGATAACAAACATGATACCATACACATGCGGGTATGGGGTAAGTACCAGATATAATCATCATCTAAATTACATCAATTAATTCATGCATTTGAAACATCATATAAAATCCATCATTACTAAATTTAACCATCACATAATGTTTTGTTCCAGTTCAAACATGACAATTAACATCCAAAATATAATTGTTTAATCACACACCACAATATAAATATAACATATGATATATGTATGATCTAATCAACCAAGACAAAATAGTATCAAACTAAACATAGTCTCAACAATAATAAGATGCGAGGGGTATTACACCTGACACATGTTAGCACCAATCAGCTAGGGGTCGATCATGATCCAGAGCCTCTAAGGCCTTCAAAATTGACCTGAAAGATTTCGTACACAAAAACCTCAATAACTTCACCAATACAGATGATGTGGCAATGAAACTCAACTGATAGGCTAAAATGACTAAGATGAACCTCCAACTGTGAAATCAGAACATTCTGAGATTATATGACCAACTTACTAAAAATAGTAAGTTTCCATAAATAATAGCTCTGCACAAGATAGCCCTTATTGAAAACAAAACCAGAAATATTTTTGGGTGATGCAAGATTTCTCTCAAACCCAGGATGCTCCTACATCATCATTGCACCTCATTGCCTATCTTTTTTCGAGCAAGATGACATGTCACTTAATCATCCTCAAAACTTGCCTTTGCATATAGAAGTCTTGATTCATAAGCATAGGGTAAAAATAGTCCTCATAGATGGAGGAGTCAGCTTAAACATTTTTACCCTTAACCTAGTAAAAGCCCTAGGATTTTTTGAGGAGGCTATTGACCCTAAGAAAAAGATAACTATTAAAGCCTACGATGACAAAGAAAGAGCTTCCAAATGAGTCATAGTACTTCCTATTAGGGCTGGCCCAATGCAAAAAGAGACTATTTGTCAAGTCTTAGACCTAAAGATGACCTACAATATCTTACAAGGAAGACCTTGGATTCATGAAATGCAAGTCATGTCGTCAACCTATCACCAATGTTTAAAATTCCCTTATCTAGGGCAAGAGATCATGGTAAGCGGGGACTCGAACCCTTTTCAGTATTGTAATAACATGAAGCCTATCAATGATTCTCTAGTCCTGCATAATACAAAAGGGTCCATATCCTTAAGAATTGAACAAGGTCAAAGTTCTAAAGATCTTCAATCTTTAAAGGGAAAAGAAAAAGATGAAGAAGAAATGGTGGTTGTTGAAAACCTTCAAAGTCCCACTAACTCATCTACATCAAAAAAAGGGAAAGAAAAGGTTAGTGAGGAAAGTACTTTTGAGAAGAAGAAAGAAGACCAAGACAAATCTATGCAAATCTATACCAAGGAAGCTCATTACCAAAAAATGGACCATATGATGAAAAACTTTGAAGAACAATGTAAAATCAAACAAAAGGGTGTAGGCGAATACTCCTTATCAATGATGGACCTACCCTTATCTCCAAAGCCATATGGAAGACCCTCAAATCTACCCCATAAATATAATGACAACTTTGTGAGGGCAAGCACATCATCCTCCATGGATGAAGAAGATAACGGAATCCTAAACTAGTTATACAAGGATGAAGAATCAAGTGCTCAAGAAAAACGTATCCAAAATATAAGCATTCCCACACATCAATATGGGAAGGGATTTTAGATAATGCAAAAGATGGGATACAAAGGCCAAGGATAGTTGGGAGCAAGAAATGAAGGACTCATCGAACCCATTGAGATGACATGGCAAGATAGAAAGATGAAAACCGGATTAGGATACCTAGAACAAGGGTATACCCAAAAGCACTATCCCAAAGTCTATGATCAAATATTACAATTAGAGTCCCATAGTGATGAAGACTCAAATGATTGGGAATGGGATACATTATCTTATGAATCATGCCATGATAAGGGTATTGATGTTACTCATACTTATACTCCTAGCAAAGGGAAAGAGCTAATTGCAACATCCAATCAGAATCAAGCATCAAGCTCAAGCCAAGTGGTCATAGATAATGTACCAATTATAGAGGTAGAAATAAATCAATGGGTAGGAGAACCCTACGTACCTTCATGGAGACCTACTATGGAGGAATCTAATGTTAGGTTTAATCCTTGTGACTTTTATCCGATAGAAACCTTAGAGGAGTCTAGTGTGGAAGACTTTGACCCTAGTTCTTTAGAACATCTAGAAGAGGCACATGTCATAGACTTGAATGATACAATGTTTGAACCATAAAATGAGGTCTTATCCCTAAATCCCATCGAACCAAGCCAAAGCATTGATCCCTTAACTCTTATATACCCAGAATTAATCCAATGGGATTCCATTGAACCAACCATCTTCCCAACCTTTTTGAATGACAACGTGGTGTCCCAATACCTCAATGCGGTTGAACCTTCTTCTACCATAGAATATCAGGAGGAAGTGATAAAGGGAAGTATCCAAACTTTCAATTCCCCTAAAATTGAAAAAAGGAAAAAAAGAAAAAAAGAAAAGAATCTAATGTTGAAAACCACATGGTGGTAGCATTAGATCGAAAATAGAAATAAATAAAGAATGTTTCTGAAGGGGAAAAACCAATTGAGGCACCTAAGGAAGGGAGTTTGGATACTTTTCCTGAACACTATGAAGAGATATCTCCTATCTTAATTGAGCCTACAAAAAAGATAAACATTGGGTCAGAATCCGAGTTGAAGATCATACACCTAGTGCCATCTTTATCTAGTGAAGAGGGAAAAGAATTCATCAAATTCTTCAAGGAAAAACAAGTCAACTTCACATGGTCATATGATGATATGCTGGGATTAGATCCAAACTTGATCATGCATCATTTGAACACAAAGGAAGGAGCAAAACCAGTCAAACAAAAGTTAAGAAAGATGCATTCGCATATAGCCTTGCTTGTAAAAGTGGAGTTGGAGAAATTGCTAAAAGTGGGATTTATCAAGGCCATTCATTATGCCCAATGGATTTCAAATATCATGCCAGTTTCAAAAGTAGATAAGTCCATCAGGACTTGCATAGACTTTAGAGACCTCAATTTGGCGTGTCCTAAAGATGATTTTCCTCTTCCAAGTATAGATGCCATAGTGGATCTAACAATGGGACATTCAATGTTCTTTCCTATGGATGGTTTTAGTGGATACAATCAAATAAAGATAGCACCAGAGGACCAAGATAAAACAATGTTTACATGCACATGGGGAACATTCTATTGGAATGTTATGCCCTTTGGTCTAAAGAATGTCAGGGCAACATATCAAAGAGCTATGACAACAACATTCCATGATATGATTTATAAGTTCATGGAAGATTATGTAGATGATATATTATAAATATATCATTCAAGAGAGGAGCATCTACCAATTCTAGAGAAAATATTTGTCAGATTAGAGAAATTCAAAGTAAGGCTCAATCCAAAAAAGTGTTGCATTTGGGGTCCAATCAGGGAAGCTACTAGGCTACATTGTATCAGCGAAAGGATTAGAGGTAAATCCAACTAAAGTCAAAGCCATCATGGATATGGAAGCACCTTGAAATATAAGTCAAATGAGGTCACTACAAGGAAGAATTCAATCCATCAAAAGATTTATATCCCAACTAGCAAAAAAATGTCATAACTTCACCCAACTTCTCCATAAAGATACAGTTTTCAAATGGGATGAGAAGTGTGAAGAAGCCTTCATCATGTTGAAGAAATACCTCATGAATCCTCCAACTTTTATGCCACCAATTAGAGGCAAACCCTCGATCCTATATATTTCAGCAACAGAACATTCATTGGGTGCACTCTTGGCACAAGTGTATGCACCCTAAAATGGTCGCCTAGACTTTGGGCCCCATTTATTCAATTTATCAATCCTGAATCATTTTTATCAATAATCAATATTTTCAACAATATCAATCTCTTGATCAAGTCTTAATTTCGATCATATATTGGATTTTTATCCTATGGGCTAACCATTTATCCTAAGCCTTTATTTGATTAAAAGGAATATTTCCTCCCCTTTTGATTAAATAAAAAGCCCACATTTTCCTCTTATCCTAAGTTGCACAAATAAAACATTATTCCTATTTTATAAAAAGGAGAAAAGCACTTTTTGTCTCATATGGACATAAATTCAACTCTTATTTTCCTATTGGAGGATATGTGTGCACATGGATTGCTCCTCTTTCAAGCTCCACCGCTGATTAAGACTTTTTGCCTCTTAATCTCAATGATCCATTTCACCTCATTTCTTATAAAAGGAGAGCTCTCTCCCTCATTTGCATATACCATATTTTTATGCTAATGTTATGTTGCATGTTTTAGGTGCATTTGGAGCTTTTGAAGACATTGAAGACTTGTTGCTTTCATCATTTAGTTGCATATTTTCTTTCTTAGTAGCATGATAATGGCATTCTTAGTATAGATTTCCTTTTATGCAATAGAATAAGCTCACATAGTCTAAATAGGAGGCATTGTAATCTATTGCTATTTCCTTTCATAGATTAGTTGCATTGTACTTTCCTTTCATAGCTTAGATTGCATTCTCATATAGCTTGCATTGCATTGCATATTTGATTCTTGGAGATATTGGCATTGTTGCACTTGTCTTCCCTTGAATCTCTCATTGTATGGTTGACTAGCAAGGTCACAAGTTTGTAGCTCTAGCTGAGAGCAAATTTATCATAATCCCTTGCAACTCCATGCATAGAGAGCTATGAGCCACTTTGTGAGGTCTCATTCTTGAGCAACCTTGCATCTAATGGTTCATAGAAGTGCACCTTTTTAGTGTGTACATTTCTGGTGCCCACCGTGGGGTAGAGTAGATAGGCTATGTCCTTTGTTTCTTTGCATTTTTGTTATTTTTTAGAAATTTCGCAGTTTCAATTTTTTGTCTCAGAGTATCGCGCGATACTTCTCAGAAGTATCGCGCGATATACCTTTGTATAGCGGTGCGACACTTTGCGTGACAGAAGAATCACCCGCCAGTACTGAGGTATATCACCTGGCATCGAGCGAAGTATCGCCCGCCCATAGTGCGAAGTATCGCCCAGACTGAGGTATATCGCGCGACTATAGGAAACTGTGTCGCGCGATACTAGTGAAGTCTGAGGTATATCGCCTGATCTGACAGAGACTTGCATTTCCAGTTTTCTCATCCGAATTTGATCATTTTAGTTTGCTATTTTATTTTGCTGTGTTTAGATAGGTCTAACCTGCATCTTTTAGCTTGAATCTATCAGTTTATTGCATATTTACATTTGGATTTGGATTTTGCTAACCTTGTGGGTCTAACAAGTTATGTTTGTAGGTGCTCTCATTGCTTGGAAATTGCTAAAAACGCATGTCAAAGAGGGCTACTAATAGTTTTTGCAGGGCTGCCCAAGCATAAAAATAAAAAAAGTTTCTTGCTTGTTTATTTGCTTTCCTTTCAAGTGTGGCATTCACTAATTGTATTAGGAATCTTTAAAACCTTGTGAAAGAGATTTTGAGGTGGTAGGAGAAGTATGCTCTTCACCTTTAGGTGAACCAGAAAATCTTGACCCATCTTAAGGTTTTGGAAGCAAGGGAGTAATTGAACCTCTTTGCTTGGTGTGTTTGGGGGAGATTCTTGAGATAGGGGAGTATGCTCTTCACCCTTGTGGTAAACCAAAAACCTTGAACCTCAAGAGTTGAGCTATTCTTTGTTTAGTTTAGGATCTTTTAGCGGGCCTACTCTTGAGCAATCAAGAGGAACGACTCAAGTGGGGACAACTTTGTCATCATTTTCCTTGGTGGCAAGTGATTCCAACTCACTATAATCTCAAGACTATCAAGAACACCAAAAACCTTGGTAGACATAACACTTATCTTCATTTGATGTGAGTAGCTCATGGGATTGCGACCATGGGGAAAACATTGAACAAGAATGCTTAAGGTACTCTTGAGGCCGTGAGGTCCTAGTCCTTTATGAGGAGCAAGAGGGGTGTTGTGAATGGAAATCCTTATTAAGAACCATTAGATAGAAGCCACCTTATTTTAGCTGCTTATCTTCTTAGTGCAAGGATTGATCCAAGTGGTTTACCCGGATCACCTTAAGATACTCACCATATGTGCCCCTTTGGTTGTGTCATTTGACATTTCCACGACAAAGCCAACATCTCTTGTGGGTAACCACTTGGTGTGAGGCGAGGGGGCATCAAGTTGTGGGCTAAGTTGGTAAGTATTGAGCCTTGACTTTTTAGGATAGATTTGCTTGAATTATCTTTGGTTGTGTGATACCAGTGCAAATGTTCTTACATACAAACAATCGGTAGCATTCATAGGGTGCTTTTTCAATTCTGATATCACAAGTGTTTATCTTGGCAAGGTTGCTTTTGCCCTTGTTTCAAGTGTTTGAGACATGTTTGATCCCTCACTGTTTGCAAACCTGCCAAAATTCTGCTGATATTGTGACTGAAATCGAAAACATCAACCCTCAGACTGAAAATTTTGACCAAACAGACCCAAAAACACAAATTTTACACAATTCTGGTCAAGAGTTAAACAAATCTGCAACAGTATCGCACACTGCAAAGTGAATTATCGTGCGATACTTTGCGCTTGCTAGAAATATCACCTGCTTTGAAGAGAAATATCGCATGATAGTTCGCCCCTGACGGACTATCGCCCGACCCACTTGGAGTATATCGCCCGCCAGTACTGAGGTGTATCGCCTGGCGTCATGTGAAGTATCACGCGGTTATAGGTATATCACCCCAGTAGCCTGGAGTATATCGCCTGGTTAATTTCTGTCGTGCTTACAGTTTGGTCAGTTTCAGTTGTTGTTAATCAGGTTAGGTCTTAGAGTAGGCTTCTTGCCCTGACGTTTGAGACCTATCTTGACTCTAAATTTTTGGTTTTAGTCCTCCGAGATAGCATCATTTGATTTATGAAATCACTTTGAAATAATTACCAAGTTAGAAGGTCATTCTTGGTGCCAAGGTTCATCTCTAAGATTGTTAGCTACATTCTTGGAAAATTTTTAGTACTCTTATTGTCCAAATCATTTTCATTTAAATCTCAATTTCAATTATCTTTTGGCCTAGTCCAACCTCCTGATTCAAAAGTGCAAGGGTAGTCACCCTTTGATTTGAAGCACCTCTTTGACAATGTTGGTAAAGCTTTTTTTTTTCTTTTCATTTCTCTTTGGACAATAGAGGACTTTGATTATCCTAGTTTGGCGTTGACACTTTGAGAGGTCACCTTATCATTGAGAGTATCTTTCTTTCATGTCAGTTATGACAAGGTACCAAGTCAATCAAGGGAAGCGACCCCCTGTTGCCTTTAGCCAGTTACCACCCGTCAAGACTCGTCGACAACCTAAGGGAAAAAGACCCCTTTTTGATCAATCTCCTAAGAGTGAATCTAAGGTTTGTTTTAATCCGGGAGCTAATCCTAGTGAAGTGAGCACCTCTTTTGTACCACTTTCATCAAGCATGGACATGAGTTACACTTTCACCCGACAACAAAGGGAAGCCATGAATCAAACTCTCGAGGATATCTTCCAACGACATAGAAGAGAGTATGGTGGTTCTTCTCATGCTAGTCCACCCGGGTCACCTCCCAACAACGCGAGGTATTTTGATGCTCACCAACAAGCTGAAAGACATCATAAGCAAGCTCACTCAGATTCAGGGTCACAACACGAAGACCAGAACAACGAATCTAGTGATCACCACATAAATGCAGCCAATGCAATAAGACATTCGAGACAAACCTCCCCGCTTAAAGACACCTCTCGATATGCAAATACAAGATTGAGAAGCATTGAGAGAGAGAAGCAAGCCTACTTAGATGAACAGATTGCTAAAAAAGAAAAATTCAGACAACTAGAGGAAGAGGAACGTGCATTGTTGGATATACAAAAAAGAGTCGCCCAAGAAGAAGAAGATAGACTCTATGCACAACAACTCCAAAGCCGATTTAATGGGAGGGGAGCCAATAGTGGGACCAACTCACCCCCATCTACCCCTTCACCAAGTCCTAAAAGAAGATCAAGGACACCCTCACGATCCCCAAGCCCTAGAGGAAGAAGGGTTTCAAGATATGACCATCATAGGAGACAGTCGTCTCATAAACATTCAAAGCAACCCTCCCAATGAGCACATCATGGCTCACAACATTGAGGAAGTTATGCTAAGTTTGATCATATGGATTTCATGACTATGCAACAAGAACCATCCTTTCAAGCATATGTGGAACAAAACAAAGACCAATTCTTGGAAAGTCTTATTAACAAAGGCACTAAAGTTTCATATAATTTTGATGTTCACCAAAAGATCAAGAAACAAAGCCCTTCAACTGATGAGGTGATCCTACAAATGCAAAAAGATATAGACAGGATGAAGGCTCCCAAGAGCACGTTTCATTTGGACTTCATATGTCCTAACCCCATTGACAAAAGTGTGGTGATGGTAGAATTCCCTAAGAAAGCTGAGTTCCCAACATATGACAAATATGATGGCACTGGTGACCCTCACAACCATGTTCGACAGTTCTACATAATGAGCTTTTCCTTCCACCATAAAGACTCCTACTTGATGAGATTGTTCCCAAGGAGTTTAAAAGGTCAAGCCATGGAGTGGTTCACCAACCTTTCCCCTTCAGTAAAGACATTTAAAGAACTTGTCCAAAGATTTGTTCAGCATTTTGCTTACAACCTATTGAGGTCGGTCATAATGCTTGATTTGTGCAAACTCAAGCAAAATCAAGGGGAATCTTTTGTCACATTTTTACAACGATGGAGGCGATTGTGTTCAAAATACCCAAGGATGATTCTTGAGGAGGAGAGAATTGATATCATTGTGAGCAATCTAATACCAGAACTAAGATATGAAGTTAAGAAAATCTCGTTTAATTCCTTTGATACTATGGTAGAAGTGGCATGTCGCATTGAGGATGTCCTAAAAGAACAAGGAATTTTGGCTAAACCAACAAATAACAACAATAGCCAAAATAACAATACTAATGGTAACAAGGACAAAAAGAACTCCTATTGGAACAAAAACAAGCAAGTGGTCAACGACAGAGTTGTTGACTCATCTCAACCCAAAAATGAAGGAGTTCTTAACCTCTCTCATGCAGTTCAAGCTATGAAGCTGCAAACGTCTTCAACACAACAAGATAAACCTAAGTATCAAAGGAAATCTAAAACAGAGAAAAGACAATTTACCAAATTGGGAGAATCTTATGCAGATGTTTTTAAGACATTAGTTGCTCATAATTTGGCACACCCACAGGATCCTACAAAACATCGTATACCGGATCCTTTACCTCATTGGTGGGATGCGAAGGATTTTTGCATTTTCCATAATGGGATTGGACATGACATAGAAAATTGTTTTAAACTCAAGCATCTTGTCCAAGACCTTATTAAGAAAGGACAATTACAAGTTGATGGGTTAACCACTAATGCAGATCATAAAGCCTTTAAAGAGCCCTTGCCTAAATATGAGAAAGGAGAGAATTCTAAGAATGGCAAGGTGGCTATCAACTACACCTACACAAATGCAGAGAACGTTATTAACATGCTTGAAGTTGTGGATGATAGTGTCAACATGATGAGAGGGAAAGATCCCTATGGACATAATGTGGACTCAACTCCTATGATTGATGAAAGACCCGCTGTGGTGATAAGAGGTCCTCACTCACAAAGAATGCCCCAGTCCCTCAATGCTGTCACTAGGGGGCAGGCCCAAGCGCCCATTATCATTAGAGGTCCTAGCACTAGCAAGTCTAAGCAGCCCATGTACAAAGGTGCTCCTCCCAAATCTGTCATTGGTCCTGATTCCAATTATAATCTTATTGACCAGCTACAACGTACACCCGCGCAGATATCCATTTTTGAGCTTTTAGAATTATCTCCTAAGCACAAGCGCATCCTTGAGGATGCTTTGCGAGCAGCCAACATCCCTAACAACTTAGATATTGATCAATTCCAGAACATGGTCAACCATTTGGCTAGCCCTCATTACCTCACCTTCTCAGAAGAAGATGAAAAATCCATCAGTCACCCACATAACTTGGCCTTACACATCGAAGTCATGATTCATAAAACCCGTGTCAGGCATGTATTGATAGATGGGGGTGCGGGGCTCAATATTTGTACCCTGAGTTTGTTGCTGGCTCTAGGATATTCTGAGAATGTCATTGACACAAGGAAAAAGATCACAATCAAAGCATATGATGAAGCAGAAAGAAGTTCTAAGGGATTGGCCATTTTGCCTATTCCCATTGGTCCAGTAGAAAAAGATATCTTATTTCAAATTGTTGATGTTGGACCTTTAGCCTACAACATTTTGCTAGGTGGGCCATGGATTCACGAAATGCAAGCAGTCCCATCAACATATCACTAGTGTGTTAAGTTTCCCCATAATGGTGTAGAAATTTGCATCCCTGGAGATAGTGCTTTGTCAGTTAATAACATTTCTATGGGATCACATGTACCTTTGAATAGGGAAGCTGACAGTCCTAGTAGTTCACTTGAACAATGCAAGCAGAATTTCAAGACCATAGATCTTGGGATGGGAGATTATAAAATTGATTCTTTTACAAACATGCCAATCTCTCCTAGGTCTTATGGGAGACCATCACCAAGTATGAAGCCTTCATCATCAGCAATGACATTATTTGGAAAGTTTGTTGAGTCTTCGGTTCCCATTCAGGAAGAGAAAGAAGAAGTTGCTGTAAGGGACTGGATCTATCACGAGGAGAAATACAAACACAATGAGAATTTTGCTCCTTCACCTGAAGCTTATGGGAAAGGGTACACAATGGTTAAGAATATGGGTTATCCTGGATATGGTCCCCTTAGCCATAGGCTAGACGCTAAAGCTTAGCCTCTTGATCATGCTCTTTTTGGATGAAAGAATAAGTCCATGGTTGGCTTAGGTTTTGAGAATAAGAAGAAGAAAGGTATCCCTGTCCCAGCTGCGATAGACAGTGACAGTGACTCAGATTATACGCCTAATCTTTCTAATCAACGAGATGTGTCTGATGATTGGGTGCCCTCAACAAATCTCCTTTGGGGAGATTCCACAGATTTGATACTTGACAGTCCTACTATCCCAGCTGCGACGGATAGTGACTGTATAACTACTAGATCGATAATGGAAAGTGTTGCTATCCTAGCTGCGACGGATAGTACCAATACTAGCACTAGAGAGGGGGAAACCCTTCCTAACCTTGAGGCTTCTACATCATGAGGCCCAAATGATGACTCAGACACAGACTCCCATGAATATGAATGGGACTCACTTTCAGATGCAACAGTTGATCTGGACGTAGATATTGTCCATGCTTATAGTACCCAACCCGATGCGGCTAATGAGCTTAGTGTAGGGCTAGAGGATTGCACTCCTCAAATTGCCTTAGTGGACGACACTTCATTTGGTAGGACGAGTCCTGATTCAGGTATCTTAGGTGAAGACTTGATGAACTCTGATTATATGGTCACCAGAGATGACACCTTTCGCATAAACAACATTGAACCAGTCATTGACCTACCCCTTGTTCACTTTGACCTAATTAACTGGTCTCAGCGCCATCAAGAGCTTATCCTCCTCACTTTTTAGAATGATTACGAAATTGCCTGCTATCTAAATGCTCTTAAACCTGTGGCTTCTTCCACCAGTGAACCAACAACTAGCATGACAGAGCTTGATATTAAGTACCTCAGTCTAAAAATAAAAGAGAAAGAAAAAAAGAAAAATAGTTTTGATGGCGAAAACCACTTTGTGGCGGTGTCAGAACCAAAAATAGTAAAAAGAAATGATGCATCCGAGGGTGAAAACCTCTTTGAGGCACCTAAGGATGGGGTACTTAATAACTTGCCGAGTTACTTCTAGGATAGATCATCAATATTGATTGAGCCAACAAAGCCAGTCAATTTGAACACAGAAGAAAATCCTCAAATAGTCCATCTTGCTCAGTCTTTATCAGAGGGAGAGACCAAGGCATATGTACAGTTTTTATAGAAAAAGAAAATTAATTTTGCATGGACCTATTCAGACATGCCAGGGCTTGACACAAATCTTATAATGCATCACTTATCCATAGCTCCAGGCATCAAACCAGTGAAACAGAGACTTAGAAAAATGCATCCACATGTAGCTCTCCTTGTCAAAGGGGAATTAGAAAAACTTTTGAGAGCTGGATTCATTAGAGCCATTGATTATGCAGAATGGATCTCAAACATAGTACCCGTCTCCAAACATGATGGGTCCATTCGTGTATGCATAGATTTTAGAGATTTAAACAAAGCATGCCCAAAGGATGATTTTCCACTTCCAAACATTGACATGATAGTGGACATGACAGTAGGCTATGACATATACTCTCTAATGGATGGTTTCTCAGGGTATAATCAAATCAAAATAGCTCCTGAAGACCAAGAGAAAATAGCATTCATATGTGCATGGGGAACCTATTGCTGGAACGTCATGCCATTCAGATTAAAGAATGCAGGAGCAACCTACCAAAGAGCTATGATGACTATCTTTCATGATATGATGCACAAAAATATGGAAGATTATGTGGATGATACCCTGGCAAAATCAAGGAAACGGGACACACACCTCAATGATCTGGAAGTAATTCTAGATCGCATGGAACATTTTCAACTCAGATTGAATCCAAAGAAGTGCACATTTGGCATCACCTCAGGCAAACTTTTAGGATTCATAATATCAGCAAAAAGTATCAAGGTTGACCTCGAAAAGGTCCAAGCAATTCTAGATATGCCACCTCCTCGAAATATCAGCCAAATGAGAAGTCTTCAGGGATGTCTTCAATCGATTAGGAGGTTTATTTCTCAGCTTGCAGATAGAGCACAACCCTTTAACAAGACATTGCATAAGGGTGCTTCTTGTGTTTGGAATGAGGATTGTCAAAAGAGCCTAGATCAGATCAAACAATACTTGGCTAATCCTCCGATCCTAATGCCTCCTATTCCAGGGAAACCATTGATCCTATATATTTCAGCTACAGACACTTCCCTGGGGGCATTATTGGCTCAAACAGATGATACTGGGAAAGAACGGGCCATATACTATATCAGCCGTACTCTAGTCTCCTACGAGATCAATTACAATAATATTGAGAAGTCTTGTCTTGCAGTGGTGTTTGCTTCTAAAAAATTGTGCCACTACATGCTTGCTCATACCATACATTTGGTTGCCAAAATTGATCCTCTTAAATACTTGCTTAGTAAGGCTGCCCTCACGGGTAGACTTGCTAAATGGATGATGGTCTTAACTGAATTTGACATAGAGTACGTTGAAAGGAAGGCCATAAAAGGGCAAGCTATTGCTGACCAACTAGCTGATTTCCCAATTCAGGATAGTATGCCGGTCCAAGTGGAATTCCCAGACGAACACATCTTGTATACAACTACTCGCACTTGGACAATGTTCTTTGATGGTTCCCGCATGGAAAATAGATCAGGTGCTGGAGTGTTATTTATTTCTCCACATGGGTACAATATTCCAAAGTCTTACAAACTATTATTCCCATGTACCAATAATATTGCAGAATATGAAGCTTTAACTAATGGCTTGAGGATGGCTATAGAATGGAACATCATAGAGTTACATGTCTTTGGGGATTCCCAGTTAATCATCAACCAAGTCAATGAAGAGTATCAAACCAAGGATGACAAATTGATACCCTACAAAAAGATGGTTGATTCTTTGAGATGCTACTTCACCTTTGTGACGTTTCAACAGATCCCTAGGATAGAGAACAAAGCTGCAGATGCCATGGCCACATTAGCTTCCCTTCTTCAGTTGGAGACACATGAATCCAGATTTGAATTCCTGGTGGAAGAGCTACACCATCCCATCTTTGACTCTTCTGAAAGCCATGTCATTTGTGCCATTATCACACATGAGTCTTCCCGATATGGTGCTATCTATTCATATCTTCGTGATGGCATCATTCCCGACACATTCAACTGCTCTGAATGCCGAAACCTCATCCGTAACGCATCTCGCCACACCCTCATCTCTAGTGATTTATATAGGATGGGTTTAGATGGGACGCTCCTTAGGGGCTTGGAAAAGGAGGAATCCAACCAAGCGTTAGCTGACATCCACGAGGGCATTTGTGGTGGACATTCTAACGGTCTTGCCATGGCCCGAAGGTTGCTTAGGGTGGGATATTATTGGCCCATAATGCAGATAGACGCGGTCACCTTTGCTAAGTCATGTGAAAAATGTCAGAAACACAGAAAACTGATTCATGCTCCAGGTAGGGAGCTGATCCCTTCTGTTTCTCATTGGCCATTTCAGCGCTGGGCCTTTGATCTAGTTGGGCAGATTCATCCCAACTCATCAGCTGGACATAAGTTCATTATTACTGCCACTGACTACTTCACAAAATGGGTGGAAGCTGTGCCACTTTCTGTTGCTTCAGGGAGGACCATTTCTTTGTTCATCTTGAATCATATTATTTGCCGATTTGGAGTACCTTCTGAGATCATTACTGACAATGGAGGTCAATTTAAGATTAAGGACCTAAAGCATCTATGCAAAAAGTTTAAAATCAAGCAACATTGGTCCTCCATCTATTTTCCACAGGGAAATGGACAGGCAGAAGCCTCTAACAAAACCATTCTTAAGATTCTTCATAGGACAGTACACAAGAATGGTAGGGATTGGCACTTACAAATCAATCCAGCACTATGGGCTTACAGAACAAGCATTCGCACACCTACAGGAGCCACTCCTTTTTCTCTCACCTATGGCGCTGAAGCAGTATTACCTTTAGAAGTCGAGATACCATCACTTAGAGTCTCACTCAAAGGTTTGATTGCAGATGAGGATTACCGCGCCATGAGGTTATAGGAATTAGAACTTCTAGATGAAAAGCGTAAGGCTTCCTTTGATCACATGAGAGTGTATCAGAAACGTATGTCCAAAGCATTCAACAAGAAGGTTCACCCTAGAGAATTTCAAATAGGTGATCTTGTTTTACGAGAGAACCCTAAGAACCAACAGAACAGAGAGAAAAAGGGCAAGTTTGAACCTAACTGGCTTGGACCATATGTCATCATAGCTGCTTTCGGTACCGGTGCATATTTACTGTCAGATCCCGATGGAGAACAACTCCCTGATCCCATCAACATTGTGCACCTAAAGAAGTTCTATCCTTGATGCCTATTTCTGTCTGGGGGCATCCTTTGTACATATTTATTGATCTTGAAAAAATACCAAAAAAATTCATATATGATGCTGAAAAAATCCTAAAAAGCATAAAAAGTCCTGAAAAAATACAAAAAAATCAAAAAATTCAAAAATCCAAAAAAATAAAAAAATGAAAAAAAGATTCCAAGTGGTGAAAACTTGGAAACAGGCGCTACTTGAGGCCTTTGCACCCCTATTTGTTAGCATGTGTCCTCGACACTTAGCCACTTTCTATCATGCCTTGACCTTATTTGGCTTAGTCTGGAATTGGTCTTTGTCTTTGTCTAGGGGGCATAACTATTAGCATTGGTCTTTTAGGTGCGTTTGTCTCTTGGGGCATTTCACAACAGGTGTTTTTCAACACCACCCCAAATAGTGTTTTTCAACACTACCCTTGCGTCAAGTATTTCTTAACACTTATCAGGTGTCTTACCCAACAGTCTCGTACGATGTGATATTTTCCACTAAGCAGATGCGATACTTAGAGTTTGACTCTATGACCAACACACATGCACTTGAACAATCAACTCGCTGACGATATGTTGACTTTATTTTTCTTTGTGTGCTGTCTATGAGGATTTCTTTGATGAGTGGTCTCTCCTTGAGAAGTTTTCGATGATGCATAGCTAGAAGACTGAGGGAATGAGAACATGTTTTCTTTCTTTATCTGCTTGTGGGTATATTTTGTTGATCCTAATTGTCATGAGCATTTATGCTGGTCTTACTTGACCTTATGGATTGACAAGGTATTATCCTTGACTGTTTTGTGAGTGCATGCTTTTAGCTATCTTGACTTTCATGTGTCTTGATACAAGCATAATCTCGCCATAACAAACTTAGGTAATCTCACTGCACTAGTCATCTTGACCTACATGTCTTTGGTGCCTAGGTGAGATTCCCACACTTCTATCTGATAAAGATCATATTCATATCCACATAGTTATGCTAGTGTGCATTGTATGATCTTACGACACTACCAATAATGCTCGATGATGATAATTAGATGTCTATAAGCATTGTGACCTTGCAAGTCAACCACTTTCATAGTAGCTCACATTTTTAGGGTCATGGTAGTCTAATTTTGCATTTCTTGCATATGGAGAGAGCTCTCCTTTTCATCTTATGTGGACCTGTTAGTCGACTGCGCTCACCTTTCCTTCTTGATTATGTCTTTCACTCCTTGTCTTTTTCATCTCGAACCTATTCCTGTTCATCACAAGGGGTTAATCATATCATCATATCTATATCAAAACTGTCATTTTCAAACAACATAAGTCTTTATCATACACATGAGAATTAAACATACATCTATGAGAGAGAACATACATAAGCATATACATAAGCATTTTGAGCAAAATTACAAGACAATATACATAAACTGATACATCCATCACAAGAGAGACATAAACACACGATACATCGAACATCCAGTAATCTCATAAATCTATAACAATGTCATGATATACAATACAATATGAGATCCCAAAATCTGGATCAAAAGTCTCAAGATATGTCCAAAACACCTAAACCTAAGACCTAACCCTAAGACTCGCTACCACCCTCGTGAGGAGCTCGTGGTGGTGGAGGAGGTATGGCTCTCCTATCGAGTACCACATCTGATACCCCTGCCCTCTGAGAGTATGATGGTGCTCTCTCACCCTCTAGGATGGCCTGTAGATAGAGTCCGTGATAGTAGGCTGCTCTCGCTGACTCCCATCAGAGCTCTAGTGCATCTGCCTGTGCCATCGCCTCACGGTGTGCTATCTCTTCCCTAAGATTGGCTATCTGCTGATCTCACTCTTCCCTCAGATCCAGTAGCTGCTAATCTCTCACGACTATAGTAATTCGGAGCTGCTGTATCTCTACCTCCTGAGCCTATGTCTGGGCTCTCAGATCATCCCCACCCGCAGGCTGCTCCTACTGTGCCTCTGCTTGCCGACGAGCTGGTCTCACCTCATCCTCAGGTGTCACTGATCTCTATCCCCGTGACCATTTCCGGCCACCTGATCTCAACCCCTCTCTTCTCTCCATCTTCCTCCCTCTCCCCCTCTCGCCATCTCCTCCATCCCCTCCGTCTCCTCCATCTCCCCCGTCATCCCCTCCGTCTCCTCCCTGTGCTGGTACCTGTACATCTGGTACTGTAAACTGAGGGAATGACACCCTCCGCCGCTCTGCTCTATATGCTACATCAGCCCCTACATCTGCCACATCTAGTAAATACTCCCAGGGCTCACTCCTAATACCTGCTGTCTCTGCGACAGCCTGCTGATAGTCCAACATGGGTAGCCACCCATGGCCCTCCTCATCCCTAGCCCTAGCATATGTCGTAGTCTCTGTCAAGACTCGCTGCTGCCTCCTGAACTATCACCATACCTGAGTGATGCAGAACCTCTCCACTATCTCTACATATCGACCTACCAGTGGCTGAGTGCACAGCATGTAACTCAGCTCATCGGTGGCATCTCCCCAGACCTCCACCTCCCTGTATGGCCTCCACGTGAATGAGGCTATCTCATCTAGAATCCGCCTGTAGTACGTCACATCCCCACTATGGGCATGTGATATGAACCTGAGGTACCTATAGATGAAGGGGTACCTCCTCTCCCTCGGCTGAACCCTGGGACGCACCACAACGATGTGCTCCCATGCCCACACCTGTGCTAGGATGGCACCGCATGCCCATGTTTGACCATCTCTGTAGACGATCTCGTGCAACTCATGGTACATCTCTACCAATATGTTAGGACCCCATGCCATCCGCTGAGGCCTGTCGATCAAATCAACCAATAACCGAGCCCATCCGAGTGGGAATCCCTTCTGACTGCGATTAGTCATCAGGATCTGTGAAATAATAGATGCCACTATACATGGCACTGGGTAGTCTCTGCCAAAATCATCTATCAGCCTCTCCCAGCTGATATGCCTATCCAGAATTGTGACATCCTGGAACATCTCCTGGATCAGTCGACGCCCCTCAGTGGCATCCTGATCATAATACACCTATGCCAACAAACAAATCATGTCAGTTTTCATCATATGGAAACATTACATTTATGATTATATCTCAAAACATGATTATACTCACCAGCTCACCATGACATGGCACTCGTAAGATCCTGTAGATGTCCTCTAAAGTGATTGACGCCTCTCTAGTAGGTAGGTGGAAGGTGTTGTGCTCACTATGCCATCTCTCGGCAAGAGCAGTCAACAACCCATGGTCCACTCTGATGTATGGATATCTCAACAGATATCTGAATCCCATAGCTCTAATGTTAGCATTGCCTGGATCATCTAGATCTCGAACACACCTCAATCCCATCACCTTCGGCGCTCTAATGATCAGCGCCGGAAAGACCTCCTGCAAGCTAAAATCAAGCCAGTTGTTAGCACATATCATGATGGATGTCTAAAAACTCAGTATAAAACATCTCTACAGCGTAACATTATCTAGACCCATGACATTTTTGCTCAAAAATGCGTTAAATATCAAATTTTCAAATTGGGCGATATTCTTTTTTGGAGAAGTATCACGCGATACTTCTCCCTATAGCGGGGCAATATACCTTATGCCGCATGATACTTCACCTGGTATCGTGCGATCTTTCGCCCAGTATCGTGCGATACTATGCCTTAGGTCGCGCGATACTTTGGGGACCCGTGAAGTATCGCACGACATTTCTCCCCAAAGGGCGCGATACTTCTAAAGTATCGCGCGATAGTTCACTCAACCAAAATTTTTGAAATTTAAAAATTTGAAAAACGTGCTAAAAAAAGAGCTATTAAATGCAAAAAAAGCCTCAAAAGCTTGAGTTTTTTGAAAACATACCGGGGCAGGATAGTGTGGTGGCCAGTTGTGCAACCAGGCATGCTCAAATCGATGTCTGTGGATGGGAACTCTTGCTTGCTGGGCTATTTTCTCTCTCTAAAGCTCTCAAGATTCTCAAATCGCTAAAAGACAAATGATCTTGAAAATGACATTTTGACCCCTTTTATAGCCTTTTGACTTTTTGACCTCATTTTTAAAACACCTTAGAATTGTGCAAAAATTGCACCCCTAGCTAATTTCGATGTCCTGGATCCATTTTCAAACTCGAAATTGAAATCTGAGGTCATCTTGATAGTCAAAATCGCATTCCAAAATCTTCCCTTCTTCTACGCAGTTGACTGATCTTTTGAGGCCTAATCCTTCAATTTTTGTTGGGGTATCGTCATTTCTTCATTTCCATGTCTTCCAAACTTCTAGTCTTTCATTCATCTTCATTCCATTCCCTCCTTTCTCATGTTCGACTACATCTTTTCAGGCTAGGGCATGTTTCATTACCTAATGGTTAACCTATTGACCTTTACATTCGATTGTGATTTCCTTCTGATTTGATCAAATCCTTATCAATTCGTTGTTCTCCTCTCTACCTGATTTTGATTTTGATTCTGAGGGGGCAGTACCTATGGGATTCTCATCCCCAATTGCTTGATTCTCTTGATTCAGACATCTTTTGTGAGCTTTTGCTCAAATTTGAGATTCTTATCTCTTACTTTGAATGTGATCCCGAATCGACCTCATGTTCAAAGACCTTTGTTTATGCTTTGTCCGGATATGATCTGAAATCAACCTCATATTTGAGTTGTTTTGTGATCCCAGATTGATCTCACATTTCAATTCTTCTTTGACTACATGTGTTCCCAAATCGATCACACATTAGTCAAAGAGGGGCAAATGTATGCACCTTAAAATGGTCGCCTAGACTTTGGGCCCCATTTATTCAATTTATCAATTTTGAATCATTTTTATCAATAATCAATATTTTCAACAATATCAATCTCTTGATCAAGTCTTAATTTCGATCATATATTAGATTTTTATCCTATGGGCTAACCATTTATCCTAAGCCTTTATTTGATTAAAAGGAATATTTCCTCCCCTTTTGATTAAATAAAAATCCCACCTTTTCCTCTTATCTTAAGTTGCACAAATAAAGCATTATTCCTATTTTATAAAAAGGAGAAAATCACTTTTTGTCTCATATGGACATAAAGTCAACTCTTATTTTTCTATTGGAGGATATGTGTGCACATGGATTGCTCCTCTTTCAAGCTCCACCACTGATTAAGACTTTTTGACTCTTAATCTCAATGGTCCATTTCACCTCATTTCTTATAAAAGGAGAGCTCTCTCCCGCATTTGCATATACCATGTTTTTATGCTAATGTTATGCTACAGATTTTAGGTGCATTTGGAGCTTTTGAAGACATTGAAGACTTGTTGCTTTCATCATTTAGTTTCATATTTTCTTTCTTAGTAGCATGATAATGGCATTCTTAGTATAGATTTCCTTTTATGCAATAGAATAAGCTCACATAGTCTAAATAGGAGGCATTGTAATCCATTGCTATTTCCTTTCATAGATTAGTTGCATTGTACTTTCCTTTCATAGCTTAGATTGCATTCTCATATAGCTTGCATTGCATTGCATATTTTGATTCTTAGAGATATTGGCATTGTTGCCCTTGTCTTCCCTTGAATCTCTCATTGTATGGTTGACTAGCAAGGTCACAAGTTTGTAGCTCTAACTGAGAGCAAATTTATCATAGTCCCTTGCAACTCCATGCATAGAGAGCTATGAGCCACTTTGTGAGGTCTCATTCTTGAGCAACCTTGCATCTAATGGTTCATAGAAGTGTACCTTTTTAGTGTGTACAACAAGAAGATGAATCAAGCAAAGAAAAAGCAATATACTACATAAGTAGAAATTTGGTAAAATACGAGTTAAACTTTACCTTCATCGAAAGGGCATTTTTGGCTGTGGTTTTTGCTTCCCAAAAATTACTCCACTATATTCTATCTCATAAGATAAGACTCATTTCAAAGATCGATCATTTGAAGTATCTACTTAGCAAAACAACATTAAATGGAAGGCTAGCTAAATGGGTCATGGTGTTGAGTGAATTTGACATCGATTATGTGGATCAAAAATCTATCAAAGGGAAAGTCATTACAGACCAACTAGCAGAATCACCATTACAAGATGATCATCCGATTCAAGTAGAATTCCCAGATTCTGAGATTGTGAATGTTGAGGGAAAGACATGGCAACTATACTTTGATGGTTCCTACACACAACATGGATCAGGAGCAGGCATACTCTTGATTACTCCTCAAGGATCTATGATTCCAAAGTCATAAATTACTATTTCCATGTACCAATAACATAACAGAATATGAAGCCTTAGTCATCGGTATAAAGTTGGCATTGGAATGGAAGGTGACCGAACCGAAGGTTTATGGAGACTCTCAATTAGTCATTAATTAGATTAATGATGAATATCAAACAAAAGATGACAAGATGGTGCCTTATAAAAACATGGTGGAAAATCTTAAGAAGTACTTCACTCTTATTACATTTGAGCAAGTGCCAAGATAAAAGAACAAAGTAGTAGATGCAATGGAAACTTTGGCATCACTTCTACAAATACCAGATCAAAGCGCTAGATATGAATTTTTGGTAGAAGAAGTTGAGCAACCTGCATTTGACCCTACCTATCCTCATACCATTTTCCTATTAACCACACATGAATCACCTTAGTATGGATCCATTTACACTTACCTCAAAGACCAAATCTTACCAATGGACCAAACCAGGAACCAAAAGAAAAACTTTATTTTCCAAGCTACTTGATATACCTTAATATCTAAAACATTGTATTGTAAGATTCTAGACGGAATGCTCCTTAGATGTCTAGAGAAAGAGGAATCAGATGTAGCCTTGCGTGAAATCCATGAGGGAATCTTTGGGTCACATTGAAATGGATTAACCCTAGCTAAGAAACTTCTTAGAATAGGATATTTTTGGCCCACAATGGAGAAAGACACTTGTCACTTTGCTAAGACTTGTAAAAAATTTCAATTTCATGGAAACTTGATACATGTGCCCGCATAAGAGCTTCATCCTATGACAACACCTTGGCCATTTTATCAATGGGGTCTAGATTTAATGGGAATGATTTATCCACCATCTTCAAATGGTCATAAATTTATTATCATGACAACAAAGTACTTTACCAAATGGGTGGAAGCTATACCCTTATCAACTGCAACAGGCAAATAGATATCTTTGTTTATCCTAAACCACATAATTTTTAGATATGGCATACCTCATGCCATCATAACAGATAATGCAAAGCACTTAAAAAACAAGGACCTAAAAGAGTTGTGTACAAATTTTCACATGATACATCATTCCTCTTCAATCTATTACCCCAAGGTAATGGACAAGCCGAAGAAATGCATAAAAACATCCTAAAGATATTGAAGAGAATGGTGGAAAATTCAGGTAGAGATTGGCATATCAAAATAAACCTGACCTTATGGGCTTATAGGACAAGTATTAGAATGCCAACATGAGCTACACCGTTTTCCTTAGTCTTTGGAACAGAAGCAGTTTTACCTTTGGAGGTAGAACTTCCATCCTTAAGGGTATCTTTACATGGTTTGATAAGTGAAGAGGATTATAGAGTTGCTAGGTTGCATGAACTAGAACTACTAGATGAGAGACAACACCAAGCATTTGATCACTTAAAAGTATATCAAAACCGAATGTCAAGGACTTATAACAAGCACATCAAGTCAAGAACATTCCAAATAGGTGACTTAGTTTTGTGAGAGAATTCCAAGAATCAAGCAGAAAGAGAGAAGAAAGGAAAATGGGAGGCAAATTGGTTAGGACCTTTTGTGATCACTTCATCTTTTGGGATATACACCTACAAACTAGCTGATTGTGATGGAGAAGAGTTACAAGAACCTATCAATAGCATTCATCTCAAGAGGTTCTACACATGAAGCAGATGAAAGAAGATAAAGAAAAAGAGTATCAAAAAATTGGATGGAAAGCATCATATTTATTGTACATAGTCAAAAGAGATCTTGAAAATACCAAAAACATTTGAAAATTAGAAAAGAACAAACAAATCAGAAATGCAGAAAAGATAAAAAATAGTAGAAAATTGAGCATGGAGAAAGCCAAAAACATTCATATATGATCCTCAAAAAGATGTTGTCTTGGTGAAAACCTAGCAAATAAACACCTTGATGATATGAAAAAGAAAATACAAAAAAAAAAAAAAAAGAAGAGAAAAAGTATCTTGGTGAAAGCCTAGCAAATAGGCACCTTGGTAGCAAAAAAGAAGAAGGAAAAAGCTTTAAAAATAGAAAAAGAAAGCAAGATCCATTCAATTGGTGAAAACTTGGTAAACATGTGCCATTGGAAGTCCAAGTCAGTCACATACCTAGCAGTCATCCTTGTAAATATTGCATTCACCAACATTTGTATATATTGCATAATAAAATCCCACAATTGCATTTGCAAGTACTTAAAGATTTTGGTCACCTAATTTGCAAATTGTCCTAATTCCAACTTTGGAATCATATCAAATTGGGGGAAATATACTCGAAAGGAGGAAGGATTCATCAAAAGAAAACTTCAATCAATCATCGAATCAATTAATAAAAAATGCAAGTGAAACACTTAATCAAATCCTAAATCCCAATCCAATTCGAACCAAACGCAAAATTTGATCCGAGATCTTACATGACCTTATCTTTATCAGGATTAAAAGTATGAAATGGATGGAACTACACTTGAAATATGGATTTGAAAAACATTGCAAATTTTTTTTTTAAGTGTTGACTTGATTGATGAAATCATGTCTTTCTAGCGAATCGATGAAAGTTTTTAAACTAGACAAGTTATGATGAAAGCGTGATATTTTGTTGATTTCTGAATGATTGTCTTAAGATTAAAGTTTTAAAGCATGTATTATTTTTCTAAGGATGTGATCATCAAAGAATCATCAAGGACTTTTACATAGGATAAGATTGAGATCTCGATTTGTTTACGCAAAAGGATACTTTGGATATTTTGATCTTCAATATCATAATACCAAAATCCACTTGCAACATAGAATCTGACAAAATCGGTATTCACACTCTCATGATTGGCTTCAATTAGTGATAGTCATACCAGAAAGGATGGGAAAGCAACAAAAGAGGTGCAAAAAGTATTCATATCATCATAGTTGAACTAGTGATGGTTGTACTAAAATGGGATTCCAAAAATTGCTCAATGATGAATATAAGCTCCAAATTTTTGAATGATGATAGTTAGTTGCATACATCTTAGATTAAATGCATTTAATGTATTTTTCATTTCTTAGCTTAATTTAAATTGCAAGAGGAAAATAAAAAGGGGGTGTAGTCAAATAAAAAATCAAAGGATCATCAAAAACTATATGTGATCGAGTGTGTTGGAAATCAAAAACAATAAAAAATAAAGGTGAATTGCATTAGGCCATGAGAATTTGTTAGATTCATGTTAACTTGCATTAATTTACATTCATTTTAATTTAAATTCAGTCCATATAGTTTAAATCATTTTCATTAGATTCAATAAGTGCATTAAGTTGCATTCATCATTCATATCTTGCATAAAGTTCATTCAATTCATTAAGTGCATTAGGTTGCATTCATCCTTTAAATCATTAAGTTAAGGGCATTAGGTTGCATTCATCCTTTAAACCATCTTCATTTTCATTAAGTGCATTAGGTCGCATTCATCCTTTAAATCATTTTCATTAAGTTCATTACATTAGATTGCATTCATTTTAAAATTCATCTCATTTAGGGTACATTCTTTTAATCATTCATGTCAATCCATTAAGTGGATTGCATTAGTTAAATATTCATTACACCCATTAAAATCATTTTAAGTCATCATTAAGGTGCATATTATTTAGTTCAAAAAATTATATATTACATCATTCATTTTAATCTCATTAGATATCATTGCATTGCAACATCATTCGTCTATATCACGTATAACATTTAGAATCATTAATCATTAAGTAACCATGATCATTATACATTACATCATATTTTGCATAACATAAAATCCATTGCATCCATATAACAAAATAAATACATCCATTATCTATTAAATCATCACATCACATTAATCATTACATTATCCATCTAACACATCTATATATCATTACATCCATAAAAGCAAAGCATTAATCATTAAAGTTCATTACATTCATCCATCTATTCTAAGTCATACATAAGACAACCATTTAAGCATCAATAGAACATGTGCATACATATAAAGAAAAAATCACATCTGAAAAGCATAAAACAAAGCATATAGGAGATAGAACCACCTATATCTACATATCATGCTAAAACACCTGAAAAGGAGATCCAACACATCATGACATCGTATACAGTGAAAGCTATCAAAATGAGTATCAAAGTCTATAACATCATCATGAAGTAAACAAGATATTAGAGTCCATCAAATGATCATATATGCAATATCTAGATAATCAAAATCTATCCAACTATCAAAGTATTAGCATAAGCAACATCAATGAATAAAAATGATACAATAGAGTCCAATGTCTCGATATCAACAAAAGAATGAGATCATGTATATCATCAAATACAAATAATCAAAAATATCTCATATCATATCTCAAGTGGATGAACCACCAGTACCATCTCCACCATCAGGACCGGGAGCACTATTTGGAGGCTGACTTGAACTAGGCTGTAACCCATGCTGACTCATAGCAGCCATGAAGGCTTGCATCATAGTACTGAACTGGCTCACTTGCTATCTAATCTATGATACATCCGACTGTAAAGCTCAGACATCTAATGTAACTATCGGAGCCTCTGAGCTAGGAGCCTGAGTAGAAGGAATCTATGGTGGAGGCATCAAAGAAGAAGGCATGGACGAAGATGGATCTGATAAAGATGGAACAAAACTAGAAGAGGATGGACGTGAAGAAGAAGATGGCATCAAAGTAGAAGTAGGTGCCTGAGAAGAGGAAGCCTGTGGAACAACTAGAGGTATCACTTGCTAAGAAGGAGGACCCTGTTCCTGATCAAGTAAAACTTGTGCAACCTGTGCATCAACCTCTCACTGTCGCCTAGCCCTATGCCAGCCTGGTCTCACAGTTGGATCTATAACAACCTGATGGAGTGCTCTATCTGCACCACCTCTAACCTGATTACCCCTAGGAGGGATAGGAGCAACATAAATCACTGGAATACGTACTCCACCTACTCTAACTACCTAATGACCTCGTCATCCGCACCATGCTCTAATCCTACCCCCAACCCTCCCACCATCTCCATCATCTCCCACATCACCTTCGTCACCATCTAACACCTCATTAATACCTGGGAATCTCTTAGAAGGATCTGTAAACCTCAAAAATGGGTTCCGAGCCAGCCAATCTGCATACTCATATGTAATCCTAGCATCCATAATATGCTCTCTCATAGACCAAGGTAAATACCCAAGGTCTTGAATCTCTCAGACAACTGTCCCGTAATCCACATAGGGACCCCAAAGATCTCTCCATCTGGACCCAAGCATACATAGACACTCTTTGGGGCATACCCTGTGTGCACCCATACTAATGCAAAACTCTCCTAAAACAAAATATCTCAATGATATAAGTCAAACACCCAATCATCCATTGCGGACAGAACATGAAAGGCAACTCAGTGCTATCCTCAAGCCAAGCCTCACATCCCACATATGGTCTCCAAACCACAACATCCATATCATTGATGACACGATGCCAATAATCCAACTTACCCATATGGGTCTTAATCACCATACCCTCATACATCTAGGTGAATGGCCAACCCGAATCTCACTATCGTGCTATGATAAAATCTCTCTTGTAGTGAGAGTGGAAGATCGTCTATAAATGACTGTATGTAGCTCATGATATAACTAGGTTAATACATAGGATCCCCAATCAAAATGTCAGGGATGCGCCATCAAGTCCTCCAAAATAGGACCCCATTCAAATACAAATCCATGACCACATCTATCTGGGAGAAGAAACCCACCAATCAAAGTACCTAATACTGTTGGTAACACTGGAAAAGACTAAAATTGTGCCCATTGGATGTGATCATCTCCAATGGTTGGATCTTGGAAGACCCGTCGACATGCTGACCCATCATAAATAGAATCATAATATACCAACTCTCCTCTGGTAGGCAAGTGAAGGATACGGTATACATCCTCTAGGGTGATCGTCATCTCACCCATAGGCAAATGGAAGGTATTATGGTCCGAGTGACACCTCTCGACCATAGCAGTAATCAAACCCTGATTCACTTGAAATCACAGTAGAGAGAGAGGAAAGATAGACCACAAAGGCTGACATGTCTCTGATCAAAAGAACTCAAGTCATTGATCATACTCATAGACAAGGGATATAAACCACAAACACCCAATCACTTAAGCACCGCCTACAAAAAGCAAGTTCAATCACATCAGTTTTGAAATCGGTTATCATTTGGATTATCCTAAGTCAATCAAACATTTACAAATATCAAACCACTTCTTGAGTCTACTTAGAGAGGATGAAAAATTCATCATCACCCATCATCTAAATCTAGATTAACAATCAAACATTCAAACTATGATTGACTCATACTGACATCTTAAGACTTGCTATAACATCAAGTTTGTTACCTTAACCAATCATCTGATTGACGAAGTTGAACAATTTTCAAAGTGGACTATGACAATTTAAAATCTTTCCTAGCAGGGTAAAAGTGCTATTTCAAGCTTTAAAAGCGCTAAAACTCAAAAGTGTTGTTTAAAAGTTTAAATGCACTACTTAATAATTCAAAAGTGCAAAATCAAGGCAAACACGCTAAAACTATTTGAAAGCACCATTTCTAACTTCATACGTGCTAATCTAAATTGCAAAAGCAAAATCAAATTTAAAAGCGCTATTTGACAAAGCAAAAGTAGTTTATGCCCTAAAACAGGTGTGTAAACACTCTATTTCACTTCGTAGAAGTGCAAATTAAAACTGCATAGGTGCTATTTGAAGTGTAAACGCACTATTTAAAATGGTAAAAGCGTAATTCCAAAATTAAAAAGCAAAAAAAGAGGGTTTTACTATGAAAAAATCAAAATTTTTGAATTTAAATGCATAAATCGGAAAACCAAGAGGATCAGGCACTTACCGGAGGACCGTGGGTGATTGGCTGATCATATCGGTGGCCAAGCTTGAATCTATGCTCATGTATCAGGATTGACATCGTCAAGGAGTCAAAGAAGGTCAGAGCTCAAAAGTCAAAAGTAAAAGTGAAAATGAATAGTAAAAAATACTTTTTACCCCTGTATATAAACCTTTTGACCTAAAAAGGGAATCTTTGACCAAAGAAGGCCCGGGAAGCCAAATTTTTCACCAATTCTACCAAATTAGAGGCATTTATCATCACACAAATGCAAAAACATTATTGGAAATAAAATTGAAATTCATCATAAATTGACCTAATCAACGCAAATTGACCTAAACTATCAAATTTTTCAAAACATCTATCAAATTTCATTTCATTTTCGAGGGGGCATAAACTCAGATAATCAGGAACATTAGCATCATCATCAAGTCAGGGACATGACCATCAAATCAAAGCGTAAGCTTTTATCAGAATTTTTTTCACTAATCAATCGAAAGGGGCATCAAACATCAAATCGAATCAAATATGATACCATATCAAGGAACTATCATCAAATTGACCATCGGGACAACAAAATCAAATGAACATCATCAGAATCTGCGTCTTGCATCAAATGACAAGATCATACATCAAAATCAATCAGAACTTTATATCAGTTGGATCAAGACATTCTTTGAATCAACACGCTCCGCATGCCGACTCAAAGAGGGGCATTTGTAATCACCTAAAAGTGGACATGATCATTCATGTGAGTAATCAAGGCAATTGAATCAAAATGAGCATTTAGCCAATCAAAATTAAAGTCAAGCTTTAATTCAATTTAAATAAAAATCAAGAGCATTTTAATCAAGTTAAATCAAATCAATGTGCAATTAATTCAATTAATTGTATAGTTTAGAATTAAATCAAATTAACCCACTCAAGGAGTGCACATGGATAAACAAATTAATTAAAATCAATTGATTAAACCCTAATTTCTCTCAACACCACATGGGAGGAAAAAGCCTCAACCAATAGGATTTAAAGAAAGGAGCTCACATGGATCAAGTCAAAATGAATCTCAATCACTCAAATTGAAAGAGCATCTTGTCCACTTATCTTGTCTTCTTGTCCCAAGCTTTGAGGACACAATATTTAAATTATCTTCAAATGGACGAACCAAATACTCAACCCCAACTTAACCTTGATCAACTCTACTACACCCCCTACCCTTGCCAAATCCTATAAAAGCAAGGCTAAATTCACTCATAATTCAATCCACAAATCTGAGAATTGCATCTAACCTCTTGAGAATTATAGCTAGAGAGGAAAATATAGGAGTTAATTAGCTTTTCAATTTGGAATTGAACTATTTAGCTTGTTTTATCATCTATTCTCATTCTAGGGCTGTCATTTAATGGAGGCTTGTTGAGAGCTTCACCATTAATACTCCTAGATAGAGAGCCATAGAGTGCTTAATTGTCATTTTCTAGTTTAAATAGATTGCTATTTGTGGTTATTTAGTATCTATTTGATTTATTGACAATACTAACCCTATGAAGGTACTATTTCTAGTACAAAGAACCAAAGGTACTTGTAAATGCAATCTCTATAAAGCCTACATAATTCTTGTGATTGTATTTTTATTTATTAACTAAATTAAAATTTTAAAGACTGTTAGTTTAACTTTTATTTTAATTAATAAATGAGCATAAATTTTCCAATCAAAAGAATTCCATCGACAAGATAGCCGTTTTGATGCCACATTATGTCGAGTCTAATCAGCAGTGTCTATAAGTCCATGATTATGTATCTCGTACCAATAAGAGGACTGCTAGTATCAATTTAGTCAAAGGTTAGCATCTCTTCCCACTTCTACTACTAGATTGTCCATTCACATCGGTAATTATGTGAAAACAATTAATTTTTGTTAGTTAATTATGGGTGTAGTAGAAAATTGTTAATGTTTTCATCTTTTTTCTATGTAAGTTGTACAAAGTTAGATGCATCTATCCAGCAAACTAAAATGTAAAAGTTACCAACAAAGCACTTAACCATATTTTATAACACTTTTTTATGTATTACATTTTAATTTGTTGCATAGCTACTAGCTACAAAGTTTGTCTACCATGGACCAAATTGATTATCAAAGCATCCAAATACAACCTTTTCAACACGCAATTGAAAAAAATTGAACTGACCCTAATAGATTGAGAGCATTCTACTATCTAATCTTCTAGCTATGTGTAACTATTTATCTCTTCAACTCATTTGAATAAAAAAATCAATTCAAGAGCTTTTGAATGACATGAGTTTATCAAAAAAATGGAGTTCATTTAGTCATTTCCTTCAAAACTTATGGATTAGGGTTGAACAAAATGGATAATGTGAAGCAACAGAGCTTTCAAATTGTACAAGTTATGTCAAAGACTGAGTTCATATGACTATTATTTTTTATTTAATTATTAAGTCACTTATTATCTCTTTCTACTTAAGCTAAACTTTAGGCATATAATAATTAATTACTTTATTAATTATTATCATGCAACCTAGGTTTGTTCACCCTTTTAGGGTTTTGATCTTGTTTTATAAGGATTGATCTATCTTGTAATCTTAAAAACATTCATTTTATTGAATTGCAACTTTTGTTTTTGCACATCAAGAATGTCTCCTCTTTCATGGATCCATGCATTTAGGCCTCTCTAGCTTCTTGCTTCTCTCTCTTTCAGTGACAAGTGTTTGCATCTAGGTGTTATTGGGAGATGTGGGTTGTTTAATCGTCAGCTCCAATATGGCATCAAGTCTTTAGATCTATTTGCCCCTATCCTCTTCCTGAGAGATTTGGCAGTGTTTGTCAGATCTGCATTTTTAGAGGTTTTTATGTTGAATCTGGTGGGACCCCTCTTTATGGTCATCTTGGCTATAAATGTACCTCATGATTGCATTCACTACATCCAAGAACCCCTAGATCCCTATAAAGTTTGTCCATTTTGGACAAAGTTGGAATATGTGGAAATTTGTTTTTGTAACCGGCCCTGACATGGATCTCGAGGTAGTCACTAGTATTTTAGAGCATTTTTGGCTCAAATAGACCTCACCGTTGAGCTCACATTGGCCAAGAACTCCCAGATCCATATAAGGCACGTCCAAATCAGATGTCGTTGAATTCTAAGGCAATTTTTTTTACCTCCAAGGTCGTACGACCTGGGACGTAGTTTGAAGTACGATCTTCAAAAAATAAAAAATAAATTTATTTTGTGAAGCAGGCCCGCCACCCAAGCACCACCAAGCACCACCACCAACAGGCACCATTGGTGGTCATTGTAACTGCTAGGCGACCCGTGGATTCATTGCGGTGATCCGAGTGGTGACCGATGCAGTCATCGTCGGTGATTTGAGCGATGACCGATGAAGTCACCACCAACATTTATTACTGTGGTGACTACTGGTCAAGCTATGATAGCTGGCATCAAACCATTGGATTTCAACCCGTTATCACGCAAAGCAGGGTTATATGGGGGACCGACCCCTTAAATTTTTCAGTCCCCCTTTCACCAACCCCTGGTCATGTGTCGACCGTGTTGGTGTTTCAAAATGACTTATGCTCAAAGGCTGCCAATATACCTTCAAAATGATCTTAGGAGTGGTTAGTTCCAAGTTTAGGAGGATCTTGAGGTAACCAAACCAACTATATGGACAAGAGTGCCCTTTGCACTTCTGGCTCTGCAAAAACCAAGGTGGGTGTACCTAATCCAATGAATATAATTTCTCTTCAACACCAGGATTGGATTCAAATAATAGATAATAGTAAGAAAGTATTGAATAAAAACCAATCATTCATTGAATCTCCATTACTATGATAGATCACTCAATCTTTGAACCACAAACTAAAAGACTTAAACTAGAATTTGTTTATATTTCCGATTATAACAATCTCAACCAACTTGCATCAATAAAAGATATACTTATTTAGGCCAGTGCCTTATCCATTGGGCTAGTATTACTGAAATAAATAGGATACAAAGATCAACAAATATTGTGAATTCAAAGTCATAAACACAAACATCTAAAACCCTCACTGCTTATAAAAATCCTTATGTAAACCAACACGAATTTTTACCCCACTTAGAGCAGTATTTAATCTAATCTATGATCAGAACTCAAGAAATGGAAATACAAACATAAAGGATATGTAATGAACCAGAAAGTTCAAAATTCATGAGATCTAACACAAAGGAGAGATAAAGACCAGATATTTGTATTAAGTATGATGAATCTTTTCTCTGTATACAACCCACTTTAGAAAACAAGCTTGCAAACAATAGCAAGAACCTGCAACTTTTTATCTATTATTCACAAAGTTGACACAAAAGCTTACAATCTTGACTAAGACTAGGGTTTAAAAAATAGACTCTCTTAACAAATAACTCCCAATACCTCTAAGTGATCATAAAAAATCCTTTTATATGAGAAGGATTGCAACAAGCATTTGATCACTTTAGGGCTTACAAAAACTTAACCCTAAAAATACAACAACCTCGCAGGGTTCTCAATAAATGAATCAATCAGATCTTCCTCATATATTTAGGTAGACAAGATGCTTTACTTTAAGTCTTTAATTGCTTTCTTGAGCCACTTGAACAATTTGATTGTCTTTCTCTTCAAAAGTACCTACAATAAATACACCCTGATCTTTACCAACAAAAAACCCTTGAATCATTTATCCTCTCACTTGCTTCAAGAAGTAGATGGAGCATCCTCTTTCTCTACATGAGGCATGTACCAGTATCTCCAAGCATTGAATGTCTCTTCACTTGGGAATGGGAAACTAATTACTTCAGCCTTTCTACCTGATAATTGTTGCCATTTGCTTTCCATCTGCTTTATTTCTTCCTTTATAAATTCAAACCTGGACTTAGCAGTTATTAATATTTCAATGGTGTGAATGAAGAAAAGATTATTTTATAAATCTAAAATGCTACTCATTATGATAGATAGCTCCTCATCCAAATCTTCCCTCTACTTGACCAACTCCTTGAGCTTACCACTATGTTTGAACACTCCTAAAATTAACTCACAACTGGCAACTGTTAATTCTTTCTTTAATAGATTGGATTTTCTCTCAAAATCATCCATAATTATTTTATACTCCAGCAAAATTTTCATAAACTTATGTACTAGCTTTATTAATGGATCAGGATCAACTTGACCTTTAGAGGACCAATAAAATAATTTCATATTTGGGATCCTCTCTACCCATCTGTCCAAAATTGGCTTCAATGTAGCCTTCTATTCTATCAAAGAATTTAATAGAGTATCTAATCTCTTTGCATGATCATAAAAAATTGTGGGATCAAGACTAGTACCAAATTGCATCACCGCTTCCCTAACCTTTTCTTCATATTTTCTGGTCAACAATGCATTTGGCTCTCATGTTCTCATCTCTTTCCCTAGTCAGGCTTTCTCTGATCTCCTTCAATCTCTCCTTTTCTTCCATTAGCTGCTATTTTTCCCAACTGATTCTAGCCTTTATATTTGTTTCTAGGAAAGGAGAAGGGGGGGGGACTCAATGATAGGACTAGAAGAGAAAAAAATTGCAGGCTGATTGGCAATCAACAATTGGGGAGACCTATGATCCTGTGGTCTAGTCAATTGTGAAATTAGTTTGTTATTTTCAATGACCACAACCTTCAATTTATTATAAGCCTTGAGAATACTTTCAAACTTTATTCTCTATTCCTCTTTCTCATGGGCTTCCCTTTCTACAACCTTAAGGTTGAACTTAGCTATTTCTAAAACAATATTTGAGGCCTCAACATTCGAAGTATCCCCCACCCTTTGTACTAGAAAGTTTCCTGAATACTTTGAGGGGTGTACTTCATTCCTCTTCTTATTTTCTTCCCTTTTAAGAGACCACATTACCAGAGCAACATGGTCATCTGAAAAGACCAATCCCTTAGTAGCTTGTTGTGCCTCTTCTACAGTAGAATGGACAATAGTTGTACTTTTTCTTATGGCATCAAAGACCACTGTATCTGTAATATCCCACTCAAGGAGAATTAATACACCTGCAGTGTGGACCAAGGCCCTGCCATAATCTGGGGTCATATGTCCTATCAAAGATTTGGATAAAGTCCAATGTTTTCTTGTAAATTAGTCATTTTTCTTTTTTAACTTCCTGCTCTTGAAGATTGAACTTATTCCTAACTATGTCCTCTAGAAAATTGAATTGGTGTTCTATGGTGACACACCTTGTTCTCTCCTTGAACATTCCATTTATGAAGCCCTCATTGTCACCACACCTAGATATAGTAGTAGCCATCCTGTAGGGTTGCAAAACTTTATTCAAGTGAACCCAAACACCTTTGGTGATAATGAGTTGATGAGCGATTGTGATAATGGGAAAGAGAGTTCCCCTTCCCTTTCTAGTCAAGGCTACTTTTTGTAACCCACCAATATGTCTTAAAATATTTGCATACCCCACCTTCAAGGGGACTTGGTGTGATAACACATTGGGGGCTCCCTTGTATCCATATACTCTGAAAAGTGTGGACATTGGATACAAAATTATGTCACCAAATTTATGAACTATGGTGATGTCCTTAGCATATTGAGCTATCTTGGGAAACATCCAAGATATCCACCAGATTGTAAAAATGAAAAAAATATGAATAAAATGTACATGGAGTAGAAACTAGAAAAAAGATTCATAGCACTGGAAAACTCTTTGAACAAGCTTGCCAATGATATATCATTTTCCCAAAATGGAGTTCAGATGCGCAAGATAGAGCTCCTAGAGTGCAAAAAGGAACATCTAGATTTCATTGTAAAAAACACCATCAAAAAAGAAAAATAAAAAATTTAAACCTCTAGATTCAGATAGATCTTAGAACCAGCTTTTCGACGATATGTCGTTTGCCCGATTTGGACACCGTATGCTCAAGTTATGAGCAAAAAACCATCGAGTGCTCCAGAGGGCCCAAAATGCTGTCAAAACCTTGCCAACAAATTGCTAACATTAGCAGTCTATGGGATTAAACTTGACGGCCAAACGACTGTCACTACAAAAAAATAATAGGCCCCTGGGGCCAAAACATTCTGGCCCTTGGTCCCCACATGACCAGGGGCAGAAGGCTCTAGGGTTGGGGGATGGACCCCCATGTGTCCTCATGATTTGTGTGGGGGGGGCTTGTCCCAAAAACTGACGGTGACAGGTGGTTAACCACTGTAGGCCCGCCGGTCACCGCGGCAGTGACTGCGCAGTCACTGGTGATTGCAATAGTCACCATCTGGTAACATGGTGGTGATACCACCATGGGTCATCGAAGTGGCATACGGGTGGCTCCCGCCCCAAAATTTTATTTTATTTTATTTATTATAGATGATCCATATTGCCTCGATCCATGTGCCAGGTCGTATGACCTGGTACATAATTTTTATTTTTTTGCTTTCGATTGAAATGTCACCTAAATTAGGCGTGCACTATATGGAAATAGGGGTTTTTGGGCGCTGTGGATGCAACTGTGAGGTTCGTTTGGGCTAGAAGTGCTCCAAAAAATAGTGACCACATCGGGATCCATGTCGAGGCTGGTTGCAAAATGTTTTTACCACAAATTCCAACTTTGTCCAAATTGGACAAATTTTATATGGATCTTGGGGTTCTTGGATGCTATGAACACAACCATGAGGTCTGTTTGAAGCCAAGATGAATAGAAAATAGGTCCCCCCAGATCTGACATGAAACCTCTATGCAAATGCAGATCTAACAAACATGACCGAATCTCTCAGGAAGAGGACAGTGGCAAGTAGATCTAAAGCTCTGATACCATATTGGAGTTCATGAAAAACAACTCACAACTCCTAAGAACATCTACATACAAACACCTGACACAAAAAGAGAGAGAAGAAGCAAGAAGCTATGGAGGCTTGAACACATTTATCCACGAGAGAGGAGAAATCATCTTGATGTGCAAAAAATAAAAGTTGCAATTTAATAATGAATAATCTATTACATAATCTGTTATGAAAACAAAGGAGATCAATCCTTCTAAAAGGAGATATGAAAACCTAAAAAGGTAAAACCTAGGTTGCACAATAATAATTAATAAAACAATTAATTATTATATGCCTAAAGTTTAGCTTAAGTAGAAAGAGGTAATAAGTGACTTAGTAATTAAATCAAACCTGATTTAATTAATAAGAAAACTCTTTATTACTCTAACAGGATCCCTTGTCCACATACCCCTGTCATAGAATCCATCTCCTATTAGATTTCTAGGGTTCCTTGGCACTAATTCCTTCATTCTTGAAGTATCATTCTCAGAAGGAGGTAGTAACTGGAGTAAATCATCATAGACTGCTCTCTTCTAGTAGTCAATCTGTCCTGTAAATTCTCTTCGTGGTGCCATTCTCAACAACTAGGGTTCTATAAAAAGATATGCAAAAATAATACAAACAACACTCTAACCCATTGCAAACTTCAATTCACTAGTATTAGGACTACAAAATGTAAATAGCTCATAAAAGAACAATATAAGGCACCTACCACTTGTTGGAAATACTCAAAGATTGAATATGCAGAGAACAACACTTTCACCTAAGAAATTTGAAGATAATGTGTCGTTCAAAAGATCATGACTTGCCATATACCCTTGCCATCTCTCAACACTTAACTCACACAAAGCACCATTAAACCAACACTATTGAAAACTGGCACCTATAACATTCACAAGGCACATCACAGCTTGGATCTTCAAATTTTAAAACTGTGTCATCAATTCTCCTTCCCCTAGCATATCAGATGACCATCACAAAATCTGACAAGTATAGACTTTGTCTTTTCCCAAGCATACTTCTTAACCAATGAAATTATTTCATTTTAACCCATGTGCAAAAATTCGTGTCTCTTCAAAGTCTTACTAAGCAAGACAGGTGTCAGCTCATCGCCATCCCTTGAAGGCTAACCAATGAGCATCTCCTTATCAGGGCTTAACGCATGTCATTGATCTTTCCCCAGATATGTCAGAGCTTTATTCCTTTAAAAGATTGTGGCCCCACTTTGAAAAAGGACACGTGACGACTTAGAGAACCTCAGATCCACTGCCATGTGGAATCACTCAGGACACATGTCAAGATGTCATGATCCCGCGATGAAATAGGTGTCAGTAAATTCAGACTAAGACTTAACATCTATTGTTGATCAAAACACATCGTGCAACCCACATTAAAAGGTAAGACCTGGCCCCACCTTCACTGTCTTTTGTTCCTGCATTTGATCAGATGTCAGTCGTGATACCTTAATGAGTAATGATCAGACACCTTTTGATCAAGTAGGTAAATTGGGCCCACATAGCATTTGTGTACTAGGATTAGAACCTTCATAGGGTTAGTATCATCAATAACTCAAAATAACAATTAAATTACTTTTCATCCTTGCACTTTCTCATCCTGATGATGGATCACAGAGTGTGATCTGAAACGTTGATGCTAAAAACACATACACAATCGAATCCAAAAATTTACTTTGCAATTATTAATGGATTGTGGAAATCTAATGTTGTTAAACAATTAAATTACTACATTTAGCAATCTAATTAAGCAAAATTAAAGACGATTGAGCACTTTATGGCTCTCTAATTAGGGATGCTAATGAGAAGCTCTCAAAAAGCTTCCATTAGTGACAGTCCTAATATGAGAAAATATGATAAGCAAAGCTAAAACAATTAATTCCAAAAGAAATTAGTCTAATTAGCTCCTAGATTTTCCTTTCTAGCTTAAAATTGCAAGAGGTTTGATGCTTTTCAAATAATTGTAGATGATCATTGCTTGAATTATGCCTTGCTTTTATAGATTTTGTAAAGGGTAGGGGGTGGAGTTGATTTGATCATGGTTTGATTAGGGTTAAGTCCATGGTTCCACCTTTGGAGACCATTTAAATATTTTGTCCTCAAAGCTTGGGACAAGAGGAAAAAATGGGTGGACGAGATTCTTTCTCCCTATGGGTGGTGGAGATTCGATGTGAGCTTGATCTATGTGAGCGTGGTTCTCAAATCCTATTGGTTGATGCATTTTCCCCCCATTTAGTGGTTGAGAGAAAATAGGATTTAATTAAATGAATTTAATTAATATGTTTAGCCATGTGTACTCCTTAAATGAGTTGGTTTGATTTAAATGAACTACAGAATTAATTAGATTAATTACACAATTTATTGATTTATCATGATTTATTTGATTTTAAGGCTTTTGATTTTTAATTAAATTAAAATTATAGTTCGATGAAATATTAAGCTTTGATTTGATGGTCGTGCCCCAGATTACTAATCCTGATGCCGGTTGTGATTGTCCGATAGTATGCCCCCTTAGAAATGAAATAAAATTTGAGCGCAGTTGAAAAAAATTACATTTTTGGTCAATTTGCGTGAATTAGGTCAATTAATAATGAATTTCAATTTTATTTTTGATAATGTATTTGCGATTGTTTGATTACAAATGCCCCTCTTTGAATCGATGCATGAAGCGTATTGGTTCAAAGAATGTCCTAATTGTTTCTAATGTGAAGTCCTAATTAAATTTGATGTTCGATTCGATGTTTGATAGAAGATGCAGATTCTGATGATGGGATTGATGTAGTTTCTATTGATTTATTGTCCTCGATGGTTGATTTGATGATAGGTTGTATGATATGTTGCCTGATTTGATACGATTTGATGTTTGATGCCCCTTTTGATTGATAATAATAAAAAATTCAATGAAAGATTAAGATTTGATTTGATGGTCGTGCCCCTAATTTACTGATCCTGATGCCAGTTGTGATTGTCCGAGTGTATGCCCCCTCGAAAATGAAATGAAATTTGAGTGTAGTTGAAAAATATTACATTTTTGGTCAATTTGCATGAATTAGGTCAATTAATAATGAATTTCAATTTCATTTCTGATAATGTATTTGCGATTGTTTGATGAAAAATGCCCCTGATTTGGTAGAATGGGAGAAAAATTTGGGTTCCTAGTCATTTTCTGGTCAAAGATGTCATTTTTAGGTAAAAATGGGCTATATATAGGGGTAAAAGTCCATTTTACTATTCATTTTTACCTCTCATTTTATCTTTTTGCTCTGACCCTCCTTTGACCTTTTCGACAATGGTGATCCCTATTCGTGAGCATAGGTTTGAGTGAGGCTGCCGGTACATGCGTCCACCTAGCTACAGACCTCCGATATGTACCCCAATAACTTGCTCTGTCATTTTGCTGCATATAATTTGAAAATTTTGAATTTTTATAGGAAAAACCCTATTTTTTTCTTTTTTCAATTTAAACAGTGCGTACAATGCTTTTAGTAGCACGTACAACTTTTCTAAAGCACATCCATGATTTTTCACAATGCTTACACAATTTTTGATAGTGCATACAAGTGTATGAACTAGGTCATGATTCACAATCACCCATTTTAGCAGCGCGTATAAATTTGATTACGCATTTAATTATTTTAGCAGTGCATAGAGGGGTTTCCTGTAGCACGTATTAAGTTCTATAGCGCGTACACATTTTAATTGCGTGTTAAAAAATTTCTATAGCGCTTTCACCATTTTAAACTATGCTTTTGTATTTTAGCACTTTTAAGCATTTAAATAGTGCTAGTACCCTTTTAGGTCAAATGTGCAAACTTATGAGTCAGTTTTCTAATCCATCTGGTGTTGTCAATTAGTCGATTGACTTAGGTATCAAGTCTGGTTGATAGCGAGTCATATGATGTCAGTTTGAGTCATGTCATATTGAATGTTTGATTGTCAATCTTGATTTAGATGGTGAACGATGATAAATTTTCCATCATCTCTGAATAAAATCAAGAAAATTGATTATGGTTTGATTAGATTTTGATTGTTTGATGGACTTGAAATGATCCAATATGTAATGATTTTGATTTCTGATGTGTTTAACTTGCTTTTTATAGGTTGAGCTTAAATCATTTGGTATCCATGGCTTGTACCCGTTATCATTCGAGATGATAGATGACTTGAGTAGAGCAGAGTGTTGAGTCATAGGTAGATACAACTTGTCCTTCTTTCTCTTCCTTGATTCTACGTGAATCGAGGTCTTCTTATAGCTATGGCAGAGCGATGTCACTTTGACCACAATACTTTTCATTTGTTGATGGGGGAGATGACCATCACTCCCAAGGATGTGTATCGGCTACTGCGCATCCTGACTTATGGGGAGTTGATCTATTATGACTAGGTCTACGATGGGACAACATGTAGGTGAGTATTTGTTAATACTACCATCAGAGATGATTCTATTCAGTGGGATCAATTCCCATCCTTTCCTGTTCTTCTTGAAATCCTAGGTGCACTTGTTGGTGGATTCCTCATACCTGATCAGCGAGGTCATAGTTTTTCCATCAGTTTGGGGTCATATCCTAGAGGATATAATCGCTCAACCACGTAGATTTGATTGGGGATCTTGCGTGCTTGCTTAGCTATATCATGAGTTGCACGATGTAGTATATCATCACGGGGCTACTCTTTCTACTAGGGTGGTTCTTCTATAGTTGTGGACATGGGAGCACATCCCTATCACTCGAACCATCTTTGTTCATCACCATGATTAAGACTGGCCCTTTTCTTGGATGTATGAGAGCATGGTGGTGCAGACCCATTTGGGCAAGTTGGACTACTGGAGGTGTATTATCAATGATATTGATCAGGTCGTTTGGCGACCATACATTGGTTGTAAGGCATGGCCCGAGGATGCGATCGAGGTACCACACATGTGCATGCCTCAATGGATGATAGGGTGCACACCCTTGATTATAGAGTGGTTTTATTTCCTGAGAGTTTTACGACACTATGGCCAGATATAGGGTATGCCATAGGGATTGGCATTATACGCCTGCGTATAGGTTGAGAGGTCTTTATAGGGCCCTCAGATAGATTATTGGATAGCATGCCATGAGTTGTTACAGCTGCCCCACCTTGCATGGGATATGAGAGATCATATTGTAGATATAGGCATGGCAAATGATTATGCTGAGTGGTTCGCTCAGAACCCATTTCTTAGATTTACTGATCCAATAGAGAGAGTTTTGGGGATTGAGGAGTCTGATGATGATGGAAAAGATGGTGATGGTGGTGGTGGGGGTTGGAGATAAGGTCATCGAGGATGATGGGGTCTATGAGGAGGCATGATTGTGATACCTATTATAGCTACTACTCTTATTCCTCCTAGGGGTGGTGTTCGGATGAGAGGTGGTCGGGTGAGAGTCAGGGGTGGACCATACAGAGCCTTGCATCAGGTTGGTGTGGATAGATTGTCCAGATGGGGCCAACACATGGTTAGGGTTTTCAGACAGGTTGGTGCTTAGGTTGTGGCTGATGTGGATTCCCAAGTCGCACAAATATTGTTAGATCAGGCACAAGGTCTTCTAGTACCTCCATAGGCTCCTCCAGTATAGGCTCCTTCTTCTTCTTCTTCTACGCCATCTACTTCTATTCCATCTTCCATTCCATCTTCTTCTATGGATCCCCCATAGGATCCACCTACTCAGGCTCCTCCCACACAAGCACCAGTACAAACTCCTCGTGCACCAACATTGGCCTCAAATGTTCAATCTTTGTAGTAAGAGATGTCAGAGATGAGACATCAGGTGACCTAGATTAGTTCAATGATGCAGACCTTCATGGCTGCTATGAGTCAGCATGGATTACATGCTAGTTCTAGTAGGGCTCTAGATGCTGATCGTGGTCCTGATGGTGCCGGTGGTTCTGGTAGTTGACATTTTTGAGATGATATATTGATTATTTGATGTACATGATGTTCATTTTTTATCTTGAGACATTGGACTCACATTATTATTTTATCAACTAATGTTGCTTATGCTTTGATACTTATTACACTTTTGATGGACTTTGATTAAATACTGATGATTTTGATGATACTATGGACTTTGATTCCTAGTTGATAGATTTACTTTATATGATGTCATCATGTGTTGGACTTTATTTTCCAGGTGCTTGATATGATATGCAGATCTATATGATTCTATCTTTACATGCTTTATTTTTTATGCTTTTCCAGATGCAATTTATGATATGAATGGACATGTTTAATCTTCTATTGATGTAAATGTTTGTCTTATTTATGACAGAATAAATGGATGTACATGATAGATGTGTTAATGTTTATGATATATTAATGATTAATGCTATGTGATGATTCTTTATGGATGCAATCTATTTGATGGTATGTATGATATAAAAATGTAATGGAGTTAGAGGATATAAATGTGATGCAAAATGTGATGGATGTATTTATGTAATGTATGAAGTTGGATGATTTAATGATGAATGATGTAAATGATATAATGATGATCTTATATGTAAATGTAAATGACCTAACACTTGTAAGTTTGAATATAATCTAATATTTTAAATGGATGATTTTTGATGAATGCACCTAAATGAACAATGCAATGTACTAATGAGATGGTGTTGAAAATGCAATGTTGTAGAATGAACTTAATGATATGTAATGAATAATGTCCTAACAATGTAATTAATGTAGTTAAATGATGAGGATTAATTAATTGATGCAAACTAATGCAATGAATCTAAATGATATGATGAAAGAATTATTCTTAAAAAGAATGCAACTTAATGCAATGTAACTAATGGATGCAATGTTTTAAAATGAACTTAATGCAATGTAATGAATAATGAAATGTGATGACATAATGAGAATGATCATGAATGTTTTTAAAGATGAATGCAAACTAATGTAAATGAATTTAATGGATATGACCTATAATGATGATTAAAGGTTTGTTAAAAATTGAATGCAAAGAATGTGGCTAAATGGAACAAACTAACATGAACACAAACTAATGCAATGTAATTTAAATGTACCTAGGTTAATGTATCAAATGGATGCAAGATTACCATGAATTAAATGAATCTATAAATGCCATTAATCTAATGCAAGGCACCTTTTGTTTTTGAGTTGATTTTGATTTCCAACACACTCTATCACATACAGTTTTTGATGTGCGTTTTGATTTTGATTTGATTTTTGATTTACTCCACCCCCTTTCATATTTCTCTTTTCCAATTTTTGTTTTCAAACTAAGATAGGAAAATTACTTAAATGTATTTAATCTAGGATGGATGCAGCTAGCTGTCACTATTCATAAATTAGGAGCGTATATTCATCATTAAGCAATTTTGGAATCCTAAAATTAGTACACCCATCACTAGTTCAAGTATGATGATATGAATACATTTTCACCTTTTTCATTTCTTTTCCATCCTTAGTACAACTATCACTAATTGAGACTAATTATGAGGGTACGAATACCGATTTCATCGAATTCTATGTTGCAAGTGGATTTTGGTATTATGATATTTAACATCAAAATAGCTAAGGTATGCTGTTGCGTAAACAAACAAAAGTCTCAATTTTCCATATGTACATGTCCTCAATGATTCTTTGATGATCATGTCTTTAGAAAAATAATACACACTTTAAACTGTGATCTTAAGACACTCATTTAGAAATCAATTAAATATCATGCTTTCATCATAGCTTGTCTAGTTTAAAAACTTTCATCGATTTGCTAGAAAGACATGATTTCATCAATCAAGTCAACACTTAGAAAATTTTTGCATCATTTTTAAAATCCATAGTTCAAGTATAGTTTTATCCATTTCATACTTTTAATCTTGATAAAGATAAGGTCCTTGTGAGATCTTGGATCAAAATTTTGCGTTTGATTGAAATTTGGATTAGGATTTTGATTTTGATTGCATAAGTGTTTCACTTGTGCTTTGATGAATTGATTTAGTGTCAGATTGATGTTTGTTTTGATAAATCCTTCCTCCTTGAGAGTAGATTTTTCCCCCAGTTTGATGTGATTGCATTGTAGGACCTGGGACAATTTGCAAATCACATTAGTGACAAAACCTTTAGGTACTTGCAAATGCAATTGTGGGGTTTTATTATGCAATATATACAAATGCTGGTGAATGCAATATTTACAAGGATGACTGCTAGGCATGAGACTGACTTGGACTATCAATGGTGCATGTTTACCAAGTTTTCACCGATTGAATGAATTTTCTCTTTTTTTCTATTTTTCAAGCTTTTTTTTTTTTTGCTACCAAGGTGCCTATTAGCTAGGTTTTCGCCGAGGCACTTTTTATCTTTTTCTATTTTTTTGTATTTTCTCTCTTTTCAATTTTTTTAATTTCCATATCATCAAGGCACCTATTTACTAGGTTTTTACTAAGACAACATCTTTTTGAGGATCATTTTTGAATGTTTTTAGCTTTCTTCAGGCTCAATTTTCCACTATTTTTGGTCTTTTTTGCATTTCTGATTTGTTTTCTCTTTTCTATTTTTCAATTTTTTTGTTATTTTCAAGATCTCTTTTGACTATATATAATAAATAGGATGCTCTCTCATCTGATATCTTTGATACTCTTTTTCTCTATCCCTCTTCAATTGTTTCATGTGTAGAACCTTTTCAAGTGTATACTGTTTATTGGTTCTTGCAACTCTTCTCCTTCACAATTAGCTAGTTTATAGGTGCCTATCCCAAAAGATGAAGTGATCACAAAAGGTCCTAACCAGTTTGCTTCCCATTTTCCTTTCTTTTCCCTTTCATCTTGATTCTTGGGATTTTCTCGCAAAACTAGATCACTTATTTGGAATGCCCTCAGTTTGATATGCTTGTTATAATTTCCAGTCATTCAATTCTGATACACTTTTAATTGGTCAAAAGATTGTTGTTGTCTTTCATCTAATAGCTCTAGTTCATGTAACCTAGAAAATCTATAGTCTTCTTCACGTAGTAAACCATGCAATGAGACTCTTAAAGACATAATTTCTACCTCCAAAGGTAAAACTACTCCTGCTCCATAGACTAGGGAAAATGGTGTAGCTCATGTTGGCATTCTAATGCTCATTCTATATGCCCATAGAGTAGGGTTTATTTGAATGTGCCAATCTCTACCTAAATTATCCACAGTTCTCTTCAATATTTGTATGATGTGCTTGTTTGTAGATTCTGTTTGTCCATTACCTTGTGGGTAATCTATCGAAGATGAGTGATGTACCATATGAAATTTTGTACATAGTTCTTTCAAATCCTTATTTTTGAAATGTTTTGCATTATCCATTGTGATGGCATGAGGAACACCATATCTATAGATTATGTGATTTAATATGAATAAGGATATCTTTTTTCCTATGGCAGTGGATAAGGGTACAACTTCCACCCATTTGGTAAAAAACTCTATTGAAGTAATGATAAATTTATGACCATTTGAAGATGGTGGATAAATCATACCTATCAGATCCAAACCCCATTGATAAAAGGGCCAAGGTGTTTTCATAGGATGAAGCTCTTATGCTAGTACGTAGATCAAGTTCCCATGATATTGACATTTACGATAGGTTATTGTAAAGTGACAAGCGTCCTTTTCCAAAGAAGGCCAAAAATATCCTATCTTAAGAAGTTTCTTAGCTAGGGTTAGACCATTTGAATGCGACCCACAAATTCCCTCATGAATTTCTTGTAAGGGTATGGTTGATTCCTCTTTTTCTAGACACATTAGAAGTATTCCATCTAGAATTTTGTGATACAACATGTCAGATACCAAGGTGTAGCAAGAGGCTAGTTGGATAAAGCTTTTCTTTTGATTTCTAGTTTGGTCTATAGGCAATATTTTCTCTTTCAAGTAGGTGTAAATGGCTCCATAACCAAGGTGATTCATGTACCATTCATAAACAAATGGTATGAGGATGGGAAGGGTCAAATGTGGGTTTCTCAACTTCTTCTACTAGGAATTCATACTGGCGCTTTGATCTGGAATTTGTAAAGTGAGGCCAAAGTAGCCATTGCATTTGTTGCTTTATTCTTATCCCTTGGTACTTGCTCAAATGTGATTAGAGTGAAGTATTCCTTAATATTATCAATCATGTTCTTGTATGGTATCAACTTATCATCTTTAGTTTGATACTCATCATTAATTTGATTAATAACCAGTTGCGAATCTCCATATATTTGTAGCTCTGTTACTTTCCATTCTAATTCCAACTTTATGCTGATGACCAATGCTTCATACTCAACTATGTTATTTGTTCATGGGAATAGAAATTTGTATGATTTTGGAATTGTGGACCCTTGAGGAGTAATCAATAGTATTCCTACTCCTGATCCATGTTGTGTATAAGAGCCATCAAAATATAATTGCCATGTTTTTGCTTCAACATTAACAATTTCAGAATCTGGAAATTCCACTTGGATTGGATGTTCATCTTGTAAAGGTGATTCTGCTAATTGATCAACTATTACTTGGCCTTTGATATATTTTTTCGGTCCACATACTCTATATCAAATTCACTTAAGACCATGACCCATTTGGCCAATCCTCCATTCAATGTTATTTTGCTAAGAAGGTATTTCAAAGGATCAATTTTTGCAATGAGTCAGATTTTGTGGGATAACATTCAATGGCATAATTTTTGGGAAGCAAAAACTACAGCCAAATATGATCTTTCAATAAAGGTGTAGTTCAACTCATACTTCACCAATGTTCTACTTATGTAGTATATGGCCTTTTCCTTTCCAGCTTCGTCCTCTTGAGCCAAGAGTGCCCCTAATGCATGTTATGTTGTTGTGATATATAAAATTAAGGGCTTGCCTCTTATTGGTGGCATTAATGTTGGAGGATTCATTAGGTATTTCTTAAATAAGGTGAATGCTTCTTCACATTTCTCATCCCATTTGAAAATTGTGTCCTTGTGAAGGAGTTGAGTGAAATTGTGGCACTTTTCTGCTAATTGAGAGATGAACCTTCTGATGGATTGAATCCTGCCTTGAAGAGATCTCATTTGAATGATATTTTGAGGTGCTCCCATTTCCATGATTTCTTTTACTTTGGCTGGGTCTACCTCTATCCCTTTTGCTGAAACTATGCATCCCAATAGTTTTCCTGATTGTACACTGAATGCACATTTCTTTGGATTTAGCCCGACTTTGAATTGTTCTAATCTTAAAAATATTCTTTCTAAAATGGGTAGATGTTCTTCCCTTGAGTGGGATTTAGCAAGTATATCATCTACATAATCATCCATGAACTTGTGCATCATTTCATGAAATATAGTCATCATGGCTCTTTGATAAGTCACTCCAACATTCTTTAGACCAAAGGGCATAACATTTTAGCAGAATGTTCCCCATGCGCATGTAAATGCCATCTTGTCTTGATCCTCAGGTGCTATATTTATTTGATTATAACTAGTAGACCCATCCATAAGTGAGAACATCGAATGTCCTACTGTTAGGTCCACAATGGCATCTATGCTTGGTAGAGGGAAGTCATCTTTTGGACATGCAAGATTTAGATCTCTAAAGTCTATGCAAATTCTAATGGATTTATCTACTTTGGAAACTAACACAATGTTTGAAATTCACTCGATGTTATCAATGGCTCTTATAAACCCTACATTCAACAATTTATCTATTTCCACTTTCATAAGTAATGCTATGTATGGATGCATCTTTCTGAGTTTCTGCTTAACCGGTCTTACTCATTCTTTAATATTCAAATGGTGCATGATTAAATTTGGATCTAGTCCTAGCATATAATTGTATGACCATGAAAAATTGATTTTTTTTCTTTGAAGAATTTGATGAAATCCTTTCTTTCTTCATTAGATAAGGACGTTGCTAGTGTATGATTTTTGGCTCTGATTGTGACTTAATGTTCACTTTTTTCTGTTGGTTCAATTAAGATAGGTGATCTTTCCTCATAGTGCTTGGGAAAAGTATCCAACCTTTCTTCCTTAGGTGCCTCTATTGGGTTTTCACCTTCAGAAATGTTCTTTATTTCTTTTTCTTTTTGATTTAATGTTGCCACAATGTGGTTTTCAACATTAGATTCTTTCCATTTTTTATTTATTTTATTTTTTCACTTTTTTCCGAACTGAAAGGTTGAATACTCCCCTTTGTCACTTTTTCCTAATATTCCATGGTAGAAGAAGGCTCAACCACATTAAGGTATTGGGACACCAAGTTATCACTCAAGAATGTGGAGAGGATGGTAGGTTCAATGGAATCCCATTCAATTAGTTCAGGATAGATAAGGGTCAAGGGATCGATGCTTTGGTTTGGTTCAATATGGTTTAAGGACATGACCTCATTCAAAGGTTAAAATATTGTATCCCTCAAATCTATGATATGTGCCTCTTCTAGATGCTCTAGAGAGCTAGGGTCAAAATCTTCCTCACTAGAATCCTCTAGGGTTTCCGTTGGGTAAAAAGCTCTTGGATTAAACCTAGGGTTAGATTCCCCTATAGTAGGTCTCCATGATGGTATGTAAGGTTATCCTACCCATTGATTTCCTTCAATTTATTGAATTGGCACATCATCTAAGACCTCTTGACTAGAACTTGAAGCTTGATTCTGGTTTGATTCTAAGGCTTGTTCTTTTCTAGTGCAGGGTCACCTAGAACATCCAAAGACTACTAGGAGTCCATAATGACAACCATGAACCTAGAGACATCTAAAGACATCAATTTGAATGTATTGGCACCTATAATGGCCTACAAGTTCATTCCATGCAATGAAAATGACAAATATGTAATAAGTCTTAAAAGGCCTAATAGGCCTTAGGACCAAAATAAGAGCCTAGGATGGAATTTGGTGTTACAAGTTTATAATAGTTTAGATTTGATTTTAATAATGCTTAATAAGTTTATTTAGGTCACATTTCAAATTCTTAAGGCTTCATTGTCTTTAAAAGTTTCAAAAAACTCCAAATTTGTAATGTTGCAAATTCAAACATTTGAAATGCAACAGTTATTAGAAAATGGAGGGAATTGGATTTTGTTATGTTTTAGTGAAAACTAATCCATCCAAGTGATTGGGATTGGTTGGGGTAGTTTCTAGGAGTCCATCAAACATGCCAAAGTTCCATTATACGAGCAGAGATCTGGAATGTACAGATGAAAATAGTGAAGGAATAAAATATAAACTTTTGTTTGCAATTTGTGTTTCTCAGGGTTGTTAATAGTTATTGTTTTGATTGAAGACCAATATGAAATAAGAGAATAACCTCAAACATTCACTACATTTTTTTAATTCTTTGAGGATTATTAAACTTCACTGTTCTACACGTTGGTGCAAACAATAGTGACTGCAACTATGAATTAAGACTATATTTTTTTAGTTTTGATATTGGTTTCATAAATCTCATGTGATCTTCGGTTGAAGAAACCTTCAAACCAACCAAGGGATCTTTAAAATTTTTTTCCAATACCTTAGATATTTTGAAGATCGAGTTGTCATGATTGGTTTTGACTGACTACATAAAAGACACTGGTTTTGTGTTCATTGTTGTAAGTTTGAAGTCATTCTGGTAAATTTTGACCATTCCATGGATTCAAAGGTCTAAAATCCATGGAATTCTTCTCAACTAACATTATATTGTAATCTATAACCATGCATTTGCAAAAACTTGGAAGAAAAGAGTGATCACTATTTGGAGAAAGGGTAAAAGTTCAGAAATGAAGGTTGCAGAAAATGCAGTCTGATGCGGGGACCATATCTTGGGATTGAACCATTGGATTTTGATGTGCTTTGGAAAAAATGAAGAGAACCTAATTTCACAAAAACTCACCGAATTTATTGAAGAAATTAGATATGGTTCAAAATTTATTACGACTGTCCACAGTTCTATCCAGAGGGCAGCAAGGTGGTGTATTTTGTCTTATTTGCTTTCTAAGGTTGAGTTAATGAATCAAAAGGACATGAGAGGTTGTAGGTTGCTATGGTTTGTTTTTAAAAGGTTATTTTAGATATTTTGTTGGGGATTACAAGTATTTGTGGTTGTTCTCAATAAAGAACAAGAGTCTCATAAAGATTGCTCAAGATTGAAGTGTTGGGTGTTGTTGTAAACCCATTATTCATATGAATCTTTTATAATCTAGTATAAATAGATCTATTCTATCATTGTTTTCCATTGGGGAAGGTGAAGTCATAATTTGAGTTTCTTGAAGCATAGTTGAAGCATTGAGTTTCTTGGGTTGAGTCATTTAGTTATTGAAAACCTTGTCCACCACACTTACCTCTGCATCATTTTCCCTTGCTAAGAGTATAGGTATGGATGAAATAAACCTATTTATCTTGACATAACTCACTTTAAAATGAGTCCCATTAAAAATTGTTTGAATCCTCATCATTTTGGGACCCTAGTTGTAAAATTTGGTCATAAACCAAGGGATATTTCTTTGAGTGTACCCTTGTTCTAGGTACTCTAATCCAATCTTTTCTTTACTATCTCTCCATGTTATTTCAATAAGTTCTATTAATCCTTCATTTCTTGTACCTAAAGGCCCTTTCCCTTTGTATCCCATCTTTTGCATGATTTGAAATCCTTTGCTATATTGGTGAGTGGGAATGCTTATGTTTTGAATGCACTTTTCATGTGCACTTGATTCTTCATCTTTATATAGCCAATTTAGGATTTCATTATCTTCTTCATCCATGGAGGAAGAAGTGCTTTCCCTCACAAAGTGGTCATTATATTTATGAGGTAGATTGGATGGTCTTCCATGGTATTTTGGAGATAAGGGTAGATCCATCATAGATAATGAATATTCACCTACACCTTTCTGTTTGATTTGGCATTTCTTTTCAAAATTCTTCATCATGTGGTCCATCTTTTGATAATGGGCCTCCTTGGTGTAAACTTGGATAGATATTGCTTGGTCTTCTTTCTATTCCTTATGAGTACTTTCCTCACTAACCTTTTCCTTTCCCTTAGTTGATGTGGTTAGGTTAGTGGGAACCTGGTAATTTTCAACAACAATACTTTCTTTTTCTTCCTTTTCTTTTCCTTTTAAAGATGGAAGATATTTTGAACTTTTCCCTTGTTCTATTCTTTGAGAAATATACCTTTCTGCATTATGTGGGACTAAGGAGTCATTAATAGGCTTCATGTTATTAAAATATTGAAAGGGGTTAGAATCTCCACTTACCATGACTTCTTGCCCTAGGTAGGGAAATTTGAGACATTGATGGTAGGTTGAAGGTACGACTTGTATTTCATGGATCCATGGCCTTCCTAATAGAATATTGTAAGTCAATTTTAGGTCAAGGACTTGGAAAATGGTATAGTTCTACATTAGGCCAACTCGGATTGGAAGTACTATGACACCTTTGGAAGCTCTTTCTTCATCATCGTAGGCTTTTATTATTATCTTTTTCTTCGGGTCAATAGCCTCCTCCAAAAATCCTAAGGCTTTAACAAAGTTTAAGGTACAAATATTCAGGCCAACTCCCCCATCAATGAGGACTCTTTTCATTCTATTCTTGTGGATTAGGACCTCTATATGCAAAGGCAAATTTTGTAGGTGGTTTAAAGACATATCATCTTGTTCTGAAAAAAAGATAAACAATGGGGTGCAACAAGATGTCCTACCATGTTTTGGAATTTATCTACATCTAAATTTAAAGGCACATTGGTCTCCACCAAGGCTTTTTCTAGAATCTCCTTATGAGTTGGTGAAAGCTTGAGTAATTCTAGAATAGAGATTTGAGCGGGGGTTCTTTGCAATTAATCTACCAAATTATATTGTTTTAAAGATGAAGATAATGTTTGATTTGGTAAGATAATTCTCAGGGCACCTCTTGGTAAGGTAATATTTGATGCTTGCCCCCTAGTTATAACATTAGATGTTTCTTCTTTAGGATTTTCTTTCACCACAATCACATTTATGGTGTTTTCATTGCTACTTAGAGTATTGATGGTGTTATCATAAGTATGAGAAAATTTAACCTTCTCATTACCTATTTTGTTGTTAGGATTGGTATTTGATGATTCCCCTTTTTCATGATTTAAGAAAGGGTTTTTAAAAGCCATATGGTCTTATTTATTTTGAGGCCCTTCCACTTTTATTGTTCCATCATCAATTAGGTCTAAGACAAGATGTTTCAATTTTATGCACTCATTCATTTTATGTCCCTTGTTGCGATGGTATTCACAATTATGAGAATCATTCCACCAATTGGGCTTGACTTGGGGTTCATATGGCCTCGATTTGGGTAAGGTAATGATTTTATTAGCCACCAAAGTCCTTAATGCATTTTCCAAATTCTCACCTTAAAAGGTGAATTTTCTTTTCTGATAAGTGGAAAAGAAAGGTTTAGGATTGTTGATGTTGGCATTGTTGAAAGGATTGATGTTGTTGTTGCTAGCATTGTTATTGGATTCATTAGTGTTTTTTATTTATTGTAATGAGACTTGGTCATTTGATTAAAATTATATGTTGAACTTGACCCATGAGATAAATTAAAAGGGGTAGCCTTCAAGTTGTGGGCTTCCACAACTCCATCATTCACAAGATTTTTATTGTTGTTTTTCAACCATAGTTTCGGTTTGTCATTATTGGCTCCTTTATTATTGTTATAATTATATAAGTTATGATTGTTATTAGTTGATGAGAGAAATTTATGTTCCAAATTATGCCATATTTTAGCCTTCATACTCATTCCACATCCATTTTAATATTCCATTTTCTCCTTCTATGTTGCATATGATACGATATATATGAGTGATATTTAATCTAGTTATTAGATAAAATATTAGAATAAATAGATGTGATTGTATTTATCTAACATTTTGATTATGATTTATGGCTATGCATCTTCTTGTAACTATTTCACTAATACAAAGCTCCAACTTTGAGATGTATTGCACTTACTTCCAAAGCAATATTAGTCAGTGATGATTATATTATTAAAGATGAAGGCCGCACGCCATACTTTGTATTGGTTATTGTTTCTTGTCGGCATAGAGACACGTTTGATGTAGATATCATTCACAATGCATGAACATATGGAGAGGACATCAACAAGATTTACGTGGCAGCATATGGAAGTAAACTTGGCCCAAAATTAACCACTATTATTGTTGCAACATTTTGTATGTAACAGGTGTAAGGAAGTATATTGTAGTTGAGATTCATTCCCAAGAATTATGTGGACAAAAAAACCATCAACCAAATTCTCTCTATATTTGATGAAGGAAATAGTATTTTGTTGGAGCGATAACAACAAATTGGCTATTCTTTGCAAACCATAGAGTTTTGTTATAGCTTTGTTATGTAATAGCCACTCTTTCTATAGAGTGCATATCAAAGCAGTTACTAAATTGTTATAGCTGCGCATATATAAGTAGGCCAATGCAGATTGAAATGCACTGTTCTCCCTTTGTAAAATTTGAGGAATAAAATAATAGTTCTGCTGATTAACCCAACGTAGAACATCATAGTTTCTTCACTCACCTTGCAGACCAGAGAAAGGGCCCGCTCTTGGAATGTTTGGTGAGGTTATTAGTATTGTGAAATATTATAGATTGTGTGTTGATGATTTCCATAGCTTAAGTTTGGTTTATTTGATTGTTAATAGAATAAGGTTTCTCTCCAATTCAATAGTTAGTTTGTATAAATAGTTCTGCAGTCAGATTAATATCATAGTTGAGTAAGACAGCTTATGAAATTATCATTCATTTAATAGTAAGTAGATTATTAATAACTCTTTTCATGTTTTGAAGTTGATATCATATTTTCATAAAGAGTTAAAATATTAAAGCTATATCAAATGTGCATTAGTAGATTACTATAGTTATATGCACAATGTTATATTATTTTTAGATTAATTGGATTTATGAACTGTTATATCTATTAGTATTACTATTTTTATCATTTTAATGTTTGCTTTATTTCTAATGTTCCTGATGCTAGGAAGTAACAGTTCCTGTCGCTGGGATTTATTTAGTTTTTCACAAATTCAATTTCGCATGTTGTAGCTGCATTCATAATCTCTCATTTCACAACTATCATCCCTTGATGGCATACTGCTCGGACCCCTTTCACAAGCTTACGCTCTCGGATTGACATGTATAGACTAGCCAAACTTTATCATAAAATTGTTAATTATTTTGTTATTATTTTCCCCAGTGTTGGCCTATCATTAGTGTTGGTATAGGGTTTATTATCTTTGAATAACTTGATTTCCCCTCTTTTAACCAACACTTCTTCAATTTTGATCCCATTTCCAATGATCTTTTCAAAAGTAGAGGGACATTGAAGTTGGAGCCTATAATTCATCTCCACATTTAAATTATTCATAAATATTTCCATCCTTTCTTTCTTGGGTATGCTTCATGGATATCTTGTGAAAACTGTTCTCCACCTTTGAAGAAACCCTAGAAAAGACTCACCATCTCGTTGTTTAGTGTCACAAAGATTAAGCATGGTGATCTCATGCTCACTATTGTAAGAATAGCGAGTCATGGATTTGGAGGCTAATTCCTTGAATGTCTTTATCCCTTGTGGAAGTTTTGAAAACCATTCCATTGCTTGGCCTCCTAAACTTCATGGAAAAAGTATCATTAGATAAGTTGTATCATGCATGAATTTTATAATTAGAGCACAAAACTCTCTAAGGTGGTCTTATGGGTCTTATTTACCTGTATATTTGTCATATTTTGGAAAGACCACATTTATTGGGAAAGGTTCCATAACTAATCTTTTATCAAAAGGAAATGGGCACAAGGCCTCGATGGAAAAAGGCTTAGGTGCAGCTGCCTTCTTCATTGGGTTAATTGGTGCTTGGAACATTTTTAGTTGTTTATTTATCACTCCCATCAGATTATCATCTTCCTTGTCTTTCTTAAGTTGATGAACGTCATAATCATGTGGAAGTTTCACCCCTGCTTGGGCTAAATTTAGGAAATATCTTTTCCTATCTCTTTGTATTGGTTTGTTAATGACTTCAAGAAATTTAATGTCTTGAGCCACCCTATTAGCCTTATCTTCCAGTATTTCTTTAGGCCCTTGATTGGCATGATTAATGTTTTCATTATTTCCTCCATGGATGTAATCATGAAATGTGGAGTTACTATCCATTGGATCATTTCTCTTTTCAAAATGATTTGGGAGACTATCCCCTTGGTTGTGATTTATAAAAGAGTTTTGAGATTCAAATTCGGGGACCTCTTTTGCAATGCAAGTGTCATCTGCTTGTAAAGATAACTTGAGTTTATGAGATCATGTAGAAACCAACATTCAACAAAGGTTTGATTTAAGATTGTTTTCCCCAAACTTGGTAATTGTTTATTTTTATGAAGAGATTTAAAAATATAAGATGAATTTTCAAAATGGATATCTCTCACTTGTTATACGTATTTTTCAAACAAAGCAATCACAAATACACTTGTTCTTTTTAACCCTCTACACAAAAAGTGTTTGAATTTGTAAGGACGTTATCACAAGTTTTTCACTAAAAGCACTTCAAACAATCTACCTAGTTCACAAGTTGGTTCGTAAACATGGCTCTACAAGGTAGGATTTGCTAATTTAACAAGGTATTTAATCAAGATTCTATTTGAAATGGACATTAAGTTTTCATCCCCCAAAATTAGGAGGCTTCCCACCACCGGTATGTCAGAGTTTTGCGCAATCTTGAAGGACTACTTGAGGAAGTTTGAAAGCTTAATATCCTTTTTTCACACACCCCATTAAGGATGCATTTTATTTTATTTTATAGTGGGTCAAATTTTTGCGGCAAAGGCAAATGTATCCCACTTTGGGTTATCCCTCTCACCGGCCTTGTTAAGGCAAATCTTGGGAGGTGAGCCCACTAAAGATCTAGCATATTCATATTGAAAGTGATAAAAATGCAATTAAGAGATAGGTTTTGGGAGTTTGATTCACCAAAAAGGTGAAGAGCATATCCCTATCTATTCTTGCTTTCCAAATACTATTAACAACATTCAATTTCCAAAACCCACTAACTAATGGGAATTGAGTATTTGTACTCTTTTCCACAAACAAGGGGTTGTTTGATTTAGTGCTTCATTTTATCCTTTACGCTATTTACTTATTAGATATGAACAAAAATCACAAGGCCACAATTTAAAGAAAAATTGACCAAGTTTAGGCTTACCTTAAATCAAAGCTAGCAAAGGCTAGGGGAATTTTTGATGATTTTTCCATGATTTATGCTCACCTTGTGGCGATCGTTCCTTCCTTTTTGCTTCTCCTCCAACAAGTTAGTCAACACAAACAAGAAAAATGAAGAAAAACAAGAACAAAATTGAAATCTAACCTTATTTATCAAATTTGAAACAAATTGATTAAGGCAAGTAAATTTTACTTAATGAGGCAAATTTAGATTTTTAGGTTTCTACAATCTTCAAATATTTTTCATGTATACCTCAGTTTCTTACTGCAAGTTTTCAAAAACTAGCTTGATATGTGCTTGTTATCTCTATTGAGCATTTAAGGTTTCCATTAGTATCAAAGGTTTGTAAAGACATCAGTCGGTCACTTATATTGAGCCAATCGGTAACATGAAGCAGAACAGACTAGTCGGTAAAGCACATATACCGAGTAGCAGACAATTTATCGAGCACCAGCAGACACCGACACCAATAGGTAGTAAACATCGAGCATCACAGTATACACCGAGTAGTTTACACAATGTTTACCAAGGATCATAGAAAATGGTATAGTAATCTGAAATGGCACATACTTCTATGAAAATGGTTACAACGGTTCATAAAACATTTTACCAAGATCAAGGAACATTTAATGTGATGATATTCATTAAATGCAATGTATATCTTTTGTAATAGTTGATCTAGGTTATTATTGTACACCGTAGATCTTAGGGTTATGACTATGTTGTGTAACCTAATTTTGTTAAAGCGGAAAAATAGAACACTATATATTTGTGTGTTTGCATCATTTTTGGTGTGAGCTGATATATGAATCATGGAGCACTTGAAGTAATTACCTAATTTCAAGTCTATCAATTAACAGAGTAGAACCGAGTACAGAGGAATTTAGATTGAGTACAATCAGCAGAGGCTACCGAGCAGTTCAGAGCAGAGATTCATCACAAGTAAGGTGATATTTTATTAGAGCTTATAGATCTGTATCAGAAAATTGAGTTGTCAAATAGCAGATAATTGCCTATTGCTTTCTAACAATTGTAATAGAGTTTTGGATAAATCTCTTAATAGAGTAGACTTAACAATCTTATGTAAATCTCTTTACCGAGTGCACACTTCATTAGTGTTATTAAAATCCTATAACTAGGAAGATCTAGCTAATCTAACATGTCACTCCTAATAGGGTGAGATCACTAGAAGTGATCAAAACTTGTAGCCCTAACAGGCAAACCTTTTCTACCTACAGTAGTGAAGAATTTGTGGGTGTCATCCCCACCACAATTTTTACCTTCTAACAAGGGTTTCTGCGTTACCAAAATACTTGTATCATGTTATTGTCATATTGATGTCATGTTGTTTACTTTCATAAGTTAAATAAATGATTGATACATGCAGTTAGATTCAGTGACATCAATGACAACATAATATTGATTTAATCATCTTGCATATCTAATCAGCAACTCCTCAGTGATCTTCAATTACAGATTCTTCATTCAGTGTTCTAAATTAGTTGTAGTTTATCAATCTCTCCCTTTGGAATTGATGGAAACACAAGTAATATGAAGTATACCATACACATACCAAACATGTATTCTACAACTCTGTGATCAAATGGTGTGTTGTGTAAGCTCTTCCTAGCTTAATATGTTTAATCACTATGTTACTAAACAACATTATAACATACAACTTTGTCATTCTCTCCCTTAGGTAGTTCTCATCAATGCATATCTCTCCCTTTCCTTTTCATATTATTTATCTCTCCCTTTGACAAAAATGCCAAAGAAACAAATAAATAATCAGCTCTGTAGTAGCTAAGTAACTCTATGTTGTCCAATACATTCTCTGTATCTCTGTATATTGATATCCCAATCTGTTTCAGTTCTTCAAACTTAATCACAACTTTGAACATTATCCAAAGTGTGAACTATGTTGCATCAACATGTGTGATCTTATGATAAGTGTAAGCTGATGCAACATCCAGATCACATTAGTGACCGATAGACAGGGGACAGACCCCAAGTCTAGTCCTCAAATATTCAAATGTGTCCTTCAGTAGAGGCTTTGTAAAGATATCTGCAAGTTGTTCTTTAGATGTAACAAATTATAACTTCACTTGATTCTCTTTCACTTGTTCTCTTAAGTAGTGATACTTAATTGATATATGCTTTGTCTTAGAGTGCATCACTGGATTCTTTGAAATATTGATAGCACTAGTGTTGTCACAGTATATAATCACCGGGTCAGTGATCACCTCATTCATTCCTTCCAACACTTGCTTGATAAATGCAATGTTTGAGAAATTAGTAGCAACAACAACATACTCTACTTCAGCTATAGACTGAGAAATAAAAGCCTACTTTTTACTTGTCTAGGTTACAAGTCTTTCACCAAAAAAGAATGCTCCTTCGGTGGTGCTTTTTCTATCATACACATTTCCAGCCCAATCGGCATCGGTATAGACCATCAGTTCAAACTTACCTTCCTTAGGATACCATAAACCATAATCCTCTATCTTTTTCAGGTATCTTAAGATCCTTTTAGTAGAAATCATGTGTGATTCTCTAGGATTAGCAAAAAATATAGCAACAATTCCCACAAAATGTGCTATATCTGGTCTATTGTGAACTACATACATTAACTTACCAATCATGGATCGGTAAAGTATCTAGTTTACCTCTATAGTTTCATCTTCCTTTGTCATTTTACATCTAGTAGCCATCGGTGTTCCCATAGGTTTGACATCTTCCATGCCAAATGTCTTCAAGACTTCCTTTATGTACTTGGACTGTGTGATGATATCCCATCACTCTTCTGAATCACTTGTAATCCTAGAAAGAATTTAATCTCTCTGAACATAGACATTTCAAACTCATTCCTTATGTCATCAGAAAAAGATTTACATACATGATCTTGACCTCCAAAAATAATATCATCAACAAAAATTTCAGCAGTAATAATAGTGTCATCAGTATCACCTTTTATGTACAAATTGTTGTTTTCACTAGTTCTTACAAATCCAATACTTAACAAGTAAGTATGCAACCTTTCATACCAGGCTCTTGGTGCTTGCTTCAAACCATATAAAGCTTTGTGTAATCTACATACCATGTTTCTATTGTCTAGATCAAAGAATCCTTTAGGTTGTTCTATGTAGACCTCTTCTTCAAGTATGCCATTCAAAAATGCTGACTTCACATCCATTTGATAAACCTTAAATTTCTTGTGTGCAACATATGCAAGTAGCATTCTAACTCCTTCCAATCTAGCAACAGGTGAAAATGTCTCCCCATATTCAATGCCTTCTTCCTGTGCATATCTCTTGCATACCAATCTCGCTTTATTTCTTGTCACTTCACCATTTTCATTCAGTTTGTTTCTAAATATCCACTTAGTACCGATAACATTTTTATCTTTAGGTCAGAACAATAAGGACCAAGTTTTTTTCTTCTTTATTTGTTCTATTTTCTCTTTCATTACATTAACCCATTCTTCATTCTCTAATGCAACTTTCACATTTTTTGGTTGAAATTCACAAACTAGACATGTACCTTGTCTTGCTTTGCTTCTTGTCTGCATGCTAGCTTGTCTGTCTCCAATAATTTATGTCTTAGGATGATGTCTTCTAACAAAACTAGTTAGTACTTAGTTTCTCCTTTCTTGTTCATCCTGTTCAGGTTCATGTACTTGCTCAGTAGCTCCATCTTGTTTGTCGGTTTCCCTTTCTTGTTCCTCAGGGTTATTTTTTTGTTGATCGGTTATCACAGGTTGTGACTTTGGTAGATAGTCAGGAAGTTCAATGTAAGTGAATCTACCATAGTCTTCTGGTTCCTTTCTTTCTTCCTCTGTGTTCTTGTCATCAAACTCATCAACACAGACATTAGTACTTTCAATTATCTTATTTGTAACCTTATTCAGACATTTGTATGCTTTACTCTTAGTAGAACATCCTAAGAATATTCCTTCATCACCTTTAGAATCAAATTTCCCATTTCTCTCATCTTTCATAATAAAACATTTGCTTCCAAAAATCTTGAAATAACTTACAGTAGGTTTGTGTCCAAACCATAGCTCATAGGGTGTCCGGTTGGTGTCCTTCAATTGTACTTGGTTAAGCACATATACAACTATACTGACAGCTTCCCTCCTATATGTCTGAGAAATATTATTTTGCAACATTAGTGTCCTTGCACAGTCAATGATTGACATGTTCCTTCTTTCAGCAATCCCATTCTACTAAGGTGTTCTTGGTGTAGAGACCTTTCTTTTGATACCATGCTCATTACATAAATTAGTAAATTCATCAGAGATAAATTCACCTCCTCTATCAGATCTTAAGCATTTTAACTCTTTTCCAGTCTCTTTTTCTACCTTTTCCTTATACCACTTAAACATCTTAAATGCTTTAGATTTTTCTTTTAAGAACATAACTGTCATTAGTCTAGTATAGTTATCAACAAAAAGAATAAAGTATCTATCACCATAATAACTCCAAGTTCTCATAGGACCACATAGGTCGGTATGAACCAACTCAATTATCTTCTTTGTTGAGTAGTCTTTGTTTTTAAAACTAGACTTAGTCATCTTACCTTTCTGACATTCATGACACATTGCATGATTTGGTTTTGATAAGTTAAGCAACCCTCTAACTCTTTTCCTCTTACTAATCTTGATCATGTTATCAAAGTTCACATGGCATAACCTTTTATGCCACAACCATGCATCTTCATCCTTCATTAATAAACAAGAAGACTGATCAATATCAAGATAAAATAGATTACCTCTGGATTGTGTATCGGTTCTAACAAGTCTTCCTCCATCATCATAGATTCTCACCTTTCTGCTCTCAAAAGAAAGTCGGTGACCTGAGTTATTCAGTTGTGCCACACTTAACAAATTATAGTTTAGTCCATCTACCCAGTATGCATTTTCACATTTTATTCTATCATTAATCATCAGTGAACCTTTACCTCTTACCATACAGGGTGCATCATTTCCCATCCTTACAGATCCTCCATCATATTCATCAAGTAGATAAAATTTCTCTATATCACCAGTCATATGATGTGTAAAGCCACTGTCTATGATCCATGTATCATTTCTTCTTACTTTAGAGATCAATGTTGTTTCTTCATGTTTCTCTTCTTCCTCTGAATCATCTTTCATAGCAACAAATACTACTTCTACATCATCATCAGTGTCAGATTCAGATTCAAATTATTTGGCTATGTAACATACCTTTTTCCTTTTTTCATAGCTATCTCGATTATCTCTATTGTTGTATCAGTAGCCTCTGTTAGCTCTTCTCCCATAGATTACTTCAGATCAGTCTTTGGATCTATCATCATCTTTCTTATTCAGACATCTAGCTGTGATGTGACCAACTTCTTTATAATTAAAACATGCTAAAGGTAGCTTACCTTTATATCTTCCTTTACCTTTGGGTAATCTTCTGGCCATAAGAGCTTCAAGCTCATCAAGCTCATCATCAGTACCACTATCACTATCATTATTCTTACTATTCCTGCTACTAGACTTACCAATCTTCAAAGAGGACATGAAAGAAGATTCAACATAAGGTACAACACTATTGTCAAAGTTATTTAATTCAAAGGTTGTAAGCTTACTGATTAGTGTGTCAAGAGTAAGGTTGGATGTAGCCCTTGTTTCATGAATTGTAGAGATCCTGATCGCATAAACTGGCAGAAAAGTTCTAAGAATCTTGCTTATCATTGTTTCATTGTCAATAACTCCATTGGATGCTCTAATAGCATGTACTACCTCTTTTAGTCTATTTGTGTATTGCACAATGTTCTCACCTTCTTTCAGCTTCATATCATCAAATCGACCTCTTAGGCTTTCTGCTCTAGCTCTCTTAACATTTGCATCTCCACTGTATATTAGAGTCAGTTTATCCCAAATGGCTTTGGCAGTTGTGCATCCCTTAATGTCTTCAAATTCAGCATCGGTACAGGCAGCAGCAAGTTCCATCATAGTAATATTATGTTCATGCCTGTCCTTTAGTTGATCAAGTGTCAGGGGACCTGGTGTGGGTTCAATGTAGCCATTCTCCATCAATTCTAGTGCAGAATTCCCAATTCTAGATATGTGCAACTTCATTCAGCTCTGCCATACTGCAAAGTTCTCTTTGTTCAGCTTTGGTACTTCCCTCTTATACATCTTGAGACCTTTTTGCTGGAGTCCTTAAAACTCTACTCTAAGCAACCAAAACTCTGATACCAATTGTTAGAATAACTGAGAGGGGGGTGAATCAGTTATCCAGTGTCCCAAAACAAAATGTATAATCCAAAACAAATTCTTCAACTTCTGCTACTCGGTAAACATAAAATACTTTCACTGTCTGTGTTTTTATCGATTTCCAGTCTAAAACATATAGTAGTTACCGATCAAATCTAACATGTAATATGAAAAGTATGATAACAAGCAAATATCACAATCAACACATAACACAAGAGATTTAACATGGAAACCCTGTGAAGGGAAAAACCACTTGGGACCGACAACCCAAAAATGTTCACTCTTCTGAAGTGAGGTCAGTGAAGACCCAACCCTATTAAAGGTTTACAAACACACTGTTAGGTGTGACCTTGTTAGAGGATTTTAGATCAAAAGTTATCGTCCAACCAACAGTCACTCTAGGGTTGACATGATAACAATGTTCACTCTATGAATGAAACATCAAAAAGACTTTCATAGTCCACTCGGTTAAGAGATTTGACTGTGTACAATGGTTAAATATGTAATAGTAGAAGATCTGCCTTGAAACAACTTCAATTGCAATTTACAGATCAATGTTTAGCTCATTCAAATATTTCTGATCAATTTATCACTTCAGATTCAATACTATATCAACTTACTGTCCATCGGTAATTACTCTTTGTAGCTCGGTAATTGTTCTACAGTTTGGTCCTCACTAACCAGTATGATCAGAATGCATGAAAACTCCTTTACGTGATAATTTTGCAGTATCTTCTTCTTCCGACTATGTGTGTGAATTTTGTACCTAGCTATAGACACAACACTTCAGTAAAACATTAGAGGTTAGCAAAAATCAAAATATGCAAATAAGAACAATATAGCTAACCAGGCAATTTACTGCCTTCTAGTAGGTGTGAGTATGGTATTCTCAGATTAGACCGAGATCAGTGACAATGCAACACCTAAATGAAGGATTTAAATGATGAAAGCAATAAAATATGAATGCAAATTAATCTATTTTTATTTTTTTATTTTTGATGCAATAAGATGAGAAAAACTGATAATAAATTAATCTAAATGGATTGAAATGATATGCAAATTAAGCTAACAATGATATGAAATATGAAACTAGAATGAATTGAAAACAAGATTGATCTCACAAAACGCTGATTTGCAAGAAGCTTGATGATTCCTCTGATGTCAATTCGCTAGAGTAAGTATGCAAATTCTGTGGATGATTTGTAAAGAGTCGAGCCTTGATTTTATAGAAATTCAGGGCTTGAGGGTGCATGGAAAAAGTCATAAATCACTCTTGATGAACTCAGGTTGATTTTTTGAGTTAACAAGAAATTAGAAATAGATAACTCATAAAATCATGCAAGAACAACTTTTTAACTCAAATCAAAAGTTTAGATCAACTTTGAACACAAAATAGATGTTGAGTTTCGAAAAGATAACAACTTGAATTGATTTTCTAATTTAAAGTTTAACTGCTCTTTGAATGTGCACAAATGATCATGAATTAATTAAATAAATAAAGTGATTTATCTTCAACTTAATTGATTTTAAATTTAAAAATAACTGATTTGTGGGTTAAACAATTATTTTAATCAAACTTTTATTCAAAACTATATTATTAAATATTGACAACTTAGATTTAATCAATTAAATAAATATTTAATCAATTATTCGTAGGAGATTTAATTTATTGTCAAAATTAAATAATATAATTAGGAATAAATAGAATTAAATCTAATTAAATAATTAAGTGGCAGAATTAAATTAATTAATTAATTAAATATTCATCATATTCAATTAATCAAACTTTAGGATAAATAGGATTCATCGCCAAATAATAATTAAATTAAAGATAATTAGAATAGATAGGAATATTGCTAGGAATATTCCTCGATGCAGAATTTATGATAAAATCAATTAGGATTTTGATAATGTGCAAATGTGCCTTAGGTTAGGACTTCGATGTCGATTTCGTTCGAATTGAAGATGTAGGAGGTTAATGAACCTATAGCCCATTTTTGGGGTATTATATTTTGCCCCTCTTTGAATCACTGTGCAAAGCATAGTGGTTCAAAGAATAGTTTGTGTCTGATATACGTATGAAATTGATTTGAAAGATTAAAGATTGAAAGATATCGACCCAGGCCCAGAATGACCAGGAATTGAGATGATGCTATCTATATCAACAATGAACCGATGATTACGAAAAAGTGCCAAAACGCCTGATTCTGAACCTTATGATTGCGAAGAAGTGAGTGACCGATTCCAGACCTCAATGTCCTTGTATGAATCATATTGGTATCACATCCTGAACCCATCAGTTACGAAGAACCAAGGAAATAACACTAATGAACTGATGGTTATGGAAAGCTGATGCAATTTACAAGATAGATTAGGATACTAGATTGATATGGATCTCGGTGAATCTGATATGCCCCAAGCGATTATAGATTTGCCCCAAGCGATGAGGACTTTAGATGAATAAGCAACTAGACGTGGTTGTTGTCTTGATTACTGAGGAAAGATTGATTGATAGAATTGAGTTACAGACTTTGAATGATGTGCAATGCCATGCCCCCTTTGGGATTAAAATTGAAATATGACAAGAAAAGTTAGTGTTTATAATTTAGAAGCATGTTAATTTATTTGAGAAGTGGTTATACACGTCCGGGAACATGTTCTGCATCGTTTAGAGGTCCTAGAGACCAAGTTTGACTAGGTTTGACCATGAGTTGACCATGGTTAACCAAGTTGAAATTTTGATAGTTTGATGTAAGATAATCAGTTAAGTTGAATTCTGGATTTCTTTGATGATTGAAGGTTGATTATTCAAGTAGTGAATAATATAAATGATCTAAAATTTTGATTTTGATCCTGAAAAAGGATTCTACTTGCTGTTTCATTGGAGGAACCTTCATGTGAGATTCAACTCTTATGATATGTTTTTAGCATTTTTGAAGAATCGTTTAAGCATTTAAGTTTAATTCAATAATTTGTGAGATCATGCAATCATGCAAAGTGCAAAATGAAATGCAAACCTAGGACCTAGGACCTAGTCACTGATCATGTGTCAATTTGTTATCATCATTGAACTTTTAGGTAACTGGATAAATCAATACAATGCCCACTAGTTATGAAACCATAGACATATGAATATCAATTTGTATGCACAGGAATCAATACAACACCCACTGGCTAGACAACCATGGACATATGAATATTGATTTTGTTTTCAGAATGTTGGATTACATATAAGCACCAAGGCACAAACGTCAGGATGACCTGAATATCATGTCCATTTTGATATAGCAATTTGTATAAGCATCAAAACATAGACGTCGTGATGACCAGAATATGCCTTGCATACAAACACATCAAACAATCAAGAGATCATTCTAAATCCAATGTGAATTACCTGTAGTGACCCTTTATCATTCACATCCTTAGGTAAGATCACATTTCACAATAGGAGAAAGAACTCACTCAAAAAAGACAATAGTTAGATCAAACTTCCTTGAATTTTCTGGGTATCAATGGTTGAGGTATGCATGGCCATCCAATTCGAGATAGAGACTCTTACAGTCGGACACCATTTCAATCCAGAATTTCCAAAGTTGTTAGATTTTCACATATAAGAAGAAAACAAAGAAAAGATTATGCCCCCAGTCATCACTCTCTAAATCCTATAAAGGACATCATCGAAGAGCTCATGGGAAGAAAATATGCAAAAATATCAATGTGAATTAGTAAGCATACAAGGAGATAAAAGCATGTAAAAAGCATAGATTGTTTTTAGTTTGATTGCGTTGTTGTAGATGCAAAATTCTTTCTGGAGACGAGACAGACAGACTGACTTGGATGAAGCTTCAAAGGACTCTAACTGGATATGATATGTCTAAGATACATTGGAGGCCATAGGATATGACTTTGATTGCCCCCAAGTTTGAACAGTGATAGGATACATACGCTTTAGCTGATTGGTGTACAGACTAACTTATTGAAAATAGGAATGCGGGAACAAACCAAGAGATATGTACAAACTAAAGCAAGACTGAAAGTTGGGAAAGACCAAGATTGCACTGATAGATGGAGTGTTTTGAAACAAGTGGCACCCGTTTGCCAAGTTTTCACCATCTTGGCAGAGATTCTATTTTTGCTACCAAGGTGCCTGTTTCCAGGTTTTCACTAAGGCACTTTTTCTTTTTCTCATTTTTTTGTATTTTTATTTTTCCCATTTTTTTTTGTAGTTTTGATATTTTTTACTTTTTTTGTGAATCATCAAGGTGCCCATTGCTAGGTTTTCACCAAGATGTTCATTTTTTAAGGACTTTTTCCAATTTTTAAGATTTTTCAGGATATTTTACCATAGACTTGTTGGAGCTTTTTCTTGCAAGACCAAACTTGAATCAAATGGTTGGGCTTGAATCACAGGTTAGGCACTCAAGCTTGACAAGAAAAACAATCCAATTGATGAGGATAGAGAGAAATCCTCCTTCTTCTTTGAGCTCCACATTCACTTAGGCAGGTATTGCCTTATCTACACACTCATGCCATCCTTTTGGTGAATAAAAGGCCTGCAGACAGATTAGTGTGGAATAGCCTTCAAACCCCTTCAGGTAACCTGTACCCCAATGAAGCCAATTCATATACAAATAACCCTATTTGCATAGAATGAGTCTGAAGACTAGAGAGGAACTCCTACTACTACCACCAACATGAAAATGGTATTGATATATAAAGATGTAGGAAATAGCCAAAACCCATCAGACATTGGACTCAACTGAATATACTAGCCCTTGATCAGTGCCATTATCCATTGGGTAGACCTCACATACAAACAATGAAACATGAACCAACTATTGTCAAAGACTCAGCCATAAATATAAACGTTCTAGCCCATCCACTACTTATAAGATCCTTCTATAGACAACCAAGATGAATCTATGTCCCTTCTAAAGTAAATTTCACTTGATCCTAGATCAAAAACTAAAGACAAGAACATATGGAAAGGTAACCCTATGCAATGGATCAGAAAATCCAAAACTCACATGAATAACACCAAGGAGAGACTTGTAAACATGAAATAGTTATATTAAGTATGATGAGTCATGTACATGATCAAAGTAGGACAGAGATCAAACCACTTCAATAACTTGCAAAAGACTTCCAGAAATTCTATTCAGCTTACATGCAATGTGATAGAGCTTTCTATTTCCCATTGGAACCAAACACAATGGAACCCTGAACAAGTCAAAATTTTGACACTTTATACCACTAGCTGCCATGGGAACCCAAAACGGGTTGCAACAAGCTACAGACAGCTAGGGTATAGCTTTCACCCATTAAACCAACTAGAGATAGCTAAAAATTCAATGCAGAGAAAAGAAAACCAGGCAATCAGATCCAAGAATGATCCACATTTATGCCAATCCTCTGGAAATGAACCAAGGACCAAGAATTTGTCATGCCAAATAGTCCTTTCGCCCACCTACAAATACACCTCAAGCCAAGAAACTATCCTCCCCCACACGGCAAAAAATCTGCAAGCAATCATCCATGGCAACCTGGACCACACTGTAACTGCCGATGCCACCAAACTAATCGGTAATCAGGCCACTGAAACCATAAATTTTGGTACTTCATGCCGCTGCAAACCCACTGCAAAGACATTTAAAAATTTGGTGCCAACGACAAACTGGTCAACCTTTAAATCACAATCACTGATATCATGCTTTCCTGTCAAATTGGGCGGCCCATAAAGGAAACTTGGTTTACATTTAGGCCTAGTCGCATGATCGCAAGACACTTTATTCACCCCTGCAATCATGCGACTGCAATCACTTAGCCGTGGCCAACAGTCGATCACAAACCCCTTGAAAGGTCCTCGGTCTAGTCAGCAGTCAGGCAACCAATAAAAAAATAGCACATCAAAAAGATTGGCATCATGAGCCCACCTTAGAACTCCGCAACTGTGACATCCATTGGTTAGTCGCATGATCGCATAGCTCGGAGATAGGCTATGCGAACATGGGACAACCTGCACACTGTAACCGCCAGCACCAAGAAACTACCACATCAGACCACACAGACCAACCAAAACACAGCGGGACCATTGTCACTTTGTCGATGGGCCCCATGTGCAAGGAAGGAGCCTTGTCGCATGGTCGCATGTCAAAAAACTCTGACATGCGATCATGCGACAACCAATCATTTTAAGAACTTTGAAAACTCGAACCCACCACTGCAGATGCCACATTACCACCTGCCATCAGGCCCCAGGGACATGTGTCAACTAGTCACATGATCACATGTTAGAAAAGTCTGACATGCGATCATGCGACAACCAACTATAAGCTACCACATCACCGCCAACGAGACCACCAAACAGCAACCACCATCGGGCCCCACGGGCAAGGAAGGAACCGGTCACATGGTTGCATGTCAGAAAAATTTGACATGTGATCATGCGACAACTAATAAGAACATGTGCCCCTACTCCCCTTCTGACACTGGGCCCACCAACCAATTGCACTTGCGCACATAGGAAACGCTGGCAAACAGGAAACTATGAAGTCAAAAACACACAGGGTTTTTGACGCCAAAAGATAAAAAACACACAAGGTTTCTGACGCCAAAAGATAAGCGCACAAAAGTTGGAAGGCACAAGGTTGAAAACAACAAAGGTTTTCACACAGATTGAAAACATCATGGATTTTCAAAAACACTGTGGGTTTTTGACACTGAGGCAGATTTTGAAATTGTTTCCCGCAGACCTCAAAACTTGAATAACTTTCTGGATCTTACGATTCAGCACGTGCAATTTGGACTAGAGCAAGGTGATAACATGAAGAACATAGGGCTAAGGGTGCACATCATGAAACAAATGGATTGTCTTTGCACTTAAAACTGAGATTGTAGGCAAAGCGGGACACTTAACAAAATTTGCAAGGAAAATAGGCCATTTTCATAGGATTTTTTCATTGACAGGAAAATGGACTAACAAGACTGAATGCCTTAGGCATATAATTTCTTCAGATGGAGAACATTGATTGGTTCTCAGAGCTGTTCACCTTTAGTCATTGAGAGTTGATAGGCACCAGAGCTAAAAGTAGCAGTGATAACAAAGGGACCCAGCCAGTTGGGTTCAAACTTCCCCTTGCGCTCTCTATGTGATTGATTTTTAGGATTCTCTCTCAAGACTAGATCGCCAACCTGAAATTCTCTGTGTTTGAATTTCTTGTTGTAACCGCTAGACATTCTCTTTTGATATACTTTGAGATGATCATACGCTGCTTGTCTGCACTCATCTAGTAGTTCAAGTTCTTGCAACCTAGACACTCTGTAGTCATCATCAGTTACTAGACCATGCATTCTGATTCTTAGTGATGGGATTTCAACCTCAATAGGTAGTACTGCTTCATATCCATAAACTAAAGTGAAAGGTGTAGCCCTAGTGGGCATTTTGATACTTGTTCTGTAGGTCTAGAGAGCTAGATTGATCATGAGATGCCAATCTCTTCCTATTTTATTAACTGTACGGTGCAAGATTTTCAATAGATTCTTGTTAGAAGCCTCTACTTGTCCATTCCCTTGAGGATAGTAGATAGATGACCAATGTTGTGTAATCTTGAATTTGGCACATAAATCATCCAAGTCTTTGTTCTTAAATTGTCCACCATTATCTGTGACTATGGAATGTGGAATACCATACTGACATATGATGTAGTTCAAGATGAACATAGATATTTGCTTACTAGTTGCTTGTGTCAAAGGGATTGCTTCTACCCATTTTGTAAAATAATCTGTAGCTGTGATTATATGGGTATGTCCATTAGAATAATGAGGATGTATGGATCCTATAAGATCAAATGCCCATTGATGAAAAGGCCATTGTATAGTGAAGGGAATTAGATCTCTGCCTGGAGCATGAATTAAGTTTCCATGTACTTGGCACTTTTGACAGTTCTTAGCAAACTTGATAGACTCTTTCTCCATTGCCGACCAATAGTACCCAACCCTAATAAGTTTTTGAGCTAGTGTTAAACTATTCGAGTGTGACCCACATATACCCTCATGGACTTCCTCTAATGCACGTTGAGACTCTTCCCATTCTAAACATCTAAGGAGCGTACCATCTAGACCTCATTTGTAAAGATCATGATCAATGATGACATACCGGGAGGCATGGCGGATAAGGTATCTCTTTTCATGATGGTTAAAGGTATCGGGGATGATTTGGTCTTTGAGATAGGAGAATAGGTTTTTATGTCTGGATGAATCATGACCTACAACAATGCAAATCATGTGGGTTTTAGTGGAGTCATATGCAGGATAAGATAGTGCTTCCACTAGGAACTCGTAGCATAGCTCATGTTTAGGCTGCTTTAATAAAGTAGATAATGTTGCCATTGCATCGACAACCTTATTCTCTATTCTAGGTATTTGCTCAAATGTGATAGATATGAAATACTTCTTTAGATCATCTACCATTCTCTTGTATGGAATGAGATTTTCATCTTTAGTTTGGTACACATCATTGACTTGATGGATTACAAGTTGTGAGTCTCCATGAATGTGTAATTCTATTACTCTCCACTCAATTGCCATTTTCATGCCATTAAGAAGGGCTTCATATTCAACAATATTGTTTGTGCAAGGAAAATTGATTCTAAATGCTTTTGGGATTGAGTATCCTTGAGAAGTTATGAACAATATGCCTGCTCCAGATCCATTCTGTGTATAGGAGCCGTCAAAGAATAACTACCATTATCTAGAAGAAATATTCATGATAGAGGAATTTGGGAATTCCATTTACATTGGTGTATCATCAAATAAAGGTGCATCTGCTAATTGATCAACAATAACTTGGCCTTTAATAGTTTTTCTTTCAACATATTCAATGTCAAATTCACTTAAGAGCATGACCCATTTGGCTAATCTACCCGTGAGGGTAGCTTTGCTTAGTAGGTACTTTAGTGGATCAATCTTAGATACTAAATGTGTAGTATGAGCCAACATATAATGTCTTAGTTTCTGTGATGCAAAGACCACAACTAGACAAGCTTTCTCAACCATTGAATAGTTCTTTTTGTATGCCACCAATGTTCTACTGATATAGTATATAGCTCCTTCCTTCTTGTTCTCATCATGCTGTGCAAGCAATGCCTCCAGTGATGTATCTGTAGCGGAGACATATAAGATCAAAGGCTTCCCTTGAATGGGAGGCATCAAGATAGGAGGATTTGATAGATATTTCTTGATATGATTAAAGTTCTTTTCACATTCCCCGCTCCATGCAAAGGTCACACCTTTATGTAATGTCTTTGTAAAAGGTTGTGATATGTCTGCTAGCTAAGATATGAAGCATCTGATAGATTGAACTCTACCTTGCAATGTCCTCATTTGACTGATGTTCTTGGGAGGTTGCATCTCCATTATAGCCTTTACTTTAGCTGGATCAACTTCAATGCCCTTCTTTGAAACTATGTATCCTAAGAGCTTTCCAGAAGTGACACCAAAAGCACACTTCTTAGGATTTAGTCTGAGACTAAATTTTTCCATTCTATCTAGTATCTTGCTCAAGTCATTTAGATGTTCAGCTCTAATCATAGATTTTGCTAAAGTATCATCAACATAATCCTCCATAGTCCTATGCATCATATCATGAAAAATAGAAGTCATAGCTCTCTGATATGTAGCACCAGCATTCTTAAGCTCAAATGGCATGACACTCCAACAGAAGGTACCCCATGCACATGTAAAAGTAGTTTTCTCTTAATCCTCTGGAGAAATTTTGATTTGATTATATCCAGAAAAACCATCCATTAAAGAATACATCTCAAAGCCCGCAGTCATGTTCACTATCATATCAATGTTAGGTAATGGAAAATCATCCTTAGGGCATGCTTTGTTTACATCTTTGAAATCTGTGCACACTTTTATAGATTTTTTTGGTTTAGACACATGTACAATATTAGAGATCCATTCCACATAATCAATATCTTGGATAAATCCGGCTTTTAGGAGCTTCTCTAATTCAGGTTTTACCAAGAGTGCAACATGTGGATGCATCTTTCTCAATTTTTGCTTAACAGGTTTAACATTTGGAGCTATAGATGAATGGTGTATTATAAGATCAGGATCCAACCCTAGCATATCTGAATATTTCCATGCAAAGTTGATCTTCTTCTCTGTTAGGAATGTTGTAAATTTTTGCTTTTCTTCCTCTGATAAAGATTGTGCTACATGGATCAACTGTGGTTCTTCTGTTGTTCCCAAATTGATAGATTGAGTGGGCTCAATTAGAACTAGAGATCTATCCTATAAATGACTCAGAAGGACATCAAATATCTCATCCTTAGGAACCTCAGAGAGGTTTTCACCTTCAGATACATCTTTTATTTTTACTTTTGTAGGTTCTGAGACTGCCACAAAGTGGTTTTCACCCTTAGAACTCCTTTTCTTTTTATTCTTATTCTTATTTTTTCGACTAAGATACTTGATGTCTGACTCTATCATGCTAATGCTCGGTTCACTGATGGAAGTCCTCATAGGCTCAATTGCATTTAGGTAGCAAGCAAGGGCATAGTCATTGGGAAAGGTATAAATACCTTGGTTTAAGTTGGTGGATGTTATGTCAAGAAGGTCAGGGCGTTGGATAGTCAAAGTGGTGAAAGATTGGGAAAGAGTGTTTACAGATATGGATCTGTCATCATTGGTCCTAACCCAACACTTGAGTTCAAAGGTGATATTACAACTTAAGACATTCAATTCATGAATAGGCTCAATGTCATTGTGAAAATCTACTTCAGCCATCGGTGGATCAGACTCGATAAGTTCATCATTTCTATCTAGACTTATGTTAGGTTGAGGTCCATATTGGTGAATAAAATCAACATTATTTTATGTAACAAGTTCATCTGGTTTTGGAATGACTCCCCATTCATAGTCATTTGATTCATCTCCTGTTTCTTCATCTAGATCTCTAGGAAATCTAAGAACATGAGTAAAGTTAGGATGAATACCCCAAAAAGGGTTACCCTCAGATTCTGATTTGAATTCATACTCATAGGTATTTGTCTCAGAATAACTACCACCTTCCTCTTTTTGATTGCCTTCGAGATTAGTTGGTTCTTGTGTTGCAACTATCTCTTGCTCTATAGTAGGTTCTTGTGTTTCTACTACATTAATTCTTTTTATTGGATCATCTTCAGCTTCAAGGAGGTCTTTTATTTCTTTAGGAAAACACTCATAAGGAATGAGCTCATCAGTGGTGTCTGAATCATCACTATCAGATTGTTCAATTATTTCCCCCTTTAGTTGATTAGCTACGGAAGGCTCAATTTGTTCTAGAACATGTGGGGAGTTCTTGCTAAGATAGAAAGGCTTCTTCATGTATCCTAGACCTATTGTATTCTTGTTTGCTCAACCATAATGATCAAGAGGTGACATAAGACCTTTACCCTATAGTCCTAAAGGACCTTTTCCTTTACATCCCATCTTTGTAATCAATTTATCCCTTGGGCCATATGACTTAGACAGGATATTCGATATTTTAGCATCACATTTTTGGACAACTTGAGATTTAGGTTCATCTTTGTATAGCCATGTGAGCATAGCTTCATCCTCTTAAAACTCTTGTTTAGATACTTGTTCTGCAACAAAATTTCCTTTATATGCTTCAAGAGGTTCTTTAAATTTGAGCTTGGACTATTTTAGAGTTTGTCCATAAGACTTAGGAGAGATAGGGAGAGATGTCAAAGATAAGACTGGCTCTATAGTATATTCTCCCATACTATTTTCTTTGATTTTAACCTCTTTAGCAATGTCTTCCATCTTGGAGGTTGAAGCAACATCTAGTTGCTTAGTGGAAGATTCTCTATTATTGGGAACAAGTTTATCTACACTCTCTTTCAAGGTATTGCAAGTTGTATATAGATCAACTGGAATCCTCACCTCAACTCCTTCATAAGGAAATTTCAAACACTGATGGAATGTAGAGGGAATGGCTTTCATGTAATGTATCCAGGGTCTTCCTAGGAGGATATTGTAAGCCAAAGGTAGATCAAGAACTTGACATATAGTATCTCTGATGATAGGACCTACTCTGATAGGTAGGACAATAGTTCCCTTAGAAGATCTTTCTTGCTCATCATATGCTTTGATAGTTATCTTCTTCCTGGGATCAATGGCCATTTCTAAAAATCCCAATTGTGTAATCAAGCTAAAAGAACAAATGTTTAGGCTAGCACCTCCATCTATCAACACACGTTTGACATGACAATTTTAGATCAAGACTTCAATATGCAAAGGCTGGTTATGTAGATGATTCAAGGAGTTATCATCTTCCTCTGAAAAGGAAATGTACTATGGAGATGTAAGATGACCAACCATAGTCTGGAATCTATCTAAATCAAGGTCATCAGGAACATTGGATCTGAGTAGAGCTTTGTCTAGAATGGCTCTATGAGCTAGAGATATCTAAAGCAACTCAAACATGGAGATTTTAGCATTTGTGTGCTGGAGTTGTTGGACAATATTGTATGAAGTAGGCCTCCTATCTTTAGGATTTGAAGATTTAGATGTAGCCTTCTGTTTAGAAGTAGATGAAAGATTGAAAGGCACCTTAGGGACATTTGATGAATCTGGTATTTGTCCTTGTAGGTGTGCCTAAGCTTGTGATCAAGTAACTACATTAGCTGATTGATTATCTCTATCTCTTCTTACAATTGTGATGACATTGCAACGCTCAGATAGGCATGGTTCAACCATATTGATAACAACATTATTTCCTGAGTATGCATAATTGACTTTAGCACCCATATTAGGTTGAGAAGAAGAATCTTCTTTACCATGTTTAGGAAATGGTTCTGTGAATGCTGTATGATCATTATTGCTCTTATGATTTTCAATTGTGATGTCTCCCTTATCAATTTTGTCTTGTCTGATGTGCTTCAAGAAAATGCAGTTATTAGTCTTATGACCTTTATTGTGATGGAATTCATAGAAATCATTCTCTCTCCACCATTTTGATTTAGGTTCAGGATCAAAGACTTTCATCCTCAGACAAGTAGATGATTTTGTTTTCCAATAGAGTTTTCATAGCAGATTCCAAGGAATCTCCAAGAGGAGTGAATTTTTGATTAGGATTTGTAGCCCAAGGCCTATAGTCAGATGAATTTTTGTTAGATTCAGATGTTCTAGCTTCAGAGGCTTTGATGGCTTGGGTGCCAATAGTGAGATTGAAAGTGGGTGCCTTAGATGGGGCATGGATAGTATCAACAACACCATCAGTGACAATGCCTTTATTCTTGTTCCAATTTTTGCCTTTGTCCTTAGAGCTAGATCCAGATTCATACTTGTCCTTTTGAAGTGATATGTCTCCTTTTTGCACAAGTACTTTCTCAATTTTGATCGCATTATCTACCATCCTGTCAAAAGATGTATGATTTTGCATTTGTAAAGGGTATTTGATTTCTGGAACAAGATTGTTGATGAAGATTTCCGGCTTCTCAGTTTCTAGAATAGGTCTAGCATATAGAGAAAATTTCTTCCTCCACCTCTTGAGAAATGTCAGGAATGGTTCTCCTAGATATTGTTTCAGATTGCAAATGTCGATCATGGTGACCGGATGTTGAATATTGTAGGAGTATTGTTGATAGAATAGTTTGATTAACTCCTCAAAAGTTTTGATAGTAGGGGGCATTCTAGAGAACCAATGAATGGCTGCTCCTCCTAGAGATCGAGGGAAAAGATGCATTAAGTAGGTTGGTTCATGCATAAACTCCATAGATTGAGTACATAATTCTCTGACATGATCTTGAGAGTCAGAGTTTCCATCATACTTATCATATTTAGGCATCTCCACTCTTTTAGGGAATGGCAGCATGTACAAGTCTTTATCAAATGGAAAAGGACATAGAGCCTCCATTGAGAACTCTTTAGGTTCCTTTTCTTTCTCAAGTTTGTTAAGTTTGACTTGCATGACATGCATCTATTTCATCATAGCCATGATAGTAATTTCTTCCTTATGTGTAATGATATCTTCCACATTAAAGTTTGGAGGAATTTTAGCTCCTTGATGAGCTAACTCTAGAAAGTATGCTTCTCTATCTTCCTTCAAGAAATGTTTCATCATTCTTTTGAAGTCATCATTGTTTTTATATCGAATAATTTCAGAAGGTGTAGGTTCTTGATCCATACTATGTTGATATTGGTGTCCTTGAGACCCGTGATATGTCCCTCCGTGAGACATGTTAGGAGTTTTAGGGCTCCCTAGATTAGATTAAGGTGGGGTTTGTTGATTACCTCCATGAGTTGATGGAGGGGGTATGTAACTAGTTTTCAATTGAAAATTGCCAAGATCATCATCTTCGTAAAGACCAGAATTGTAGAGTTGTTCAAGAGTTGGGGCCTGGAGAGTATTCAGAGGTATTGTATGGGATACCTCTCCATATTTCTTATGTGATGAAGCTCTGGTTTCCACCATTAACCTTGGGTGAAGCCAAAGAATAAGATGAAGACAACTGAAGAATGAATTGATTCTAGAAGATCAAATGACGCAACCTTGTCAAGATTGAAGTGATTAAAGAATAGATTGGACATAAATGAAGAATAATGTGCCATAGTAGTGTGGGTAGATGCCCAATAGATTGTGGGCATGAGCTCATAACACTTAGCCATTTAGTAAAAAGATTGAATTTTGAAGATAATTTTGACAAGGTTTTGACACAAGATGAAAAAGACTCAAATCGATAAATCAGAAGGCTAAACTAGAATCAAGTGACCACTTTAGGAAAATTAATGTATTTGTTATAGGTTTTTCTCTGTTCCTGACACAATGATTTGTTTGATGGATTTTGGAAATAGGCTGTAAAATTGGATTTCTGACAAATTTGACCAATCTCTGACAACTTTGACTTTGGCTTTGATATGAGTTTTGAAATTTTAGGATGACTTTTGACACCAGAAAGGATTTTTGCTTCAGATTTGCAATTTTTCAGTTTTCAGTACCAGTTTGTTTGTAAATTTTTCTGTCTAGTTTTTGACGATCTGTGTAAAAGTTTGTCTCAAGTAACCAAGAAGATATCAAGCATGCAAAACAGTAAGCAAGGGAAGTAAGCAATCATCTGAAAACAATGAGCAAGGGAAAAAGCAACCTTGTGCATGAACAAGCAATAGTGACTTATTGTGCTAATCCCTAGAAATACTACTTGTGTATGTTCCAAAAAGTTTTTCAATAACGCACATATTCCTAGAAAATAAAAAATTTGGCCTTACTAGGGTTTGTAGTAATGGTCTGACTACAACTTTTGTGATCTCAAGAGGGAAAACTCCAATCCAGGTGCACCAGGGTTTTGACACAGTCTGAGAAATTAATCAATCAGAAGCTGCTAGGGAGATCTGACAGCCCAACAAGAGACCACACTTGTGAAGATTTCCTCCACAAGGACATTTATATAGCGGCTGCTGCTACCATGACAAAAATGGCTATTACCACTTGAGGTTCCATCCACGTGGTTGACCCAATTAAGGGAATTTCCACTACAGTTAACCCTCTCTAAAGGTGACTCACAAAAGATACCATAGGGGGACTAGATCAGATTCAAGGATCTAGGTTTTTGGTACTATCTAAAAAGGAAGTAGAGCATAATCCCCTAACCTCTTCACTTCACCAAGACAAAGTAGATAGATTAATTTGACACGCTAAGACCAAGATTATCTCACAAAGATCTATGACATCAACTGCTTATGATCTATCAACCTCTCTGGAGAGAGAATGTATCAATCAAAAATTGAAGACACACAAATCTAGTAGAATGTGAGACTTTCTCAGTACCTTCCCTACCTACAAGGGGATCCTTTGTCAAGAGGAGCTTCACATGAATAAACAAGGGAAAGAATCTCAATCTCTCAAGATCATCCACAAATAGTGTTCATAGGGCCTATTTACTATGTGTAACAGATATGCAAAAAGCAAATCTATGTTCATTTTATAGCCCAAAAATTGAAGTCTGATTTATGAAAGCATGAAAGGCACTCAAGCTAGACATGTGAGGTATTCATTTTATGTCCAAATTGAAATATTTTCATATGTAGTAGAATACCTGAATTCCCTCGCAATGCACTTAGTAGATTTTACCTAATTTTTAGCTTTGTTAAACAATCCCGCGCAAGCAAGCCACAAACTCTTCGACAAGAAAACAAGCAAACAAGATATGCAACGTATATTCAACTTATGAAAACCCTAGGGTTAGATATGAAAATCAATTATTAGGAGCAATAATAACCAGCAACTAATCCAAATGACAACTCATATCATTCATTGAACCATGTGAAAAACAAGTGCATACCCATCACAAAATTTTATTTTTTTGTTGCATTTGACCTAGTCAACAAGATCTGATTTTTTTGATATGATTTCGAGCACAAAAATAGAAATGAAAAATAGAGATCCCTGCTAAAAAATAGAGAGCTTTCCAAAAATTTAAAATTTTTAAAAAATTCTCTTCATTTGTGCCCTAGAGACCCATTTTACCAAAATAGACCAGTTTTTGTAAATTGACTATTTGAGCCATTATATTGCATCCAAATTTAAAACACAAAGAATGGACCCCCTGTAGAATTTATAGAGCTTTCCAAAAATGTAAAAATTTCTAAAAAATATGCTGAGTTGCGTCAAAAATTAATTTTTTCTCAAAAATCAAGAAAAAAATAATTAAAAATTCAAAACATCTCAAAATTTTTTGAATTTTTTATTGAAGCTTCCCTGATATTTCTCTAACTTGAAAAAAAATTTCAAACCAAAACTCAAAGTCATTTGGGAGATAAAATTAAATCTTTGAAACTTTAGGGTTTTAGCTTCAAAAAAAATCAAAAAATCAAAACCAACATGTAAAGGTGGGTTGCCCCACGGTGGGTGCCAGAAATGTGTGTGAATTTCATACCTAGCTGTAGACACAACACTTCAGTAAAACATTAGAGGTTAGTAAAAATCAAAATATGCAAATAAGAACAATATAGCTAACTAGGTGATTTACTGCCTTCAAGTAGGTGCGAGTATGGTATTCTCAGATTAGACCGAGATCGGTGACAATGCAACACCTAAACGAAGGATTTAAATGATGAAAGCAATAAAATATGAATGCAAATTAATGTATTTTTATTTTTTATTTTTGATGCAATAAGATGAGAAAAACTGATAATAAATTAATCTAAATGGATTGAAATGATATGCAAATTAAGCTAACAATGATATGAAATATGAAACTAGAATGAATTGAAATAAGATTGATCTCACAAAATGCTAATTCATAAGAAGCTTGATGATTCCTCTGATGTCAATTCACCAGAGTAAGTATGCAAATTTTGTGGATGATTTGTAAAGAGCTGAGCCTTGATTTTATAGAAATCCAGGGCTTGAGGGTGCATGGAAAAAGTCATAAATCACTATTGATGAACTCAGGTTGATTTTTTGAGTTAACAAAAAATTAGAAATCGATAACTCATAAAATCATGCAAAATCATGCAAGAACAACTTTTTAACTCAAATCAGAAGTTTAGATCAACTTTGAACTCAAAATAGATGTTGAGTTTCGAAAAGATAACAACTTGAATTGATTTTCTAATTTAAAGTTTAACTGCTCTTTGAATATGCACAAATAATCATGAATTAATTAAATAAATAAAGTGATTTATCTTCAACTTAACTGATTTTAAATTTAAAAATAACTGATTTGTGGGTTAATCAATTATTTTAATCAAACTTTTATTCAAAACTATATTATTAAATATTGACAACTTAGATTTAATCAATTATTCGTAGGAGATTTGATTTATTGTCAAAATTAAATAATATAATTAGGAATAAATAGAATTAAATCTAATTAAATAATTAAGTGACAGAATTAAATTAATTAATTAAATATTCATCATATTCAATTAATCAAACTTTAGGATAAATAGGATTCATCGCCAAATAATAATTAAATTAAAGATAATTAGAATAAATAGGAATATTGCTAGGAATATTCCCCGATGCAGAATTTATAATAAAATCAATTAAGATTTTGATAATGTGCAGATGTGCCTTAGGTTAGGACTTCGATGTCGATTTCGTTCGAATTGAAGATATAGGAGGTTAATGAACCTATAGCCCATTTTTGGGGTATTACACCGGCGTCTTTCAACAATGAAACCAATGTCTCTTATATAGGTGAGTAAATCATTTTCTTTTTGTCCATCATATTTTGCCATCGGTGTTCCTAAAACAAAATAACTGATACCATCACCAAATTTTGTATAGACGAGTTATTACATCCAGTAGCCATCGGTGTTCCCATAGGTTTAGCATCTTCCTTGCCAAATGTCTTCAAGACTTCCTTTATGTACTTGGATTATGTGATGAATATCCCATCACTCTGCTGAATCACTTGTAATCCTAGAAAGAATTTAATCTCTCCGAACATAGAAATTTCAAACTCATTCCTCATGTCATCAGCAAAAGATTTACATACATAGAAGAGGCTATCATCCAAATGATGATCAAATTCAAGAAAGTTCCAATGGAATTTGCCTGTGCATTACCAAAGAAATTGGATGACAAAATTATTGAAAAATGGGCTATTGCACTAGACACCGAGAAGAGAAAGAGAGAATGCTCTCTAGTTTGGGCAGCCTCACATTTAAGTTTTGGAGAAGTTAGTGAATACTTGACCAAATACCAAGCAAACTTTATGATCAAGAATAGAGCCTTGATGATCATGGATGAAAATGTAGCAGATATGGATACCACAACCGATTCTATGTGGACATCAATTTTGAAGGCCGAAGAAAAGCTGAGCAGGAAGCATTTTTGAACTTGTCTAAGAAGACACACAATTCCAAAGGTAAAGGTATTTTCATTGATGAGGGAACAACAAAGAAATCAAAGAATACTAGTATATCAGTTAGTGAGGCAATTGATATCACCGAGGACAAGGAAGAAATAAGTATTTCACAGGATGCACCAGATAAGGTTGAAGTTCAACTGGAGAAGAAAAATGATGATGATGTACTCATTGAGGACATCACAAATGGTGATCCTGATGACCAAGATGATGAAGATGTAAATATTGCACCAAATAAAGATGAAGCACTAGACATTGAATGTCTATTTACATCACTACCGGGTAAACTTCTTGTACTTGTAGAAGTAGCTGAAATTCTTTCCCAAGTACAACCTGATGGCTCAAACCCTGAGCAAAATAAACACATCACAGGGGATCAAGACATAGAGAAACTTGCATAAACAAATGAGCCTACACAAACAGAGGCACCTTCCACCAAAGCAAAGGAAACAGAAGAAATAAAGGAAATAGAGATGATCCCACTTGACACCACATACAAGACTCCTACTATATCAACCAAGACTACAACTATCAAGGAGTAGAAGAAAGAAGAACGTCTGTTAACCAAGAAGGATACTCCAAAATCTGGAGATAAAAATATTGCTATTATTGAGAAGAAATCACCTCTAGCACCGGAGAAGAAGAAGAAGAAGAAAGGAAAAGGGCCAGTCACCCTAGATGAAGTGATCATTATCTCGGAGTGTCACCTGAGGACCCTAAGCCCCGAAGAATTGAGTAAATATGGGGAATTATGTTCAAGAAAGGCAATGTAAGAGAAGTTGAAGCAAGAACACAAATGAAAAGAAATCTTAACAGATGTGTGGGATATCCTTCAATAGGTAGTACTTGAGGTGAATATGATGAGGATACACCTATCATAGATTAACTTGCTACACTTGCTGAGAAGATCAATGACCTGGATATTGATGCAGATAAATGGATTGAAGAAAGGGTAGAATCCAAGATACAACACAAACTGGCACATAAAATAAGCCTAGAAGTGGCATTGAAGAAGGTCAAATTATCTAAGGTAATCACCGAGATCAAAATCATCACCCAGTTAATTTGTCAATATTTATTGAAGCTTTGTACTACAGACACCTTCACTATTGAAGTTAGTGAAAAGATTCATGGATTGGAAGTAGCAATACAGTTGAGTACAAATGCAGCTATAACCGAGCCTCATGCTTTCTTAAAGCACATTCACTGAGTTTAGGAACTCCGGAGGTTAATAGTAGATTTGAAGAAATAAGAAGAGCACATAACACAGATTAGGTTACTGAGTTACAGAAAGAACTCCTACCATACCTGAAAATTTTTGAGGCACACATTATCAAAGCTGAACAACTCATTGCAACACCAAAATTTTTGATGTTAGATAACATTTTGACATGCATGCACAAGTCAATCTTGAGCACATCACTCTCACCAACTTGAAAGAGGAATGGGACAACCTCTTGGAGTTAGTGACGAAAACCCACCATCATATTTTTGACAAGATGTGAGTATACTACTTAATTTTTGTATTTGGAATTACTATAAAAAAGGGAGAAAACAATGTATAAGTTGCTATGCCAAATATGTACATTGATGCTACGTATACTACATATTACCGGGAGCATGCACCAAGGGGGAGTACTTAGTACTTAGAATTTTTTTTGATGTGTATATGTATATGGTGGAGATATAAGTTATATAGAAAATTTTGTCTATATACATTCAAAGTTTTGATGCTAATGCCAAAGGGGGAGATTGTTATCTCTATTGAGCATTTAAGGTTTCCATTAGTATCAAAGGTTTGTAAAGATATCGGTCAGTCACTTATATTGAGCCAATCGGTAACATGAAGTAGAACAAACTAGTCGATAAAGCATATATACCAAGTAGCAAACAGTTTATTGAGCACCACCAGACACCGACACTGACAGACAGTAAACACCGAGCATCACAGTATACACTGAGCAGTTTACATAGTGTTTACCAAGGATCAGAGAAAATGGTATAGTAATATGAAATGGCACATACTTCTATGCAAATGGTTACAACGGTTCATAAAATGTTTTACCAAGATTGAGGAACATTTAATGTGATGATATTCATTAAATGCAATGTATATCTTTTGTAATAGTTGATCTAGGTTATTATTGTACACCATAGATCTTAGGGTTATGACTATGTTGTGTAACCTAATTTTGTTAAAGCGGCAAAATACAACACTATATATTTGTGTGTTCACATCATTTTTGGTGTGAGCTGATATATGAATCATGAAGAACTTGAAGTAATTGCCTAGCTTCAAGTCTATCAATTAACAGAGCAGAACTAAGTATAGAGGAATTCAAATTGAGTAGAATTAGTAGAGGCTACTGAGTAGTTCAAAGAAGAGATTCATCACAAGTAAGGTGATATTTTATCAGAGCTTATAGATCTGTATTAGACAATTGAGTTGTCAAATAACAGATAATTGCCTATTGCTTTCTAACAATTGTAATAGAGTTTTGGATAAATCTCTTAAAAAAGTAGACTTAACAGTCTTATGCAAATCTCTTTACCGAGTGCACATTTCATTAGTGTTGTTAAAATCCTATAACTAGGTAGATCTAGCTGATCTAACATGTCACTCCTAACAGGGTGAGATCACTAGAAGTGATCAAAACTTGTAGCCCTAACATGAAAACCTTTTCTATCTGCAGTAGTGAAGAATTTGTGGGTGTCATCCCCACCACAGTTTTTACCTTCTAACAAGGGTTTCTGCGTTACCAAAATACTTGTGTCATGTGATTGTCATATTGATGTCATGTTGTTTACTTTCATAAGTTAAATGAATGATTGATACATGCAGTTAGATTCAAGTTGTTTTGGTCGATTATTACTGTTTATAGTTACATATCAGAAAGGTTTACAAGTAAAAGTTTTTGAAGGCACTGATTCACCCCTCCCCTCTCAGTACCTATCTCTCCTAATTCCAACAGTGCTATGTTCTCCTCTTTGATCCTTTTTGCCAATGATTTTCCTTCACTATTGAATCTAGTCTCTGGATTTTTGACTTTTTTATGACTAGTCATCCTACAGACACAAACAAATCATTTTCCATATGTTAGATTCTGGAAATTTGCAATTTAATTAAATGCATAGCAGAATCTATTAAATGCACTGTTTAAATGATTGAAAGCACTGTTAAAACTTTCAAATGCACTGCAAGAAAAATTTAAAAGTGCATAAACATAATTTAAATGTGCTGTTAAAGTAAGAAAAGGTGTTAAAAGAAATCCTCAAACACACTGGAGAACATATTGGAAGCACTCCGGAGTCAGGGCACATGCGCTGAAAGAATTTAGATAAGAAGATAGAAAGATTGAATGCGCTGAAATTCTATGCAAAGACACACAACTTTGCTATAGAAGTGTTGTTTCAGACCTTGTACGCATTGGAGAATCAGGTGTACATGCTGTAGAAACTAGAAAAAGTGCTGAAAACCTACAAAATAGAGAACAATAGAAGGATTTGCAAGAAAAAAATCAATTTCTCTGAATTTAAAAATTAATGAGGCCTATGGCCCCACGGTGGGTGCCATTTTGTGTACTAAGATTAGTACCTTCATAGCATTAGTATCATCAATAACTCAAAATAATAATCAAATTACCACAAATAGCAATCTAATTAAGCAAAATTAAAGATGATTGAGCACTCTATGGCTCTCTAATTAGGGATGCTAATGAGAAGCTCTCAACAAGATTCCATTAGTGACAGTCCTAATATGAGAAAATATGATAAGCAAAGCTAAAACAATTAATTCCAAAATAAATTAGTCTAATTAGCTCCTAGATTTGCTTTTTTAGCTTAAATTTGCAAGAGGTTTGATGGTTTTCAAATAATTGCCGATGATCATTACTTGAATTATGCCTTGCTTTTATAGATTTTGGCAAGGGTAGGGAGTGGAGTTGATTTGATCATGGTTTGATTAGGGTGAGCTCCATGGTTCCACCTCTAGAGGCCATTTAAATATTTTATCCTCAAAGCTTGGGACAAGAGGAAAAAATGGGTGGACAAGATTATTTCTCCCTATGGGTTGTGGAGATTCGATGTGAGCTTGATCCCTGTGAGCTTGGTTCTCAAATCCTTTTGGTTGATGCATTTTGCTCCCATTTGGTGGTTGAGGGAAAATAGGATTTAATTAATTGAATTTAATTAATATGTTTAGCCATGTGTACCCCTTGAATGGGTTGATTTGATTTAAAAAAACTATGTAATTAATTAGATTAATTACATAATTTATTGATTTTAATTGATTTTATGGCTTTTGATTTTTAATCAAATTTGAATTATAGTTTGATGGCAATTTAGCTTTGATTTTAGGTTGATTTGATTTTATTGCATTGATTTTGTCTTGATTTCTCACTTGAATTAATCTTGTCCATTTTCAGGTGATTACAACATTAACCGTCAGAGAAGACTTAAACACACGGTTACAGTAAAGAAACTTTGTTGTTTCCGTGGACCCACCAATAATTGAGGACATGTGTTGATTAGTCACAATCCCTTGAAGGCAAAAAGTTGACAACATGAAGCTTTGTGGGATAATGACTACCGTGAGATAAAAAATAATCTGACGGCCATGATAAATCCGGGTAAAGCTAAAGTATAAAACTTACATGTGAATGGGGATTTTAATTCTCTAACTGCTGAACACATAATCAAAAACTTAAACCTTTAAAAAAGCACATGTGCTAAAATTTAACTTAATTGTTTGAAAAAGTAACATGGAAAAAGAAAAAGGGCTAGGAAATTAGGGCTTTTCCACTGCGAAGAGCTAAGGTTACTTAGAAAGAGTGAGTTTTCAAGCTTTAAAGGGTTAAGGACCAAAATTTTAAAAATATGACCAACAGTGGCTCTTATTGGGGATGTGTATCTCCTATAGATACAACAAGAATACTAGAATCTCCTAGTAGAGTAGACCACTATCAAAAAATGCGACCTAAAACTACACAACTATACAAAAATATACAAAAAAACCCTAAACTACTGCTCATGGACAAAGGTACTTCAGGAGAAGTAAAGCTTTAAGAATTGTCCATGAATAGGCAATTCCAAAATGTCTCCAGTCAGACTCTTTAGGACATAAGAGTTTGTCCCCCATTTGTCTTCAACAATGTATGGACCTAACCAAATGGGATCAAATTTCCCATGCTTTTCTTTGTCCTCTAATCTGGCATTCCACATCAGTTTAAGGTCACCATTCTCAAAACTTCTCTGAGTGGCTCTTCTATCATATAAAACCTTACATTGTGCTTGTAATTTCACATTTTTTTTTTAATGTTTTCCATTTCTTGCTTCATCTAGCTGTATCAAGTCATTCAACCTTATCCTCATTTCATCTTCTAAATCATCATCATATGTATGAATAAATTGATACATCTATAATAAATTATTTTGAGGAAACCTAGCATTTATCCCATAGACTAAATCAAAAGGAGCACATCCTATTTCCTTTTTTATAGTCACCCTATCAACCCATAAGGCTAATTGCAAATTTGAATCCCAAGCCCTCTTATTTTTGTCTAGTATTCTCTTAAGGATCTTAATCATACTATTGTTACTGGAATCAACCTGGCCATTTACCTGTGGATGATAAGGGGATGAGTATGAAATTTTTATACCATATTCTTGATAGAAATTAGTGAAATCTTCTTATCTTTAACACATTGCATTATCAACCATTAAAAATTTTGGGCAACCAAATCCGACAAGAATGTTTTGCATTATAAAGTCTATTACAACTTTACTGGTGGCCCTTCTAGAGGGGATAGCTTCAACCCACTTAGTAAAATAGTCAGTTGCTACCAGTATCCAAGAATGTCCACCACTAGACTTATTTGGAATTTCACCAATAAAATCCATACCCCACTTTTGAAAAGGGGCTTGAACTGAAATAGGTTTAAGGGGTAGATTTTCATTAAACTTCAACTTACCAGCAAACCTTTGACAAGATCATTTCTTCACAAACTGATGAGCATCCTTAAAGAGTGTAGGCCACCAAAATCCAAACCTGAGAATTTTATGGGCTGTAGTATTTTCCATATAATGAACCCCACAAACAACATTATGCATTTCTTCTAGCAAAGTCCTAGACCTATACCGATTTACATATCTGAGCAATACTCCTTCATTAATCCTCCACAATAATCCACCACCTACAATAGCATACCTCATCGCATGCAACTTGATAGTTCTTTTCTTATTGTCATCCATTTTAGGAGGTAGGATCATTTTTTGCAAATAATTAATGATATCTATGTACCAATCACAACAGTCCATATCACAGATATAAGGCCTTTGTTCTTCTTCCAACATATTCATGTGATTTGCAACCAAATTGCTTTGGGCCATCAACTTTTCAAGACCTAGGCCCCTTACCAATTTTGTAATATGGATGTCAATATTGAATTCTTGGATCCTATTGATCCATCTACATCTTATCCCTGAGGCCTCTTGTTGAATTAATATATCTTTAACCGCAACACTTGGGACATATGCAACCACTGTAGCTCCCACCAAATAAAATCTAAAAGCTTTAACAACCCTAACTAGAGCATATGCTTTCTTTTCAATAATATCATACTTTAGTTGAGTTGCCTGCAAGGTTTTGCTAAAAAAATATATAGGTTGCTCATACCCTTCAACATTCTTTTGCAATAACACTGCTGCAACAATATGAAAAGAGGAAAAATAAAACATTTGCAGGGGCTTGCTATAATCTAGTGTTCTCAAGATAGGAGCATCCTTGATAGCCTGTTTAATATTCTAAAAAGCTTCATCCACCTCTTAATTCCACTCAACCTTTGCTTCTTTCTTCAACATTCTTGATATGGGAATGTTGATTTCTACAAAATTTGTAATGAATGTCCTTAAGAAGTTTACTTGCCCCAAAAAGGATTGCACTCCTTTAACATTTTTGGGTTGGGAAAGTCTATCAATAGCTTCAACCCTCTCAAGGTCAATTCTCACTCCATCTTTTGAGACAATATGTCCTAATAGCTTTCCTCCCACAACACCAAAAGCACACTTCTTTGGATTTAAATAAACTCTGTACTCTAAAGCTCTGATAAATATTTTCTCAAGGTGCCCACAATGTTGATCCTCTTTGGTTAAATATGCTGTAAGATCATCCCAATACACAACCATAAATTTGTTTATGAAGTCTACAAAAGCCACATCCATAGATCTCTGAAAAGTAGCACCAACATTCATCAAACCAAAGGCATTCTGACATATACATATGTTCCCCATGGGGTGGTGAATGCAGTTTTAAATTGCTCTGATTCTTTGACCATCACCTGATTGTAACCCAAGAAACCATCCATCATGGACATTAGCTCTGATCTAGTAACCCTTTGCAACATAGTTTCCATGTTGGGAAATCCATAATTATCTTTTAAGGAGTTTATATTTAGATTCCTAAAATCAACACAAAGCCTAATGTCACCATTCTTTTTCCTTACTGGGACAAAATTTGACACCCAAGTAGAATGTCTGATGGGTTTGATTATTCCAGCATCTATCATTTTCTTCAATTCACCTTGCATCTTAGGTGCAAGAGTGGGGTAAACAGGGTCTCAACTTCTGTCTGAAAGGTTTAGTGCCTTCTTTCAATGGAATCTCATGCTGGAACAAGTCCTCTCTATAAGCCTTCAGATCATCATAAGACCATGCAAAAACATGTCTAAACTTCCTAAGGAGACCAATCAACATCTTTCAAACCCTAGGGGAAATTTTTTTGCCAATGCAAACATTTTTTGGCACCATTCTTGTTCCTAAATTGACTTCTTCCAAATCATTCAACTTATCAGTAACTCTGGAAAAAAAAGCCTTGTCTTTACTATCAAATGCCCTTTCAAGAGCAACCAGTCACTTAGGAACTCTATTGGATTTCAAATGCAAGACCTCCTTTCCAAAAATAGTCTCCTTCCCATTAATGGTATCTACATAAGTACTGAAATCCATTTCTTTGTCATCAAAATGGGATTCAAACTGTAAGAACCTCAATATATCTTGATCATCAGAAAAAACCTACCAATTTTCTACATTGTCTAGGGTACAGGGCCTAGACCGAAATTCTATTTTGGATATGCCTGCAAAAGTGATGTCTTATGGTATTAAAGATATATTTTCCAATAAATCAACCATTCTATTTTGAATCCTATCCATCCAACAAATTCCAAATACATTGAACTTATCAATCTCATCCCAAACTGCATTTCTGTAATGTTTTAGTCTCTAATTTTTTGATGCATACCTTAATCTAATCTGAGAGATCACTAACTCAAAGTTGCCAATTACCTTTAGGAATTTTATACCATGACTTGATGCTAATCTTAACCCAATTAACAGGGCTTCATATTTTGCAACATTATTTGTGCAAGAAAACAATAAAGTGAAGGAAAACTTGAAGGTTTTAGCATTTGGAGATATCAACAGTATTCCAGCTCTAGATCCTTCTTTTGAAGTTGCTCCATGAAAATACAAGGTCCAAAAATCATAATGGTCAATCAAATTATCTCTATCCTCAGCTAGAAGGATAGGACTGACCTTCACTTCTACTTCCTTATCCTGGACTTGAAATGAACCGATGTCAATATCAAGGAAGAAATTCATAGTATCCTCCTCCTCCTCAATCATATGAGGAGTTCTAGTTTCCCTAGACACTTTGATATTTTTCCCTTCAATGTTGAAAGTAGCAAATGACAAATCACACTGGATACTACCTCCCATAGAAGCACTCCATTTCCTAGATAACAACATCCCATATTGAGGAGGGATATTGACCACTAAAACACTCATAGTCAACTACTTATTTGGGTATGATACTATCCTATAAGGTAAAGCCTTGATGGTTCCAATAACTGGTACTTCCCTTGAGTCCATGGCTTGACATCTCCCATGAGGTGTATCAACTTTCAGTCCCATTGATTTCATGACTTCTGTAGGCATGGCAGTGTTTGATGCCCCTGAATCAATCATACAATTCTTCAATAATTTCCTATTAATTACCAAAGTCAAAAAGAAAGGATCAACTATTCCAGATGTAGTGCTAACAACATTTTTATCCAAATAAATTCAAGGAATTTTAGAAATGATTTCCTCATTTCTATTGTCAGGTGTGTCATCCAAAGAAGCCACTTGTTTATCATTCTCATCTATCCTTTAGATATCTTTGGAAATGACACCATTCACCCAGTTTAGGGTCTTTTCTTTATGTTCATCTATCCTCATCATTTCTAACAATGGGACCTTGACAGTAATTTGTGAAAGTAATTTACCCATGTCAATAGGGATATATTTCAAGTCCAATATGTCCTTTTTTATAGCAACAACATCTTTATTCTCCCCATGAAAAATCAAGCTAGGTTGCTCCTTGTGTTGGGTCTTAGCATCCTTTTGGGAGGGGGGAATTATCACTTCTAGAGTTTTGGTCTTTACTTTATATGCAAAATTTGAACCGACTGGCTTAATGTTATTTTTTATCTTAACCTTGTTAACAACCTCAGCAAATTTTTCCTTATCTTGAAATTGCTTGATATCCTTTTCTAACTTCTTGATAAATATACCAGCATGCTTGCCATTAGTATCACCCACCATCCTATTTCTCAAATTGTAATTGATCTTAGCTTGGGTAACCATGTCTATAGTTATTTGAGAAATTTATGCATTAGATGGTCATCTTAAAATAACTGATTCTTCAAATTTCAATGCATTGCATTGAACATTATCAAGCTCATCATTTTCTTCATCAGAAAAGACTTGCTGATGATACACTTCATTTCTAATTTGTGAGCTAGAAACATCCTGATTCTCATTTTCTTTAGAAGAATCAACCTCATCCTAGAGATGTGAGGAAGACATAGCACAACCTTAATCATCATAAGGTTCTTCCTCATCATCCTCTTGTTCCTCACTTGCAGACACATTCTGAGAAACTGCACAATAGTTAGGATCATGTGGTGATTGACACAAAATACACAATGGAACATCATCAGTCATATTAATTGAATTTATGTGTAGGGGATCAGGGTTTTTTTCATTTGGTTTATCCTTCCTTTCTGGTAGCATAGGCTTCCCATCTTTCCATTGAGTATTGTAAGGATAATTTTGCATTCTTGGCAATCTATTCAGATTGTTGAAAGCTGGCTTATCATTTCCTGAAACCCTATTATTTTTTTTTAAACCAGGCTTTAGGTCCTTTAGAGCCTTCAAGATTTGTTTTAGGCTATCATCTTCCTTTGGTTTTACATTTGCAGACCTTCCTGGTTCTTTTCTATTTAGTACTTGTGGCTTGAAGTCATCCCTTCTTCCCAATTTTCCTGATATCCTCTGGTTGCTCTCTATATTGATAGGTAACTTATAAGCCTCCCCAAGATTCATAGGATTCCTATCCCTTAAAATATATCCCATTTTAGCATCAAAGGCATTCAAATATGTCACACGACATATCCTATCATCTAACCTAATAACCTGCAATAACTTATGCATGGCCTTTTGGAATCTAACATTAAATTCAATAACATCCTCATTTTGGTTCTTTTTAATGTTATTAGATTCATTTAACATAAAACCCTCATTTGTTTTGTCACCATATTGTTATTTGAAACAATGTTTAAATTGATCCCATGACCCTATACTAGCATGTGGTAATCCTTTGAACCAATCAATAGAATCTTCAGTTAAGGATTGAACAAATAATTTCATTATTACATCATCATGTTCAATGTTGTAGTCATCCATCATATCAGTGAATTTTTTCAAATGTTCTTCACATGTAATAACATTTTTTCCAATAAATTTAGGGAGTTTTTCCCTAAGTTCATTAGGGATTACATTAGGATACCCAGGAGTGCCACAAAAAGTAAGTTGTTTGTACCTTTCATGAATAGGCCCTCCTTGTGATGGGCCATCACCCTAATGTGTAGATGCCTTTGTGTTTGAAGTAGCATAAATTTTAGGTACAACTAGTGGGGGGATATTTGTTGCTTGCTTTGCAGTGTTTACAAGATTTCTACCTTATGCTAAAGAAGAAAAAACAACATTTGAAGGTCCTGAAGATTGTCTGAGAAACTCAATCTTCCTTTTCATTTCCATAGCAGTGGCCTCTAACTCTGCTTTCTCAAGTTCCTTAGCAAGTATCTCCTTTTCTCTTTTGGTTTTCTCAAGGTCAGCATCTAACCTTAACACCTGATCTATGGGATCCTTACCACATATAGGTTCATTAATTGAAAATCCTATAGCCTTTTGTTTACCTTTATCTTCAAGGTTTATTACCTCATATACCTCTTGGATAACATGTTGTTCTTTGGTCTTTTCAGGAATGGGAACATAGTTTATTGCTTCCAGGTCTAATAACTGCCTCTTTAACTATTTAGCTCTTATCATGGCTTTCCTTATTTTTTCTTCCTTTTCTTTTTCTCTTTGTTGTCTAATGGCAGCTTGTTCTTGGATCTTCCTCTCCAATTCATAAACTTCTTCAAATATTTCCTCAGATTCTAGGAGAGTTGTTTCAGATTCTGAGTTTTGAACATGAAGTTGCTCTTGGTTACTTTTTGAGACATGAAGGCCTTGAGGTACTAAAGTACCAAGGGTAAAAGGAGGGGACAAATCTTGCCTACCTCTACTCTTTCTTCTAGACCTCCTCTCATTTCCAAGAGATTTACTAGGGATTATCCTTCTACTATATTGTAATCTTTCTCCACCTCTTTCTGAGGGAGAGTAATAGTCCTCATATTGGTTCAATCCCAAATCAACAACTTCCTCATATTCTGATGCATTACCCTCTTGACTGGTTTGAATGGGATTTTCTTGTCTTATATTTTCCTTTTGTTTCCATCTAAGGGAAAAATCTTTACTATTTTTTCCTCCCTCATCTGACCATGTTTAGATGTAGTTGGAAGTTCCCCTTCCAATCTATCCTCTGGGTGCTCTTTCCTCCAAAACCTAGTATTTTTGAAGCTTGTTATAAAAAAGTGTAGAAAATGATTTTATGAACAACACCACTATAGAGATTATTTGAGTCACCACCCAACTAGGTTGGGAATTCTAAAACACTATTTATTTTAGTAATATATATCAAAATGAGCTTTGTAAGATAAAAAGGTAGTCAAAGAGAGGAAACAACTATGTTTTATCAATGGTAACTTACTGGTTTGAAATAAGCAGGCCATGAGTCTAGCTCAACTTGAAACTTGCATTATTTATACATGATTATAGTGAGTCCCTATCAGAGTTGCCATTTTGTTGGTGTTTCAAAATGACTTATTCTCAAAGGCTGCCAAAATACCTTTAGAATGATCTTAGGATTGGTTAGTTCCAAGTTTAGGAGGATCTTAAGGTAACTGGACCAACTATAGGGACAAGACTACCCTCTGTACCTCTAGCTCTACAAAACCAAGGTGGGTGTACCTAATCCAGTGAATATAATTTCTCTTCAACACTAGGACTACATTCAAATAACAGATAATGTTAAGAAAGTACCGAATAACAACCAATCATTCATTGAATCTACATTACTATGATAGATCACTCAATATTTGAACCAAAAACTAAAAGACTTAAACTTGAATCTATTTATATTTCTGATTATAACAATCTCAACCAACTTGCATCCATAAAAGATATACTTGTTCAGGCCAGTGCCTTATCCATTGGGATAGTATTACTGAAATAAACAAGATACAAAGATAAAAAAACATTGTGAATTCAAAGTCATAAACACAAACATCCAAAACCCTCATTGCTTATAAAAATCCTTATGTAAACCAACATGAATTTGTACCCCACTTAGAGCAGTATTTAATCTAATCTATGATCATAACTCAAGAAATGGAAATACATACATAAAGGATATTTAATGAACCAGAAAGTTCAAAATTCATGAGATCTAACACAAAGGAGAGATACAGACCAGATATTTGTATTAAGTGTGATGAATCTTTTCTCTGTATACAATCCACTTCAGAAAACAAGCTTGCAAACAATAGAAAGAACCTGCAACTTTTTATCTATTATTCATAAAGTTGACACAAAATCTTACAATCTTGACTGAGACTAGGGTTTCAAAAATAGAATCTCTTAACACATAACTCCCAATACCTCTAAGTGATCATAAAAAATCCTTTTATATGATAAGGATTGCAACAAGCATTTGATCACTTTAGGGCTTACAAAAACTTAACCCTAAAAACACAACAACCTCGCAGGGTTCTCCATAAATGACTCAATCAGATCTTTTATAGATATATAGGTAGACAAGTCACCTTCCTTTGAGTCTTCAATTTCTTTCTCAAGCCACTCAAATAATCTAATTGTCTTTCTCTTCAAAATTACTTGTAATAAATACATCCTGATCTTTACCAACAAAAAACCCTTGAATCATTTATTCTCTCGCTTGCTTCAAGAAGTAGATGGAGCGTCCTCTTTCTCTACATGAGGCATGTACCAGTATCTATAAGAGTTGAATGTATCTTCACTTGGGAATGGGAAACTAATGAATTCAACCTTTCTACCTGATAATTGTTGCCATTTTCTTTCCATCTGCTTTATTTCTTCCTTTATAAATTCAAACCTGGACTTAATAGTTATTAATATTTCAATAGTGTGAATGAAGAAAAGAATATTTTCTAAAATCAAAATGCTGCTCATTTTGATAAACAACTCCTCATCCAACTCTTCCCTCCACTTGACCAACTCCTCGAGCTTACCACTGTATTTGAACACTCCTGGAATTAACTCACAATTGGAAACTATTAATTCTTTCTTTAATAGATTGGATTATCTCTCAAAATCATCCATAATTATTTTATACTCCACCAAACTTTTCACAAACTTATGTACTGGCTTTATTAATGGATCAAGATCAACTTGAACTTTAGAGGACCAATAAAATAATTTCATATTTGGGATCCTCTCTACCCATCTGTCCAAAATTGGCTTCAATTCAACCTTCTATTCTATCAAAGAATTTAATAGAGTATCTAATCTCTTTTCATGATCATACAAAATTGTGGGATCTCATATTTTCTTCATATTTTCTGGTGAACAATGCATTTGGATCTCATGTGATCATCTCTTTTCCTAGTCAGGTTTCCCTGATCTCCTTCAATCTCTCATTTTCTTCCATTAGTTGTTGTTTTTACCAACTGATTCTAGCCTCTATATTTGTTTATGGGAAAGGAGAAGGGGGGAAATCAATGATAGGACTAGAAGAGGAAATAATTGCAGGTTGATTGGCAATCAACAATTGAGGAGACCTATGATCTTGTGGTCCAGTCAATTGTGAAATTAGTTTGTCCTTTTTAATGACCACAACCTTCAATTCATTATAAGCCTTGAGAATAGTTTCAAACTTTATTCTATGTTCCTGTTTCTCATGGGCTTCCCTTTCTGCAACCTTAAGGTTGAACTTAGCTGTTTCTAAAATAATGTTTAAGGCCTCAACATTCGAAGTATCCCCCACCCTCTGTACTAGCAAGTTTGTTAAATAATCTAAGGGGTGTACTTCATTACTCTTCTTATTATACTCACTTTTAAGGTACCACATTACTAGAGCATCATGGTCATCTAAAAATACCACTCCCTTAGTAGCTTGTTGTGCCTCTTCTACAGTAGAATGGACAATAGTTGTAATTTTTCTTATGGCATCAAATACCACTGTATCTACAATATCCCACTCAGGGAGAATTAATACACCGACAGTGTGGACCAAGGCCCTGCCTTAATCTGGGGTCATATGTCCTATCAAAGATTTGGATAAAGTCCAATGTTTTCTTGTAAATTAGCCAATTTTCTTTTTTAACTTCTTGCTCTTGAAGTTTGAACTCATTTCTAACTATGTCCTCTAGAAAATTGAATTGGTGTTCCATGGTGATACTCCTTGTTATCTCCTTGAACATTCCACATATGAAGCCCTCATTGTCAGCACACCTAGATATAGTAGTAGCCATCCTGTAGGGTTGCAAAACTTTATTCAAGTGAACCCAACCACCTTGGTGATAATGAGTTGATGGGCGATTGTGATACTGGGAAAGAGAGTTCACCTTGCCTTTCCAGTAAGGGCTACTTCTTGCAATGCACAAATGTGTGTTTTGCATACCCCACCTTCAAGGGGATTTGGTATGGTAACAGATAGGGGGATCCCCTGTATCCATATACTTTGAAAATTGTGGGCACTAGATACAAAATTATGTTACCAAAGTTATGAACCATGGTGATGTCCTTATCATACTCCTTTGGCATGATTAATCTTAAAAAATCCCTAGGAATTCTAGAGTTCTCCAAAAATAATAATGATCTTAGCCTAGAGGCAAAATTTTTGTCAAACATGACACAACTGGCATCAGCCTGGTCCCAAGTCAGCTTAGTACTCCACAATTGGACTGGTAATGTCTCACCATTTCTTTCCCGCAATATCTCCATTGTCTGACTGAAAAAGTCTACACCCTTATACAAGAACATATGCATTAACATAGTGTACCATCCAAATACCCTATCAACTCTCATATTCTGGATTCCTATCAGACCTCAGTGAATCAATTCAGCAATAAAAGGGGCAAATTCAAAAATCAGTGCCAAATGGGGGTGCAAGATTTGCACCATCATGAACATATAGTGGATTGGAATGTGTGTGGCCTCATCTTCACCAAATATATAAGTTAAAGATTTGTACATGCCCTGTGCCTCAAACTAAAAAGGTCTAGCCGAATAGGCTTTGGGGTACTTGAACTAACCATACACAGTGTACCAATTTTATCAAAGAACTCCCTCAAAGGGCCAGACCTAAAATATTCTCTTTGAGCCTCATAGAATTTGTTGAAACCATTGAAATCAATCTCCTCTAGACCAACAGAAGGATCATTTAGTGAGAATACTTCTCTTATCTCATCCTCTTTTATACTTATCAAAAAATTCCCATCCACATCTCTTACTACCCTTGCCACTGGGTCATAACACTTAGATACTTGTAAGAGAATGTCTATGTCCATGAAAACACTTAGCACAACTAATTTGCTAACATAAAATTGCCAAATATTACTTAGTGGCGCACATGCATTCCTTTGAGAATATGAAACTTTGAACAAGATTAACCCAATATACTAATCTCCAACCCTAGGATCTATTGGAGTTGATGAAAAACAACCCACAACTCCCAAGAACACCTGCATTCAAGCACCTGTCAAAGAAAGAGAGAGATGAAGCAAGAAGCTATGGAGGCCTGAACACATTGATCCATGAGAGAGGAGAAATCATTCTTGATGTACAAAAAACAAAAGTTGCAATTCACTAATGAATAATCTGTTACACAATCTGTTATGAAAAAAAAAGGAGATAAATCCTTATAAAAGGAGATATGAAAACCTAAAAAGGTAAAACCTAGGTTGCACAATAATAATTAATAAAAATAATTAATTATTATATGCCTAAAGTTTAGCTTAAGTAGAAAGAGGTAATAAGTGACTTAGTAATTAAATCAAACATGATTTAATTAATAAGAAAACACTTTATTACTCTAACACCCCCCTTAAGATGAACTTTGGGAGAAGCTAAAAACCTAGAAAGAACAAATGAAAGCAAATGGGTCCCGATAATAAAAGGCCTAATCAGGTACCCAAGTACAAAAGAGAGTCTCTGTAAAAGAGGAGAAATAGAGAAAACCACATGGGAAAAACTCTACTCTAAAAAGAGACCAAGACTAGTCTGAAGGACTGAAGAATCCTCCAAAACTAGGAATGTTCCAGAAAATAGGAACAAAGATGAACATGTACAACATCATTGAAGCAAAAAATTGAGAATTCTATCAAGAAGTAACTGCTGATCTGAAGATCCTCCATTGAAATATGACTAGGTAGGGAAGACTGTAATCTGCATGAGTGCCCTCAAATGACACTACTTGAATCATGAGGTAAACAAAGACAAACACCTGAACTCAAAGATACAGATGGAATAAACACCAAAAGCCTAAAGAGATGATCAATCAAAGCTGGAAGAGTGCACCCAAAAACAAGAAAGAAAAGAGTGTCCATATGGTAAATGATTCATCTCACCGGAATGCATAGGTACCCAGCCACTGCATCTGCCTAGTACATAGAATCAAATATTGAATACATAGCTTAGACTATCAAACCAAGGAAGTAGTAGAACTAACAATAGAAACTCCCCCCATACTGCTAACAAGGGAGTAATGATAGGTACACGGAAAAGATCATCCAATATGAACTGCATGATGAAGAAGAATCTGAAACATCGAATGTACAAAGAGAGTACAAACACATATAGAGATACTTGAGGCTAATGTCATTGGAGGAATTCTCACATGAAAAAAGTAGATGGTAAACAAAGGAAAACATCAAAACCCCCCTTGAAACTTTATAATGGAGTGCAAGTACATATAGCATGAACATGTGCAGATCGCATACATGCAATAGAATGGCACTTTATCTCAGTGTGTGTGCATAATAGAATGCTACAAAAAATGAAGTATACAATGCTTAAAGAAGAGAAAAGGCTATTGAAAAAAGAATAACCTAAGATGATCCATCCCTGAAAGGGAAGAGATCCTAGGAACTGAAACATCTAAGATATCCACCAGATTGCAAAAATGCAAAAATCTAAATAAAATGTAGCTAGAGTAGAATCTAGAAAAAAGACATATAGCATTGAAAAAATCTCTGAACAATCTTTCCAATGATATATCATTTGCTCAAAACTAAGTTTGGATGTGCAAGATAAAGCTCCTAGAGTGCAAAAAGGAACATCTAGCTTTGATAGTAAAACACACCATCAAAAAAGAAAAGCTAGAAATTCAAACCTCTAGATCTGGATAGAGCTTGGAACCAGCTTTTCAACAATATCTTGTTTGCCCGATTTCAACACCGTATGCTCAATTTATGAGCAAAAAACCAATGAGTGCTCCAGAGGGCCCAAAATGGTGTCAAAACCTTGCTGACATATTATTGACATCAGTAGTTTTCTGGATTAAATTTGATAGCCAAACAACCATCACCGCAAAAAAACAATAGGCCCTTGGAGCCAAACAATTCTAGCCCCTAGTTGCCACATGACCAGGGGTTGAAGGCTCTAGGGCTGGGGGCTAGTCCCCCATGTGTCCTCATGCTCTACATGGGTGGGGCTTATCCTACAAAGCACTGGTGATAGGTGGTTAACTGCTGTGGGCCTACCGCTCATCGTGACAATGATTGCAATAGTCATCATCCGGTAACCTGATGGTGACATTGCCGTAGGTCATTAGAGTGGTGTTTGGGTGGTGCCCTGGTGACTGTTGGGTGGCCCTCACCCCAAAATTTTATTTTATTTTATTTATTACAGAGGTTTCGTACTACCTCGATCCATGTGCTAGGTCATATGACTTGGTACGCAAATAAATTTTGCTTTCAATTGCAACATCACCCAAGTCAGGCATGCCTTATATGGAAATAGGGGTTTTTGGGCACTACAAACACAACCATGATGTCTGTTTGGGTTAGAAGTGCTCCAAAAAATAGTGACCACCTCGAGATCCATGTCGAGGCTAGTTGCAAAATATTTTTGCCATAGATTCCAACTTTGTCCAAATTGGACAAATTTTATATGGATCTTGGGGTTCTTGAATGCTTTGATCACAATCATGAGGTCTGTTTGAAGCTAAGATAACCAGAAAATAGGTCCCCCTAGATCTGACAGGAAACCTCTCTGAAAATGTAGATCTGATGAACACCACTGAATCTCTCAGGAAGAGGATAGGGGCAAGCAAATCTGAAGCTCTGATACCATATTGGAGTTGATGAAAAACTACCCACAGCTCCTAAGAACACTTGCATGTAAACACCTGTCACAGAAAGAGAGAGAAGAAATAAGAATCTATGGAGGCCTGAATGCATTGATCCACGTGAGAGGAGAAATCATTCTTGATGTGCAAAAAACAAAAGTTGCAATTCAATAATGAGTAATCTATTACACAATCTATTATGAAAATAAAGGAGATCAATCCTTGTAAAAGGAGATCTGAAAACCTAAAAAGGTAAAACCTAGGTTGCACAATAATAATTAATAAAATAATTAATTATTATATGCCTAAAGTTTAGCTTAAGTAGAAAGAGATAATAAGTGACTTAGTAATTAAATCAAATATGATTTAATTAATAAGAAAACACTTTATTACTCTAACAGGATTCCTTGTCCACATACCCCTGTCATATAATCCATGTCCTATCAGATTTCTAGGGTTCCTTGACACTAATTCCTTCATTCTTGAAGTATCATTCTCAGAAGGAGGTAGTAATTGGATTAAATCAACATAGACTACTCTCTTCTAGTAGTCAATATGTCCTGTAAATTCTCTTTGTGGTGCCATTCTCAACAGCTAGGGTTCTATAAAAAGATATGCAAAAACAATACAAACAACAATCTAAGCTATTGCAAACTTCAATTCACTAGTATTAGGACCAAAAAATGTAAATAGTTATTAAAATAACATTATAAGGCACCTGACACTTGTTGGAAATACTTGCAAATTGAATATGTAGAGAAGAACACTTTTGCCTGAGAAATTCGAAGATAATGTGCTGTTGAAAAGACTGTGACTTGCCATATACCCTTGCCAGCTCTCTGCACTTAACTCACATGAAGCACCATTAAACCAACACTATTGAAAATTGGCACCTATAACATTCATAAGGCACATCACAGCTTGGATATTCAAATTTTAAAACTTTACCATTGATTTTCCTTCCCCTAGCATATCAGATGACCATCACAAAATTTGACCAGCAAAGACTTTATCTTTTCCCAAGCATACTTCTTAACCAATGAAATTATTTCATTTTAACCCATGTGCAAAAATCTATGTCACTTCAAAGTCTTACTAAGTAAAATAGGTGTTAGCTCATCATGATCCCTTGAAGGCTAATTAATGAGCATCTCCTTATCAAGGCTTAATGCCTGTCGTTGATCTTTCCCCAGATATGTTAGAGCTTTATTCTTTTAAAAGACTGCAGCCCCACTTTGAAAAAGGACACATGATGACTTAGAGAACCGCAGACCCACTACCATGTGACATCAGTCAGGACACATGTCAAGATGTCACAATCCTATGATGAAATAGGTGTCAGTAAATTCAGACTAAGGCATAATGCCTAGCATCGATCAAAACACATCGTGCGACCCACATTAAAAGGCAAGACCTGGCCCCACCTTTACTATCTTTTGTTCCTACATTTGATTGCATGGTAGTCATGATCCCTTAATGAGTAATGGTCAGGAACCTTTTGATCAAGGTAATGCACTTGCCATTCATCTTGCTTAGGATTTATCCAGACTTCAAACCGTAGGTAAACTGGGCCCACATAGCATTAATTGTTAGAGAAGACTTAACCACGTGGTTATAGTAAAGAGAATTCATTATTTCCATGGACCCACCGGTAACTGAGGATAGGTATTGATCAGTCACAATCCATTGATGACAAAAAGTTAACAACATGAAGCTTTGAGGGATAACGACTACCGTGAGATCAAAATGAATTTGACGACCATGATAAATCTGTTAGGAATAGTCCCAAGAGATAACTGAGAGGTGGGGGGTGAATCAGTTATCTACAAGATTCAATTATTTATCCAATTAATTATAGAAGAACATTAAGCATAAACATAATATAAGAACACTAAACACAACACTACAATTTTGGTTACAGGGAAACCCAAATAGGTAAAAACCCCAGTGGGAATTAGCACCCACTATAAACTGCACTAGAGTATAATGATCCCTGTTAGAAGATCTTACAACCCTGTTAGGAGTTGATATTTACAATACATTAAGTATAGTGACCTAGTCAAAGATCGGACCCTGTTAGGAGTCTTTTATAGTTAACCCTATCAGGGGTGAGGACACACTATCCGGGAGCACATTGCTCAAAGGGGTGAAGGCTGTGACCTTCTGTTTAATGAATACACACTATATTTGGATCTTGGTGAATTGCACATTAGACCTGATGTCTAGATCAGTTCCAATGAATAGCATACACTTCCTTCTTAGTCACATAGACCTTCTACTGATGGCTCAATACTTCGCACCTTCTTCTCTACTCTTCTCTTTCAACTATCTGCCATACTTAGCGATCACAATTGACCGGCTATAAGTATCTTTCTCCAAATGATATAATCAAGTCAACCTATTATAACTTCCTTGAAATTATATTAGAGAAACAATATAACTCTCCAACAACATCTCCAATAGCTATACTAAGCACACAACACTAAATAGGACCGCACAACTCTATATGAGTAGACAAGTCATTTCACACTGTCAGCTCCAATAAATTAACTGATACTTTCTTCTCATGCTAAAATATGCTATGCACTCTTAACCAAACATTCTTAACTCTTCTCTAAACACTAATCCAAACACACATATCCAAATGATAGGTGCAACTACTACAACAATAAAAACAATCTTGGCTCCATTAGATAAACTCAAGAAACTGTAACTGGCAACTAGAAACATCATAACTCAACCTGTACTGCACAACTGACTCTATTTTCATGAACATAGCTTCACTAACATGTCTACAACATAAATATAAATGTGGAAGGCTCCATTACAACCATACTACAAATCACATACAAAACTCTTCCTGGGACCTGTTAGGAACACTATTGATACAAACAACTGTATTACTGTCTTCACTTAGAATTAACCTCTGCATCTATGATATCATGTTGATAACATATATAGGAACCATATTCTCAAGACTCTCTCCATAAGGCTTCCACACACATTTCTTACCATATGTTGTCATCAATGATAAATATACAGTCAACACGGACTTGCTGACAAATCTCCAACAATCTCCCCCTTTGGCATTGATGGAAACATATGGAATGAAAAACACCACCAATCCAAATGAGAAATTCTTTTATAACATTCTCCATTTCCTCAACAAAAATCCCCCAAGGATGAATTCTCCATCTACGATTGAATGCTCTAAATATCAACTGATTTATCTCCTTACTGTGTACTCCCCCTTACTGTTTTGTTTCTTCTTTCTAAATACTTACTCCCCCTTTCTAGAATAAGATGACTATTTTGTTTTTCATGAATATATACTCACTCCCCCTTTGACATCAATGGAAAAGGGTGCCAAAACAAATAAGCACCAGTACTACTCCCAAAGTAGAGGAGTCAACCATTCATCAGTCATTAAGAACTGATGCACTCCTGCAAACTCTAATTAGATTTAGGGAAGGGAATTACTCCCAGCTTCTCCCTGAGATACTCAAATGTATTCTTTGGTAAAGGCTTTGTGAATATGTCTGCTAGCTAATCTTTTGTACTCATATATTCCAATTTAACTTCTTTCTCTACAACTTTCCCTCTTAGGAAGTGATATTTTATCTCAATGTGTTTTGTCTTTTCATGCATCATAGGGTTCTTTGACACATTGATAGTGCTAGTGTTATCACAATGAATAACAGTAGGATAATTAATCTAAATTCCAAAATCTTTTATCATCTACTTGATCCAAACAATTGTAGAACAATTTAATGCTGCTGCTACATACTCTTCTTCTGCTATGGACTGGAAGATACAATTCTACTTCTTTCTTGTCCAAGTAACAAGCCTATCTCCAAGAAATACTACTCCTCCTGAGGTACTCTTTCTATCATCCACGCATCCTACCCAATCTGCATCTGTATACACATATAGTTCTACATTTTCTGAATTAGGATACCATAAACCATAGTCTATAGTTCCTTTCAAATATCTGAATATCCTCTTTACTGCCATAAGATGACTTTGTTTAGGTTCAGCTACAAATCTTCCAACTATACTAACTACATTAGAAATATTAGGTCTAGATTGAGTAAGATAGATTTGTTTACCAATCATAGACTTATATAAGGTCATGTCTACAGCTACTGAATCATATTCTTTTGAAAGCTTGGATCCTGTTATCATAGGGGTACTTACTAACTTTCAATCATCCATCTTGAACTTCTTCAATATCTCTTTCACATACTTAGACTGATTAATGAAAATACCTTTATCCGTTTGCTACACATTTAGTCCCCAAAAGTACTTGATAGGTCTAATCATGCTCATTTCAAATTTTCTCTACATCTCTTTAGCAAATTTTGCACTAAGCCTGTCATTACCACCAAAAATAATGTCATCAAAAAATATAGAAACCAACAATAATCCATTAGGTGTCTCTCTTATGAACAAGTTACAATCTGCTGCTCCTTTCTTGAATCCAATCTTTGTCAAGTATCCATCAAGTCTTTCATACCATGCTCTAGGGGCTTACTTAAGTCCATAGAGGGATTTCTTTATTCTACATAGCATATCAAGTCTATCTAATAAAGTAAATCCTTCAGGTTGCTCTATGTAAACTTCTTCCTTCAACTCTCCATTCAGGAATGCTAACTTGACATCCATATGATATACTTTGAAGTCTTTGAATGTAGCATAGGCTAGAAATAACTTGATGGCTTCCAATCTTCTTATCGGGGAAAATATATTTGAATAATCAATTCCTTCTCTTTGCGAATATCTTTTACATACTAGTCTTGCTTTGTTTCTTAATATTGTTCCATCTTCATTCATCTTGTTTCTGAATATCCACTTGGTTCCAATCACATTCTTATCACTAGGCCTAGGGACCAATTCCCATGTGTCATTCATAATTATCTGATCTAGCTCTTCTTTCATTGCTTCATGCCAGTCTGAATCATTACATGCATCTTCAACACTTAAAGGTTCAATTTTTGAAAGTAAGCATACCTCTTCATTAGCTGTTGAAATTTTTGCTTTTGATCTTGTCATGACTTTGCTATTCTGATCTCCAATGATATCTTCCTTTGAATGGTATCTAGATGTGAATTTTGGAACATTGGGTGTGACTCTCTCATTTGACTTCTATGATTCTTCTTCACTAGTTTTAGGGTCATTGAATAATACATCAATGCTGTCAAACATTTCTTCAACAACTATTTCTCTAGTGGTATGTCTAGGTTCTTCTTCAATCATAGGTGCATAATCATGATATCTCTCTTGAATCATAAACTTTTCATCAATTTTAACATGAGAAATTTCAATGATCTTCTTCAATCTTAAGTTAAAACATCTATAAGCTTTTCTTTTAGTAGAGTAACCAAGAAAAATACCTTCATCACTTCTTGCATCAAACTTTCCAATAGCTTCATCTCTCTTGATGTAGCACTTGCTTCCAAATATTTTGAAGTATTTTACCTTAGGTACATTCCCAAACCATAGCTCATAAGGTGTCTTGTCTGCACCTAGCCTCAATTGAATTCTATTGATAGTATAGACTGCAATATTGACTACATCTCTCCAATAGGTGTGTGTGACCTTTCCTTCAATCATGATGGTATGCACTATGTCAAGTATGATCCTATTCCTTCTTTCTACAATTCCATTCTTCTGAGGGGTTCTAGGTGCACTTAGCTATCTTTTTATTCCATGTTCTTCGTAGTACTCATAAAATCTGTCAGAGGTGAATTCTCCTCCTCTATCTGATCTCAGACATTTTATTTTTAATCCAGACTCATTTTCAACTTTAGCTTTGAATATTTTGAACTTCTCAAATGCTTCTTATTTGTCTTTTAAGAATGCAACCCACATCATTCTAGAATAATCATCAACAAAAAAAATAAAGTACCTTTCACCATAGTATGATCTTGTTTGAGTTGGTCCACATAGGTTTGTATGCACTAGATCCAATTTGTTCTTTTCTAAATTATGCTTGCTTCTGAATGAATTCCTCACATGCTTTCCCATCACACATTCCCTGCATATTGTATCAACTGGTTTTGAAATGCTAGGAAGGTCTCTTACTGCCTTTACATTTCTTATCTTCACTATGTTGTCAAAATTGATATGACATAGTCTTTTGTACCATAGCCAACTGTCATCTACTTTAGCAAAAAAACAAATTGCTTCTGAATTAAGCTGAAAAACATTACCTTTTATCTTTGAACCTGATGCAATAATTTCTCCTTATTTGTTATTAATGATGCACTTGTTGTCTTTGAATTCCAACTGATATCCTTTGTCAAGCAATTGTCCAACACTTAGTAGGTTATGATGCAAACCATCAACATAAAGAACATCATCAGTGTTATTCTTCCCATCCAAAGTGATAGCTCCTCTACCTATGATAGGTTTAGGAGTGTTGTCTCCAAATCTAACCATTCCACCTTTGTACTTATCTAGATGTACAAATATATCTTTGTCTCCTATCATGTGATGTGAACAACCACTATCAATGATCCAATCTATCCTGATATCTACTTGCAAAATCAATGCTAACTCTTGTGCTTTCTTTTCATCTACAAGGTCCATTTCATCAAACATTCTCTCCATGTCTTCAAGAGCAATGAATCCAATTTCATCTTCTGCTGAATCTTCATCTGATACTCCTTCTATAGCATAGTAACATTATTTTGTATACTTAGGCTTGTAATTAGTTTTGAACTTCTTGACTCTTGTAGGACACTTAGAAGAAAAGTGACCAATCTTATTACATGAAAAGATTTAAATAATAACTGACCTTCATATTTTCCTTTTCCTTTCTTTTCTTTCTTAGCAATCATAGCAATGAAATCATCTAGTGTTTTCTCTTCATCATCATCATCAAAATTACCAGAAGTGTTCAAGGATTTCTTATGATGGACTGAAGCTTTGAAGGCTATCTCACTTTTAGGCTCTATCTTCAAACTTGATATCTTGAATGCTAAAATCTTGCTTATTAAGGTTTCTCTTTTGAAGTCTTTTGAAGATTGCATAGTATCATCTAAGATGTTTATCTTGCTCTCATATTCTGGTGTTAATGTAGTCATCAACTTATCCATTATGTCTTCTTCCAAAATCTCTCCACCATTATTTCTGATTCCTGCAACTGCTTCATTGATTCTTTGATTGTAAGCTCTGATGTTCTCTTCAGGTAGCATCTCCAATGTATTCTATTTTTTCTTCCATGTCTTTCTACATGCATTCTTGGCTTGGACATCTCCTTCAAACATGTCTTCTAGATACTTCCATATCTTGTAGGATTTATCTACTTTCTTGATCTCTGAAAACTCACTGTCAGACAAGGCACTGATAAGGGCTTCTTTGGAAATAGCATTTTGAGTGAACATCTCCTTTTTCTTAAGAGTTGCATATTCCTTTGCAAGATCTGATAAAGAGGGAATCTGAACTTCTTTGGTAGCTACTTCAAAAATTTCAAAGGCAATGGATTGCAAAAGTGTCATCATTTTGTTCTTCCAATCTAGATAGTTCTCTCCATCAAACTTAGGACTTTCTTTTCTAAAGAATGCCATATGATCAACCTCAAGTTGTTAAAATTTCTCTCCAAGGCACTTGGCTCTGATACCACTTGTGAGGAATAGTCCCAAGAGATAATTGAGAGAGGGGGGGGGGGGGGGTGAGGTGAATCAGTTATCTACAAGATTCAATTCTTTATCCAATTAAGTATAGAAGAACATTAAGCATAAACACAATATAAGAACACTTAACACAACACCACAATTTTGGTTACGAGGACACCCAAATAGGTAAAAACCTCAGTGGGAATTAGCACCCACTATAAATTGCACTAGAGTATAATGATCCCTGTTAGAAGATCTTACAACCCTATTAGGAGTTGATCTTTACAATGCATTAAGTACAGTTACCTAGTCAAAGGTCAGACCCTGTTATGTAAGGGTTATGCACAAGAATAAGGAATTGACAATGGGAGACATTTGCCCCTGTTGCAAGATTGGAAGGAGTGAAAACTCTACTTGCATATGATGCTTATAAAGGATTCAAAGTATATCAAATGGATGTGAAGTCTGCATTTCTAAATGGGATATTGGAAGAAGAAGTAGACATTGAACAACCAACAAAAATTGTTGAAGCAAGCAAGAAGAATATGGTTTGCAAGTTGCGCAAGGCACTGTATGGATTGAAACAAGCCCCTAGAGCATGGTATGAGAGACTGCATAATTATTTGATAAAGATTGGATTTGCAAGGATACATGAAAACTGTAATCTGTATATGAAGATTGAGAATGGTAAAGGGATTTTGTTACTTGAAATATTTTTTTGATGATATCATATTTGGAGGACAAGATGTCCTATGTCAAAACTTTTCAAATGAGATGCAAACTGAATTTGAAATGTCTATGTTTGGTGAGATCAAATTCTTTGTTGGTTTGCAAGTTTATCAGATGAAGAAAGGTATTTATATTACTCAATCTAAATATGTTAAAGAGATACTAAAAACTTTTGGTATGGAAGATTCCAAACCAATAAGAACACCTATGGCTACTAGACACAAACTATCTAAAACTGATGATACAACTAAAGTGAATCAAACCTTGTAGAGATCTATGATGGGAAAGCTACAATATGATGTCCATAGCAAACCAAATATTTCCCTAGCACTTGGGATTGTGGCAAGGTTTTCTGTTAATCGTAAGGAAAATCATATGATGGTAGTGAAAAGAATATTGAGATATTTGAAAGGAACAGAGGATTATGGATTGTATTACAAGAAGAATGACAAATATGAACTGAAAGTTTACACTGATGCATATTGGGCTAGAAATGTTGATGACAAAAAAAGTACAAGTGGTGGAGCATTCTTTCTAGGAAAGAGATTAGTCTCTTGGAAAAGCAAGAAACAAAACTACATTTCCCAATCTACAGTAGAAGCAGAGTATGTGGTAGCAGCAGTGAATTGTTCAAATTTAATGTGGATCAAGCAATTGTTAAAAGGTATGAAGGAGGAAATCATTGAGCTGGTTGTTATTTTATATGATAACACAAGTGCTATTAACATATCTCTGAATATTTTTATGTACACTAAGACTAAGAATATTTCTATCAAGTATCATTACTTGAGAGAGTTGGTTCAAGACAAAAAAGTGAGATTGGAATATGTGAATACAAGGAACAATTAGCAGATATATTCAAAAAATCTTTACCTAAAGATACTCATGAATATCTTATAGGTAAATTAGGGGAAATTCCCCTAACTGAGGCTACCTAGTAACATAGGAGCACTGCATCAAATGTGCTAATCAAAATATTTGACAAATTGATGCAGAAAAGGTCACACTTTAGGAGTTGCCTAGAGTTGTGAGAAGTAAAGAAAAGATATTGTTGGTGTAATTAAGTATTTACTAATTACACTTTACTTAAGTTTACTTAGGATAATGCATTTGCATAATTAGTTGTCTTTGAGACACCTAGGAGTTTGCATTTCTTTTTAGCACATGGTTAGGAGAATTTCCACTTTAGGTGTGATAGTTGTCTTCACATACCTCTTTGTGTGTGAGATCCACCTTTAGTGCTCTTATCACATTATCATCCTCTCATGTTGCACATACTTTCATGTATAATGAAGGATGATCCACCTTTGGTGGACATGTGATTCCACCTTCTGTGGGTGATATCTTATCATCTCCTTATCATGTAGTCTTATTGCATTGCCTATATATTTAGGCACTCCTACATTGTATGTAATTCAATAATTCATTAAATATATTTCATTATTTGATTAGTTGATCATATCATATTTTATCTCTCTTGTGCTAGCTCTTGAGCTTTTAGATCTTGGCATTCATTATTTGCCTTAGGCAAATTCTTACAGATATTAATCAGTCATAAGCAAGATGACAGAGGGAGTATACAACATATAGAACTAACATGAAGAAACCTACATGGTAAAGATGTAAGTGACAGATATAAGCTTTGGAATTGTTGTCAAAGAGGGAGAGATTATTCAATGAAACCTGAAGGAGAGATACAAAAAAGATTCAGAGGGAGTAATTGAGTAAGCGGTCAGGCAAAGAAAAAGTTGTGAATCAGAATGAAGCTAAGGATATTGATAAAAATATGATGCACAAATATTTTTGGATTATTTGGTAAATCATGTGTTATTCATGTGGTATTTCCATCAATGCCAAAGAGGGAGATTGTTGGAAACTAAAATTGAAACAATTATTATATTGTCATTGATGTCAAACCTTATGATGCAGGGAAGGCCTGGATAATCCCAAAATGGATAATCCAAGTCTACACCAGTAGCAACAACAACAACAACAGGGAAGGCCTGGATAATCCCAAAATGGATAATCCAAGTCTACACCAGTAGCAACAACAACAACAACAACAACAACAAAAACATAATAATATAATACTCAAATAGAATTTCATTTAACATACCTGACTGTAAGGCCTTTCGAGTTAGGGACAAATACAATCAATTACAACAGTAATTCTACAACCTCCTAGCTAGTATAGCTCTGTAGCACACCAACAACTAATGGAAACACTAAGGAAGATCTAAAATTGAGCTCACAAGCCATCGAGAAATATCCTTGTCTCCAAGCATGCAAACCACTAGCTTTTCTATTACAACAACATACAAACAATCTGATCCTCAAGATCTTGCAGTATCCAATTATTATCCTTCTTTCTAACTCTTCTATTTGAATCCCTAAACAACTACCCAAACACTCCTTAAATACATTTATTCAACCACAAGTATGTTGGAAAAAATAATTAATCTCCTAAGCCAATTCGACTTCTAAAATAAATAAATATTAAATGCAACAACAGTCGGCTCTCAAATAGCCTTATGAACAATTAATTCTCCATGTCGGCCTCAAGATCCACATAGGAGAATACAACACAAGCTACCAACATTAAATACACCAAGTCGACCAACTAAAACTCTAAGAACTCCATTCAATAAGCTAGAACTACTGAGCACTAATAAAATAACTGAGCCAGTTAGGCATCACCAAGAAAGCACATCGACCAAGCACCAGAAGCATCGCTGAGCACAAGTTCTGCTAAGCACCAAAAGTTTACTAAGTTCCTTCAGTGATTGAGCCCCTTCAATGACTGAGATCCTCAGTCAAATCTACAACTGAGTAACACGGAACCACTTCAACACCCCACCATGTAGAGTTTCCAACTACCCTAGGATGTCCCTGCATCAGACACCCCAAGTTCAAAAATATGTTCTCAAAGGCTGGAAGAACATCTTCTGAGATTCAACACATAAACCCCAAATTGGTTCTTCACATACAGGTCCTTCAAGTCTTCACCTTGCATACTCTTCCATTTCTGCTTTCTCTATCTTTTCAAGTCTTTCCTTGATAGGCCACAGGTTTATTCTCCATACTTATCAATCCTTTCAGAATCCTTCAACTCATCTCAACTCCTAAAGCTCAGGTTCCTCCTACCGAGTGTTGTATCTAGCAAAGGCATCAGGGAAAACTTCATGTCATTCTTCTCCATAGTAAACACATTCTTGACACAGTTATGCACAATCCTACAATCATACTTCCAAGGTCTAGTGAGCAATATGTGACAACTACTCATGTCCACAGTATCACACAACACTTGATCCTTATAGTGGACAATATGAAAATCAACAAGACATTACTCCCTCACTTCCAGAGAATGAACATCTTATAACCAGCCAATCCTATAAGGATAATGATGTCTCACTCTCTTCAAACCAAGTTTCTAAACCATCTCTTTAGCTACAAGGTTATTAGTACTACCACTATCCAAAATTACATTACAAAGTTTACCTCCTGACTTGCACCGAGTTCTCATGAACAAATTACTCCTCTGACAATGTTCCACCTTAGTACCAAGCAATGTTCTTCAAACCAACAAATTTTTTGATTCTACTTCGGGTTTATTTAGTATGTTCTCATTTGCCACAACATTCTTGCTATTATCGAGCTACCTTTTCTTTACCAAGTTCTCTATGTCCAGACCAAATAGTCAACTTATAGAAATCCTCAGTGTAGTCTTCCATAGTCAAATATTTTTTCTTTAGATTCTGTAATTTCTTAAACAAGTCAAGTTCATAGTTAGTAGGTATGAACTTAGCTTTCAATTTAGTCACCATCAACCTCCATCGATTGATCTTCATTTCACCTTCATCTTCTCTATCCCTTTGTAATTCTTTCCACCAAAGAGCAACATGTCTTTACAACTTAGTCTATGCCAATCTTACTCTAAGAGGATCTTCAATTTCTTCAAGCTCAAATAAATCTTCTAACTCATCAATCCTATCAATCAAATCCTTAGGTCTCAAAGTACCAGAGAAAGTAGAAACTTCCATTTAGTAACTAGTACTTAACCGAGCTCCAGATCTATGCAACCGACCAATTCTATCTTCAACAGATCTATCCCTCTGATCATCTCCACTAGATCTAGCAGCTTCAAAGTCTTCAGCAACTTCCTCATATCCATCTTCAGTACCAAGATTCCTTGGAATACTAGTAATAGCCCTCATGATCTCAGCGATCATGTCATTCTTCATCAATTCCATCTCAGATTTGAAATCTACTTTAACCTTATCTGTAATATTTGATTCCAAAACGTCACAAAGATCTACAATCACCCTAGGGTCCAATCTTCTCAGAGGCATCCTTCAAGATCTTCAAAAACCCAAGGTAAAAAAACACCAACCTAAGGTCCTGGTGCAAACTGCCTCAACTCAATGATTGATTTACACACTCAAGAACTTCAAGCTTTGATACCACCTGATGTAGGGCAGGCCTAGATAATCCCAAAATGGATAGTCCAAGTCTACACCAACAACAACAAAAACAACAAAAATAGTGGAAACACAACAATATAAAGCTCAAATAGAATTTCATTTAACATGCCCAGTTGTGAGGCCTTTCAGGTTAGGGCCAAATACAATCAATTACAATAGTAATTCTACAACCTCCTAGCTAGTCCAACTTTGTAGCACATCAACAAGTGGTGGAAACACTAAGGCAGATCTAAACTTGAGCTCGCAAGAGACCAAGAAATCTCCTTGTCTCCAAGCATGCAAACCTCTAGCTCTACTATTACAACACCAGACAAACAATTTGATCCTCAAGATCTCACAAGATCTAATTATTATCCTTCTTTCCGACTCATCTGAATGAATCCCTAAACAACTACCCAAACACTCCTTAAATACATTTTTTCAACCACAAGTCGGTTGGAAGAAATAATTAATCTCCTAAGCCAAGTCAGGTTCTAAAAAAAACAAATATTAAATGCAACAATAGTTGGCTCTTAAATATCCATACAAACAATTAATTCTCCATGTCAGCCTCAAGATCCACATAGGAGAATACAACACAAGCTACCAACATGAAATACACTAAGTCGGCCAACCAAAAATCCAAGAACTCCAATCGATAAGCCAGAACTACATAGCACCAGTAAAACAACCAAGCTAGCTACACATCACCGAGCAAGCATGTCGACCGAGCACCACAAGCATCAGTGAGCACAAGTTCTTTTGAGCACAAGAATTTTATCAAGTTCCTTTAGTGACCGAGCCCCTTCAATGACCAAGATCCTTGGTCAAAGCTGTAACTGAGTAACACAGAACCACTTCAATACCCCACCATGTAAATTTTCCAACTACCCTAGGATGCCCATACATCACCTTAACTGGTAAGATAATTGCTATCTAGGATAGTACCATATCTTTTGAATGATGAAGAGGATTTGGAAAAGGCGATTAGAGGAGGACCTAAGGAAAGGTTGAGTTATGTGATACTTCAATGGGTACTTAATTATTTATCATATTGAAAAGGTAATGTTTTGTTTACATAGTGAAGAGGAAAGATTGGAAACATGGGCTTAACCGAGCAAAAGTGAAGAAATCTAGTTTAAGCCGAGTGATGTTAGTGTCGACCGAGTGCTAGTATATGCTGAGTAAATCTAGTATTGACCAAACATCAGTAATTGCTGAGTGATAGCTATCTGTTGAGAAGAAAATATTTAGTAATGACCGAGATACATAGTAATGACCAAGGAGATGAACACAATATTGACCAAGTGTCAGTAATTTACATTTGGAGAAAAAATTGAGGATCCCAACTGATATAGTTAAATTATTGGGATATGTAAAATATGTTGACATTATTAATGAATTGTATGGAAAATTTAATGTATGGTAAATTATTTTCTTATGGATTCAAAGAGAAGTTTGGAGATGTATCTAGAAGGAAAAGATGAAGAACATAATGATGAAAGGATTTGATAAATATGACCTAAACCTAAGATCTACAGAGGAGATGAAGTGACAAAAGATTGATCTACCTGATCAAGGAGGTATAAGATAAACCTAATTGTGAGGTTACACAGGAAGGATAAGAGGTTGATGTTATTGACTGATGAGTCTAAGCAGAAGGCTGAAGGTGAAACTATGAAGGAGAAAAATAGAGTTATGATTGCTTTAAGTGAATACCGATCAAATCAGAGATGGAGATGGAAATGAAGGTCATTACGTAAATCAAAATATGTGTGAAGTGGATTTGTATTTTCAAAGTGAGTTGTATATTTTTTGATCAGATCCTACTGTTACTTTCTAACCATTGTATCAGTCTAAATCCTTTAATCAAGGTTGACCTAACAATCATTGTATAAATCCTTTAATCAAGGTGACATTCTAATGGAATGTTCTTAAGTCCTCTAACTAGGCCACTTTTGATAGAGTGTTTAAATCCTTCAACAGGGTCACACCTAATAGTGTGTATGTAAACCTTTAACTGGGTTGGATTCTCACAGAGCTGACTTAAGAAGTGTGAAAATCAGTAGCATGTTACAAAGTGGTTTTTTCCAAATTGGGTTTCCACAATAAATCCTGGTGTTATACTTGTGTGAATGATTTTGATTTGAATGTTGTTGAAAGCTTTATATTCTACAAGTTAATTAGTTTTGGATAGTGGAATGCATGTTATATGTTTCTAATATATGATATATCGACCGAGTTGCATTGTTGATTAAATATGAGTTTTTTGAAGTACTAAAAAGTTTAATTGGTACATCTAGACCTGAGGATAACTGATTCACTCCCCCTCTTAATTATTATAAAATCATTCTAAGATGTCCAAGTTCCCAATTGTGGCTTGGAATTATGAGGCATTGGTGTTTTTGGGAACTCACAACTTATTAAGGGATTTTTCAAGGACTTCCTTATGTATAGGGGATGTATGTAGAATATAAAGTATGGATATCTATGTGGGGATCTCCTCTAGTTGTGCCAAAAGGTTATAGCATGAAGTAGGTCGAGTGGATATGGATGGTGCAGTGGGTGTAGTGGTAGCAGCTTGAATAGTAATTCTGCCTCTTCTAGTGGTAGCATTATAATCTGCACCCTTAAGTTTGAGGTTGTATACATGGTTTTCAGATTCTTCTATGCAACCAAAAAGGGAATCAAAGCCACAATAGTCATTTTATTCAATACTTTCATATGTAGAGTCAAAACCATGGATGTTGTTAGTGTAGTTGTCATATGACATTGTTTTAGATGATGAGGCATTGTTATGATCATGTTTTGGGAATGGATGACTGTATATCTTGAGCTATGGATTGGATGATGTTGATGTTTATCCCTCAACCTCAAATTTTCTATAATCAATAAGGTCTTGGATAAAATATTTCAACTTCATACGTTTCTTGGTATCATGTCCTTTAATGTGATGATAATCACAATATTCATTGTCTTTGTACCAAGCTAGTTTGGGTTGATTGTCATCATATAGACGAGTATTAGGACATACCATCATGTTTTGATCAACAAGTCATTGAAAGATAACATAAAATAGCTCTGCAAGGGAAGTAAATTGTCAACATTGACATGAGCCAAAGTTGTTATTGTTACTATTGTTTTTGTTGTTGTTATTCTGTGGAAATAGATAACCTTGATTGCATAGTTGTTGTTGTGAAGTGTTCTAATTTTGCTTATTGTTGTTACAATTTTGGTGTTTTTTATTGTGATTATTTCAATTGCCTTGATATTTATTGGATGCTTGGACATTCTAGACATGTTTAGCATCTGTCACTCCATCATTGACTACCCCTCTTTTTCTGCCCAAAACTTAGGTTTATCATTGTTAGATGAAGGGGTATAGTGTTTAATGGTTTAATTTTTCAAGAGACCATCTTCAATGGTTTTCCCTATCTTAAAAATTAACTCAAATGAATTAGGGGTGGCCATTTTCATTTGGAATGACATTTTAGGTACCAAATTCTTACTAAAAATGTTAATGAGATAATTATCTGGTATCTTCCAAGGCATGCGATTTGCGAGGTGTCTAAATATTTGTAAGAAGCTAGCAAAGGTTTCTCCATTTCTTTTCTTAGTGGTACAAAAGTCACTTAATGATGCTTGATGTTCAATGTCATAAGAGCATTGTACAAAAAATTTCTCTACAAGATCAACAAAGGTAGACATGGATCTAGGAGGTAGATTCATAAACCATTCCAGAGTGGGGCCTCCAAGAATCCTAGTGAAGAGTCTCTTGAGATACTTTTCATTATAGGAGACATATTGATAAACAACATAGAATTATTTGAAATGTTGGATAGGACATGATCTCCCTTGTATATATCAAATTTAGGGATCTCAAAGTTTGCAGGGAATTGTTTCATATTAATTGATTTTTCAAATGGGTAAGGATATATTTCCTCAAATGATAACTCTTTATTTCCTCCATTTTTCATGCTATGCATGAGACTCTTGATTTCATTGATTTGATTGGACAAGTTAGGTGCATTGTGATGTGTAAGTTGTAGTCCAAAACATTGTCCTCCAAATTGTGACATTGAAATCCAATTGCTGTAAGTCTAGGTGTAGGAGGAGTTGTGTAATGATATACCTATGATTTCATCAGGGTAGATGCCTTCAAGGCTCCAAATAGGATCTTAAAAAGAGATGAAGTATATTGTGTGACATTTGAGGGGGTGATGTTTTTCCAATGTTCAAGACATTAGCACCCAAGGCATTAGACATGTATGTTATGGTATGAGTGCTATAATGTGAGGTTGCATTATGTAAATTACTAATGATTTGTTGGATTTATTTAGCTATCAACTAGAATTTTTGTTGTGATGTTGAAATGGGTAATGATGTTGAAGGCCCAATAGAAGTAGCCTTTCCTTTGTATTAGGATGATGTTGTGTTGATTGTAGAAGATGTAGTTGTGTTGAATGAGACTAGCTTTTGTGATGTTGTAATAATATAAAGAGTCATCAAAATCCTCTAGGACTGTGACCCCATCATGAACAAGGTTCATAAAAATATCAATTTTTTTGGCATGAATTACATTTTATACCATCCTCTGGTTATATGGATTCTTGAGGAATTCTTATATTTGTGGAGTTATCTCTATTTTAATTTGTTCAAGTTGATAAAAAAATTAAACCTCTTCCTTTGCTTGGTTTGTGACATCTTCTATGGTTGGAATCCCTATCCTTCTAATATTTGTAGAAGCAAAGGGGTTCTTGTTATCTCTACTCATGTCTACTACAAATCTTCTACTGATTTTGGCTTGTGGGTAATGACCATACAATTTGACTTTTGAAAAGACAAGGGATGGATGAAGTCTAAGAATGGATTGGAAGAATATTTGATGATAATGTAATACCTAAAATGTAATGTCTAAGAATACCAAACTAAGCTAGCATTCAACAAAACAAAGAAAGTAAAACCTTTAAGATTAGACCTACAAAATGAAAGCAAAATACTCAAAAGCAATGCAAAACCTTCAAGCAAACCTCCAAGATGTAGAGGATTTGTCCAAAGATTGGATGTGTGCTCATAAACTATGCTTCAAGCTTCAAGAGAGAAATGGGCATAATAACTTTGCTTCAATGGTGGATGAAAATGAAGGAGGAAGAGGTTCAATATAAAGGAAAATGGAGGATGAATGGATGGTCAAGATGCAAACTTGAGGAAGGGTGGAGATGCATCCAAGAGAGAGCACATGGATTGTGCTTTCTCAAATGCATAGCATTGTGACAACTATCACAATGGAGGAGGATGAGAGGAGAGGCCAAATCCTTGAGGTATGTGTCTACTTTGGGAGGTGTGAGAGGGGACATTTGTGTAAGAGATGTGTAAGAGGCTTTATGATTTGGCATTGGAGGATGTGGTGATGGTGATATGAGGGTTGACTTGTGATGGATTAGCATTTCTTAATCTTGGATTATGATTGTGAAAATGTTTAAGGGGTGATTAGGCTTGGTTTAGAGGGTAAGTGGAGGATTAGGAGGATGTGATGGGAGGAGAGAGAATGAGTGGAGGGTTAGATTAGCTAAGCATGGATTATTAGTTAATGAAGGAGAATTAAGATTTTTAGAATTAAATATTTTATTTAATTCCAAGTGGGAGGAGAAAGGGGTTTATGAATTTATTTATTTAAATAAATGTATCCATTTAAATTAATAGAGGAATAGGGATTTAATTAATTATCTGACTATAGGTTTGTCATTTAGATAATTAATTGGACTATAGTTAATTAATTAAATTAATTAACTAGGGGATGACATGAATTAATTAAATAATAATATTTAATTAATAAAATGCTTAGGAGAAGACTAAATAAAATTACTAAATGCTGTAATCAAATTTAGGTGTCTACATTTTGCCCCTCTTTGACATAGTGTTGAAATAACACTGTTTCGAAGATGTTTTTAGCAATAGACGACACGAAGAAATGGACTTGGTAGTAGAATTAACCTAGTTTACAGGCCAAGATGGTTAGACTAGGTGATGCCCCCTTGAGCAGATGATGGGGAAAGAAAAAGGGGCCCAAGCGGCGTCTTGAAAGGAAAAGGGGAAGAAGGCGAGGTGAAGGAGGTGGGGAGGTTTGCATCATGATGAGGTGTTTATGGGGGAAAGATGGGTGAAAGGAGATTTGAGGGAGATGCTTTTTTTGGGGGGGATTTTAGCTTAGGATGAATGTTGAGATTAGATAGGGATGATGTGAGCTTTTGTTTGGATGATTGATAGGATGGAGGATGTTTAGTGAAGCTTGAGCATGGGGTATTCTGAAGGGAACGCCACCATGTAGTTTGAGTACTTATTTTGATGTAGCAATAGAAGGGACTAACCAAAGTTACTAGGAACTTGAGGTCATGTCGCTAGCGTTGCATAGGAATGACACAAAAAAAACATGCAAGGGTTGCCCTAGCATCACGCATGTACCTGGAAGGAAGCATGGTGGAAACAATGTGAGGGAACCCATAAACAAACAACATTTCCCAAGTGCACCAAGTAATCCAAAAAATCACAAGTGAACCGTGCAAGGGTCATGTCTGACTGACTCTCAGAAAGAAAAGATCAAGACCTTTCCCCAAGTTCCACCATTCATAGTGCACCATGATATAAAGGATCGTAGAGACCATAAGGAGGTGGACCAAGGAAGCCCAAGATAAAAGATACAAAAAGATCCAAAAGTACTAGAGAAATAAAAAGTATCTCACAAAATATTTTTTCCATAGGGAGGATGATGGATGATGACTGATTTGATTAGTCTGGTATGAGGAAGGATACATCCTATGAAGACCGATAATGGATTGATAGAATAGGATTTTTATGGCAAGAGACATGGAAGACACTTGAACCTCAAAGGGGCCTTGGGATGATTGTTGAAGTGCTAGCTAGATAGGGACACAGGTCATGACAACGCAATGACTGACTGACACAAAGCATGGGACCTAAAGACACCTATGTACAAATGGGCCTATGTGGGGACATGACTAATGATATGGCACAAGACACATGATAGGATGCACAAGGGATTGGGGATGAAGGTTATGATGCAAAGATGGACATGATGATGCCCCGGTCGATATGGAAAGCCAAGATGGAATGATAGTGGGCAGGGTGATGATGGATTGGGAAGGATGAATCCCAATGATGATGATTGGATTGAGATCAAGGCTTGCAACAAGAAATAAGGATGTGATTGGATGGGTTGATTGATGTTTGGGTTTGGATACCTTAAAGGATATGGATATGATTTGGATATGGTGGTAGATTACTACTAGCATTAGGATATGAATGGATGGCATTGGATTGCATGGGGGGGTAGCCTAGAGCTAGATACCAATGACAAGGGAAGTACCAGGTGATGGAAAGATGGAGGAAATGTTGAGGGATGGGGATGGAGGAACTGCTGAGGGATTTGTAGAGAGGAATGCTTGGGGATTGGATGGAGGCATCGTGTGGGGATATGGATAGAAAATGCTTAGGGATTGGATGGATGAAATCACATGGGGATATGGATAGAGGAATTGCTAAGGAATGGATGGAGGAAATCATGTAGGGATATGGATAGAGGAATTATTGAGGAATGGATGGAGGAAATGCTGAGGGATTTGGATGGGAGGATTGGAGGAAGATAAGGATTTTGGATTGGAGGAAGATATGGATCTGGAGGATAAAGATGGGGAGATATGAAAGGATGAGGAGATGAAAGGAATATGGATGTGATAAGGTCTCCAAAGAATATGTCACCAAGGAATAAGATGCTCTTGCTTAGGATAGTTCATGTATTCAGAGGCACTAGGAGGGGTATGATAGGATGGAAGATAAGATGATAATAGGATGAGGAAGGTAGGTGGAAGCTTAGGAATAGTATGTGGATAAGGGGAATGGATGGAAGGAAATGGATGGAAGATAAGCTGATAGGAAGGATGGATGGATAGAGGATAGGTGTGCCAAAAGCACATATACCTGGTGGTCTTTGTTTCTATATCAAGATCCGAAGGAGGATGGAGGAGGTAAGAAACAAATTGGATGGAGTAGATGCTGGATAGGATGTGCTGGAAGGAAAAAATTGCCCCCAGTCATGGAGTGGATATAGATGGAGGGATTATGCATGATGCCTATTTGCTAGGTTTTCATCATGGTACTTGTCTAGGGTGCTTGAATTGCCAAGTTTTCACCATTGGATGAATGCTTTTCTCTTTCTTTTCTTATTTTTTTGATATTTTTCTTGATTTTTCCAATTTTTATGGATTTTCTGACTTGTCACCAACTTTTGTTGATCTTGTTAATTTTTCTGGATGTTGGTACAACCTTATTGGGATTGGTGGATTATGCAAAGGCATGGATGAGATTGGTGAGATGGGGGATATGCATGGGATGAGAGAGATGGTGGTAGAAAGAGTTTGGATGGAATGATGGAAAGTGATTAGGATAGGAGGATGTTGTCAGGACCAACATTGGCACATGTTGTGAGATGGGTGGATGAAGTGAATGGGGTGTGGATGGTATACGTAGATATGAAGGAGGAGTTATGATAGGAGATTTTGGGACATAAGGGCCCAAAATAGATTTAGGAGATGAAGAAGAGGAATGAGTGGCTGATGGATTAGCAACTTTGGATGCCATTGTGGATATTTCTTTTATTGCATCTTTTTTCTTTGGGATCCACATAGTCTTTTCTTTTGCTTTGGTGGGCCTTTGCGGCCATTGGGATATATTGGATTCTACTTTTTCTTTGATGGGCCTTTGTGGCCATAGGGATGCTTTGGATCGCTTTATTAGATTATGCTTTTCTTGAGCATGTCTTTTAGAGTGGACATGGCCATCTTTAGATCTTTTTGGATAGTTGCCTTTATGCATTTTTGATATGGCATCCAAATTGCAAGGAGCATTGGAATGAATATGTGGAGATGTGTGAGATGGAGAGAATATGGATGGAGAAATGGAAGGATATTGGTAGATAGGAGATGTGGGATTGTGCCTTTGTTGATATTGACTAGGAATGTTTGGATTTTGGATGAAGGGTTGAGTAGGATAAGATGGGGGATGATATTTTGGGATGTAAGGGCCCAAGATGGATTTGGCATGTGAAGGATATGCAATGGTAGACTTTGGGACATAGGGACCCAAAATGGATTTGGAGGATGAAGGAGGAATATGATAGGTTGTCCTCAGTTGTAATGATGGAGGAGGAGGAATGGTGTTGTAGGTTTTGGAGGGATGATGGGAAGATGCAGTGGTGCTTTTGGAAGGATGTTTGAATTTGGATTTAGCTGTACCAACATTTCTAGAGGAAGTGCCTTCTTCGGATGTACGACCAATACCACATGATTTTGGATATTTCTCATCCTGTATGGGCTCTAGATTTCCTTGTTCATGAGAACCTAGGCCTTTACCTCGATAATTCCATTTCTTGAGCATTTTATTCAAGCAAGGATACTTATGACTTGGGGAATAAGATAAAATTCCTGTATTAGGTGTCGTGGTGGAAGATATGAAACTTATTTCTTCTACTTCAAGTGGGCCACCATTGACAAACATAAGTGGACCAAGGGGATAAAGTGATGGTGGTGGGATAGCAGTTAGAGGATCATGAAGTGGAAGGGATGGGATGATATGATCTGGACTAGGATTGAGGGATGGTAATGGATCTTGAGATGGAGGAGTTGATGGGAGCAATGGATCATTTAATGGAGGAAGTGGGATGGTGGGATCTTGAGTTGGAGGAAATTGGATTATAAGCTCTTGGATTAGAAGAATTAGGGTGATGGGATCTTGGATTGGAGGAAATTGGATTATAAGCTCTTGGATTGGAAGAATTTGGATGATATTATCTTGGATTGGGGGTGATGGAAGTAATAGAACAAGAAATAGAGTGAGTGAAGGGATTGGATCTTGGCTTAGTTCAATGGATGATTCAACATGCTTTTGGACAAGATCTTTACTAGATTGGATGGGTGTGGGTAGAGTGATGGGGGATGTATGGATGTACTCTTCAGATCGGATGGATGAAAGGGTGGGAGATTTTGTAATTGTGATGGTAGGAAGAGGGGTGAAATCATGAGGCTCATTGGGCGTGGCTTGGATAATGCTGGGAGGAGGAGAAGTGGATGGGGACTGGGTGGAATCAATGCATGGGAATGAATCAATGATGTCAGGAGATGGAAGAGGATTAATACGTGGGGTATATGGAAGAAGGATAACTGATGGGAAAGGTGGATGGGCTGCATCAATGATGGATTCACATGAAGGATTGAGATTACATGACTCTTCAGCTTTAGGAGATGGATTTTTTGCTGGCTTCCTTGTGAAAATCCTTGGAGACTTTCCTGATGGAGGTCGAGGTGAAGGATTGGAGTGTGTAGAAGATGGACAGCTAGGATAGTCCACACATGCAAGTGGGGTAGTGGATTGTGAGCTTGGTTGAGGGGATGATTGTGTAGGAAAGGGGGTGGAGGATGGCATGACTAGATAGTTCACATAAGTGGGCATGGATGAAGCTTGTGAATTGGATTGACTAACTAGTGATGTAGGGATGATGGACCGAGGCATGGGATATGAAGTGGATGGAAGGATGCATATTTCTCATAGAAGGGAATTTGTGGTAATGTAGGTAGGAATGGAAGATGGTAGATTGAGATAGGATGGAGGAGAAAGGTAGGATAGATAGGATGGTGGATTAGCAATAGTATGGGGATTATGGTGTTGGATTAGAAGACTAGGATTTTGATTTTGAAAATGGGTTGGAGGATAAGGAGATGGAGGATTTGGATTAGGATGAGGGGGATAAATGGATACAATATAGGAAGAAGGTGTAGATAATGGATTTCCCTTATCAAAGGTATGATAAGGAGTACTAGTGTATATGTATGGAGAACTGGTGGGGTAGTTTGGAGGGATGATTGGATTTTGAGGGATTTTTGGAGCAAGCTTGCTAAGGTTTTCAAGGTATTCATCGTGATCAACAAGACTATCATCATCATTGGAATAGGTGGGAGAAAAGGTGGGATAACCGAACTCATCATAAAGGAATTAGGACATGACAATTTGTAGATGAGTTGGATGGGGATGAAGGATGAGGATGGAAGGAAATCTAAAGCTCAGATTAGGATGGTCAATAAGCTTAGATTGAGATTTGGATCAAGCTCAGGATAAGAGGAAAGACTGACTCTAAAGAGGATGGAAAGGGGATGAGGGATGGCCAAGATGACTTTGCTAGCCTAGGATATGGGGAGGAAAGGAGGACAATACTGGATTGGAAAGGATGCAAGATGACGTGAAGACCATGATTAGGAGACTAGGATGACAAGATTTTGGAGGCTTGGGTGACTTCTAGGCTGGAGGATTAGACTGACATGGCAAATGATTTGTTTGTAGAACTTTTTGATTGTGTATGTTCAATAGATGTTTTCACTAGTTTTGAAACTTCAAGAACACACACAAGCAATTTCTACCTACGAGACAGGTTAGTATCATAACCTTTTCCCACAACTTGGTATCCCAAAAGAGGAATACAAATGGTGAGTAATCTTCAGGTGACCCAGGAAACCACTTGGGTCGGTCCTTGCACAAAGATTATGATACTTTTGGGAGTAGATCAAGTGGGCCTCTGATTAATGGCTTCTAGTAAGATCCTTGGCATCCCCCCAATCAATTTGTATACACGTGACTCACTTAAGAGCCTAGTTGACCATGCTGAAATCATAGAGGTATTCACCTACCTCGGCCTACCATCAACACACCTCACCTGAGCTTGAGGGGATAAGGTGAGAGTTTTCTCAACACCTTATTTATATACCGATCGGGGAATTACCTATTTGAGGTCATTCTCTAAAGAGGAAGCCCTTCTCTCTAGACAGACCTCACTAGAAGTGTTGTCAATTGGACTTGATCTTTCTCTTCACCCAAGATCTGTGAAGGCAAGGGGAGAGGATACAGATACAAGTGGATTACCTCCACGTCACTTACTTTAACAAGGTTTTGCAAAGAATTTAAAAGCTCTAAGGAAGTGTTAGAAAACACTCCTTCAAACATGCCAAAAAGTATTCATTTCCAAATTGAACCTAGTTTTAGACTAAGTGTTTGCTATCCTAGAACATCAAACACTCATTTTCTTAACATGCAAGGTTCTTTAAAAAGTAAAAGGCAATGCTTGGAAATGAAATTTGCTTTGCAAAAATGGGAAAAGTGTTTACTTCCTTTAGCATCCAAGATTGAGTTTTGCTTGTTTTTAGAATCCAAAATGAAGTTGTTTGATTGCTTTGTTCATTTTGATTATGCACTCAAGATTTGATTGTTTAGAGCCCAATTTGATTAGCACAAAAAACTAGCTGATGGAAAAAAAACAAAACAAAAAAAAAACTACTTTGAAATTTTTACCCCCCTTGCAGAAGGCATAACTTTATGCTCAAAACTTGAAAATGCGCACCATTTACATTTTTGGAAAGATAATCCAATTATCTAGAGGCAAATTTCAATAGTACAAGATTGTTGGAAATAATCATAGCCCAAAAATGCTCCGAAGACCTCCAAAAATGCAATTTACTAAAATATCTAAAAAATGCAGATTTTTTTGATTATTTTTCTTAGGCATTCGAGATTGGATTTTGATTTATTTTAAACACCAAGATAAATGTGTGAGTTCTATGTTTTTAGGTACTTGGAAAAATTTAAACCTGCATTCCCGCAAACACCTACAATCCCACCAATAGAAAAATGCGTTCTCGTAGAGCCGTACAGGCGTTCCCGCGGACTATCACAGAAAAATCAAAATGATAGAATAATAAATACAGATAGAGTTCGATACCTGTGAACGTGTTCTCACAATCAAACTGCATTCCCGCAAGTCAACTATCAATCCCGCGTTGTGAGAATGAAGGTAGAAACCTCAAAACAAATGACAGGGTTGTACGGCTTACAAAGGGTTAATAGTCAATCCCGCCAGGTCAAACATTGTTCCCGCAATAGTCAAATAGTGATCTCATGTTGCGGGAATGAAGGCCAAAAATAAAAACAACAGTAAATGTCGTACGACTTACACAAAGTACACAAGCAATCTCGCCTAGTCAACGTGCATTCCCGCGTTGCGGGAATACAATCCTGCAAAAAGGGTATAGTCAGTCACTGGTAAAGTCGGGACAAAGAGCAAAAAAAGATGGAAAAATAGAAGTTTTCATTGCGGGAATGCATTCTCGCAAGCTGTACAAGCGTTCCCGCGACCAAATCAGTGTTCCCAAGTCCGTACAAGTGTTCCCGCAAAACTGTGAATTTTTCAGATGTTGCTGTTGTGTAAAATTTGAAGGTGGGAATATCTGTGCAAATGTCTCCTCTTCGGCCCTGAACCTACAAAATACCCAAAAAACCCTTGCAACACACTCAACCAACAAAAAACTTTAGTATTTGGGTTAGTTTTGCAAAGAAAATTGAGAAAGATGAAGATAAATGACCCTTGAAGTGGGTCCCACTAGGCGTGCCAAAATGTAATACCTAAAATGTAATGTCTAAGAATACCAAACTAAGCTAGCATTTAACGAAACAAAGCAAGTAAAATCTTTAAGATTAGACCTACAAAATGAAAGCAAAATACTCAAAAGGAATGCAAAACCTTCAAGCAAACCTCCAAGATGTAGAGGATTTGTCCAAAGATTGGATGTGTGCTCATAAACTATGCTTCAAGCTTCAAGAGAGAAATGGGCATAATAACTTTTCTTCAATGGTGGATGAAAATGAAGGAGGAAGAGGTTCAATATAAAGGAAAATGGAGGATGAATGGACGGTCAAGATGCAAACTTGAGGAAGGGTGGAGATGCATCCAAGAGAGAGCACATGGATTGTGCTTTCTCAAATGCATAGCATTGTGACAACTGTCACAATGGGGGAGGATGAGGGGAGAGGCCAAATCCTTGAGGGATGTGTCTACTTTGGGAGGTGTGAGAGGGGACAAGTGTGTAAGAGATGTGTAAGAGGCTTTATGATTTGGCATTGGAGGATGTGGTGATGGTGACATGAGGGTTGACTTGTCATAGATTAGCATTTCTTAATCTTGGATTATGATTGTGAAAATGTTTAAGGGGCGATTAGGCTTGGTTTAGAGGGTAAGTGGAGGATTAGGAAGTTGTGATGGGAGGAGAGAGAATGAGTGAAGGGTTAGATTAGCTAAGCATGGATTATTATTTAATGGAGGAGAATTAAGTTTTTTAGAATTAAATATTTTATTTAATTCCAAGTGGAAGGAAAAAGGGGTTTATGAATTTATTTATTTAAATAAATGTATCCATTTAAATTAATAGAGGAATAGGGATTTAATTAATTATCAGACTATAGGTTTGTCATTTAGATAATTAATTGGACTATAGTTAATTAATTAAATTAATTAACTAGGGGATGACATGAATTAATTAATAAAATGCCTAGGAGACATAAAATTACTAAATGATGTAATCAAATTTAGGTGTCTACAGATAAAAGGAGGATTTTGGAGTAGGAGCAAATGTTTGGACCTTGTTTTTTATTATGAGGGCAAGGCCTCAAAGGTTTTTATTTTTGATTGAGTTTGGATGAAGGATGTTTGATTGTGATGGTAGGGCTTCAATGAAGGTTTTTAAACAACCTTAGTGAAAATGAGATTCTTTTAAGCATAAAAGATTTGGATAGGTGATAATATATTTATTCTACTTGCAGATAGATTGATGATCTCAAGCAAAATAGGATATGTTTGATTGGATGAACCAGTCAAGGCTGACTGTATTCTCAAGTGATAAATTTTTTCTAAGGATGTGGATCTTAATGACACTTTAATAAATATTTCAACCTAGGATTGATGATAGAGGTATGAAAGATTGGTATTGATGGGTCTTGACTTTGTTTGGTTATGGGTCAATCTAGACAATAAAATAATTTGGGTCCAAAATGGTGATAATGCTCCTAAAAATATGATGATGAAGGATAATGTAAGTGGGGTGATATATTTATGATGGTCTAGTCATATCTCTCAAAGTTGACAGAGGTGTGGTTCAAATGCTATTTTCTCATGAAATGTGAAAGCTTTTTGTTGAAGATGATTTTTTCATAGTTCTCACATTCTTGTATTTCTTGTCGAATTGAGTTCATAAGATGTCAATTCTTCTTGGCTTCTCGATCAATTAATTTCTTCTTCTTGTACACGTGAGATGGTTGGAGTTTTTCTTTCTTATGTTTTCTTGATTATGACATAGCCTAGAAAACTTGAGTTTTTATTGTTCAGACTGATTGATTTCACAAAATAATTCTAGAGACAACAAGATGATTGGAAATATGATCTTTGGTGGAATTTCAAAGCTCACTATTTTGAAGTGGAGACAGTGAATCTCAGACGTAGAGGATGATTTGTAGAGATGATAATCTTAGGTCGAAGATGACAATTGGTAAAGGACAAGTGAATTTCAAGTTTTTCACTAAGGTTGACCAATTTTTGAATTTTTTTGATTGATTTTTAGTTGTTTGGTTTGTCTCTAGGTCAATTTTTTTATTGGAAAGAACTTATTTTCAACATTCATCAAAGGCATTGACTATGCTAAGTATACCTTGATTCAAACTTTTGGGTGTAATAGGCAATTCTTGAAAATACATGTTTGAAGATAGTCTTACAAGGGACAAAGCAACCTTGTAGGAGACAAACAATTGTGACTTTGGGGAATTTTGTATGCAACTTTAAAAATTTGTTTGTGTATGTTTTAGATGACCTTTTCAAGTCACCTTGTGTTTTTACATGGTTTGTAAAAATGAAGAAAATTCAAGGACTTCCTATCCTAAGGAATTGGATAATTGATCAAAACCTTTTCCCACAACTTGATATCCCTTTAGCTCACACAACCATGTCATCCCCTAGAGGGCGCCCATATTTTTGATTTGTGAGAGCTATGTAGAATATGGTGAGAACTTGAATGTTGTATTATCCACTTTAAAAAACTCTAGGGGATACTTATGGTGAGTGTATTTAGAAGAGATTCCTCCCCCTCCTTGCACAAAGATTATGACATTTTTGTAGGTAAATAAGGTGTCTACTACTCTAGGGTGTCTAGTAAGTGCATTCGTTCAAAGATATCTTATGAATCATACAAGGCCTTGCAGTAATGTAAATGCTATTTAGGTCCTATAGACCCCAGAGGAGACCAGACATAAGATATATTTTCCCTTTGAGACATTAATATCAAGAAGGTATTTGATTATAGTGGGTCAGAAGAGCTTGGCTTTAGCTTGTTCCCACTTAGGTCATTCCCATGAGATTTTTTCCTCAATGATAGGCCCTCTAAAAGGTAAACATGAAATAAAATTGGATAACAACTAGGAGTTGGGACTTCTGATTATCTTCAAGAGACAAGAGCATACTCTCCTACTAAAGTTGCTTCTCCCAAATACTCTAAACATTCATTTACCTAGGATTCCTTTCTAAGTAATGAGTCAAGGAGGTCAAGTATTATGATTGTCTCAAAGAGACAAGAACATACTTCCCTTTTAAACAAAAAATCACTACATGTGAATCATTTAATTATGTGCCTAATAAAATTGAGCTAATAAAATACACGAACTTTATTTGTATCTCCTAGGAAACTAGCAAGACAAGCATTAGTTATTTTTTGTTCAAGTCTTCATCCAAACATCCTGCAAAGACAATGTTTATTCCATTTTAAGGTAAGTCTTCAAGGGGAGCCTGCATAAAATAATGTTAGTATTTTTAATAAGTTCTTCAACTTGAAATGATGTAGTAGATAATAGACCGGTAACACCAAAATCCAACAAAATTTGAAGTTCTATGTGCTAGGTCAGAAACATCAATCTCAGAGTGGAGATGATGATCCGCATAGACAATAATCTAGCACAGACAGTAATCAATAGAAAAAGTCTAAGACTAGACTGACATGTGTGACTAATTACCTGGATGCAATCCAAGGAGCAGAGATGATGATTTCCCTTCAAAGAAGGTGATCTGCAAATAGAAAATGCTAATTAACTGTGGCAGTAAAAATTTAAATTTTCCATGGCATTTAATTTCATAAAACCTCAGTATTGTCAAAAAATTGAATTATATTATGTTAGAATAGCACAAGAAGAAGTTCAAAGAATTAAAAAATTAAAATTTATGTTAACAGAGAGGATATGTTAGTCTCTTAGTAGATACATCAATATGCGCAAATGTTGATCTGCACAGATGGTGAAACTAGCGCGGAGATGAATCTGTGTAATTGTAGACAACGATCTATGACTTGAGCATGTAAATGATAGGTTTTCAAAAATTTGAAAGAGGATTTAGGGATGTGGGTCCCATCAATCATGCCAAAATGTATATGATGAAAATGCTACTTGTGTGGAACAAGATCAAACATGCAAACATTGGATATAAATCAATTCAAACTAATCTAACATGCTCATAAAACTTGCAACTACACAATAGCTTCCGAAAAAATGTCCAATGAGCCAAAAAAGGGCATCCAAGCCTTGCTAATTTTCTCTTAGAGAGGAATGTGGGTGTTCTCTCCCAAAAAAAAATAAAAATCCCACTATTGATTTCTTACTTGAGGTGATTGATCCTACAATGCAACTAATGGATTTGATGAAGAACACAAGAACAAGTATTAAGGACTTGTCTCAAGTTTTCACCATTGATGCAAAATGAATCTTAAAACTATTAAACTAATATGAAATGCAAAATTTAACCAAGATTCATTCACCATTAACCTAGCATGTGTGATTTCTAGATTCAACAATGAACTAAGATTGAAAAGCATGAAAATAAAATATGAAATAATAGAGTAATACTAACATGATAACAATGCATGACAATGAGATGATTTGAAAGGGGTGAGGCCTCCTACTTATATATTTTTGGAGGGAAGGGAGGGGCTTGGATGAGGTGGAACCTATATGGTGTCCACATAAGAGCCACAAGAGAAAAAGGACATGCAATGAAAAAATTCAACTCAGAGCATTTAAGGTTTGAGAGGCTCTAGGTATCTCACATATGTGTGAGAAACATGGGAGAAAGGAGTGGGGGACAAAGGTGTAAGAAGGGAGTTGGAGACTTTAAGGAAGTTTGGTGGCTTCCTTGGGATGAGTTTCTCACACATGTGTGAGCAACTCATTAGCACTAATGAGGTTGGGAATCACCTTTTAAGGCTGGTTAAGCAAGATTAATTAGTGGGCAGGTTTATTAGGATGAAGGTGATGGGTGTAGACTAGGATTTTTAAGTGGGTTTAGGATTAATCCAGATTAGATTTAGGCTAATCATAGCTTAGTATACTATTAAAATGTGGAGGGAACTTAATAAATACAAATTTATTAAAAGGGGGATTTATGGAGGAATCATGTCTTAAATCAATTTAATATATTGGGGGAGGTATTTAAATTACATTTAAACACTAAAGGTAGTGAACCTATTTAATTAAATAGATAGTTGAATGTAGTAAATATAATTAATTAATTATAATGCTAAGGGGAATATTAATTTAATTTAATTTAATTAATATAAGTGTGCAAGGATGATTTTAGGCACCTACAACACTAAGTTTGTTGGGAATTTTTAAAGGACATTTGGGAGAAAACTAAAGACAAATTTGATGTTCATCTCACTACATCATCAAAAACTTGATGGGAAGACATAAGTGGTGATAGGTGTTTGATGAACCTATTGAAATGCTTAGTAGGAGATAAATTGAAGGGGTGGGATCTGATTTTACCATAGGACTAATTTGTATATAATAATTCTCTTAATAGGAGTACTGGTAAATAATCTTTCCAGATTTTATATGGAAGTAGTCCTAGAAATGCTTCAGGATTAAGGAAGTTAGAGAATGAAGAAAAGAGTAGTGCTGAAGCTAAAGACTTTGCAGAACACTTAAATAATTTGCATGAAGAAATGAGGAATCATATTAATAAAATGAATATGCAGTACAAGGCTAAGTCATATCATAAAAGGAGGCATAGGGAATTTTAGATTGGTGATGAAGTTATGGTTCACTTGAGAAAGGAGAGATTTCCAATGGGAACACATAACAAGTTGAAGATGAAGAATTTTGGCCCATGCAAAATCCTAAAGAAGCATGATACAAGAAATGCTTATGAAGTAGAGTTGCCTAGTGAACTCAATATTTTACCTATGTTTAATATTTTATATTTTATAGTGTATCATGAAGGTACTAGAGATGATGAAATAGAAGAAGCACAGTGGAATATTCCATCACCAACTTCAACTATAGAAGAGATAGATGATATCCTAGATAGTTGTGTGGGTAGAAGCACAAGAAAAAAGATATAAAGAGTACTTGGGAAAATGGAAGGGACAACCTATTGAAAATTCATCATGGCTATCAAAAGAAGATGTTGATCACCATGGTTTTCCTCTAAACACCTGATATGTGACAAGGTAACTTCTTAAATTACCCCAAGTATTTGATGAAGGAGCATCTAGGGTGTAAGAGAAATCTTGCATCACCTAAAAATATTATAAATAAGGGCTATCTTTGAATATAGTTACTATTTTTAGTAGGTTTTTCATTTGAGCATGAATTTTTCCAATTACTTCCCTGGAGGTTCATTGTGAATATATTAGCCTGTCAGTAAAGTTTCATGACAAGATCCAGTTTGGTTTTATAGATATTGATTTTTTTTATTTTGCTGAGGTGGTACCAAAACTCTGAACTTGGTTTTGAAGGCTTTAGAGGCTCTGAAAGGGTCAAACTTTGATCATTTTATGCCTCTTTATCTCATGGCATAGAGAACTTAAAGATGTTTCTAAAATGGGGTTATATTAGTCAATTGACTCAATGGTTCACAAGTTATAGTTTTCAAAAGTTGGGCCATCGGGACTGTGATTTCAATACAAAAAGAAGAGAGAGAAAAATTACTTGAGATGGGAAATTGAACCATTTGGCACCAAAATGGGAAAATTTCAATTCTAGAATATTCTAAGATGATTAATTGTGCTAATTAAAAAGGGTTGAAGGGGGATTTAAGGGTCTAGCTCTAGAAGTGTAGTTTGTGGCTTTGTCTTGTAGATTGTTGTAATAAAAATGCCCATGTGGTTGTAATGTGTTACTTTTTTAATTATTGCTATGCCATTTCATTAAAGATAATAGAAAGCAAGTGTTTTTTTCTTGCTATTGTTATGTCCTTGCAATTTTCTATTTATTTCCATATTGTGTTGTGTTTTTTTAGTTGTATAAGGAGAGTACCCTTCATCAATTGCCTAGATGTGTTTTCAATACTTGAAGCTACTTGTCAATAGCTTTTTCCCTCACTTGTAAATGTTATTCTCTTCTTTTATCTTATTATTTCTATTATATTTAGCATTTAAAAAAATAATCTATCCCTTCTCAATGTTAGACACTACTATTGTGGCTTTTCCATTGATCTTTCTTTAATATCTTTGCTCATTTTTTTATGATTGAATGTTTTTCTGCTCAATACTGTCATTTCTTTCAAAACAAGTAAAACTATCTCCAAATAACTTAATGTTATTCCCTCAAATCTATCAAAACTCATTGGAAATCTATTATTACTCATGTTAGCTACCATTATATTCCTTAAAAATGCTCTTTCTCATTGATTGTATATTGTTCAATACTCAAATCTACATATTGGTTGTCACTTTCCATTTTCATGATTTTTCATGGCATAGTTAGGTCTTCCTTCTTTAAATTAAAGTTCAAACCAAGGTTTTAAACCAAGTTAACTAGAGTTTGGGTTAAAAAATCCTCCAAAAGCATGAATAATAAAACTTAAAGTACTTTCTGCATACTTGACTATGTAAAAAACAATTCAATTAAAGTCTTCTTTTGATACTTTTCAACCTTTTAATTGCCCAAACTAATAAAAAAATCCTTGTTCAATGCTTGCAAATAACTTCAGATGATTCTCAGAATCTTAACAAATAACCAAAAGGCTAAAATGATCCTACAGGTTAAAATTTGTCTGCATAGACAATTTCGAGATGATTTAGCACCCACCTTATTGTATTTTCATAACATGACTTCATATGACACTTAATAGACACCTAAATTCAAATATGAGTCTTACTTCATTTTAATATTGTTTAAAAGCTAGGTAAACCCTCATTTCTAATTGTTCTCTTCTTTCTTTCCTTAAATCACATAATTTATTTCATCACCTAGGCCTATGTTACCATTTGCGGTCTTTATGTTCTACCCTGATCTCAAAACATGTTGTATTTTGTAATTTGGAATCCCCTAATTATTCAAGACCTATGGTCCCCATTCGAGGTTTGATTTTTTGGAACATAGCACGTAGGGAATTGTTTTCCTTGGAACATAACACCCAAGGCATCATTTTCCTTGGGGATCAAGCCCAAATTGAATTCAGGGTTATGTCTGGTGGTTTAGTGGGATATTTGGATCTACAGTCATCTTGCTTGAGTTTTAACCTCCAAGATGTTGTAAGAAGTATATAAACACCCAGTCTCTCCTCATTTCAGTAACCATAATAATTATCATCAAGTATTTACATTCAAGAGAAAGCATTCCAATTCAAACAACTATGGAAACCATTCAAACATTCAAGATCTAAACTTCTTCTAAAGCAATAAAGATGTTCTTCTCTATGGATCAAGCTTATTTCCCTTGTTGAAGGACAAGTCAAAGAGTTATCTATCAAGGAAGGAGATAAACCCCCATCTATATTTTCTTTCTTCTTCTCAATTGAGCATTGTGACAAATTAAAACATCCATTACATGAGGTTTTATCTTTCATGATTTTCTTTTGGGTTTTTGTGTTAAGTCAAAGATATTGCATCAACATACTTGATCACATTCAAAGAAGCATTTGCATTAACCAGGTATGAAATATTATATTTTTTAGATCTAGCCTCTACTATATGACATCATAATTTTATTTCTTTCATTTTATTTCAAGGTTCATTCAAGATAGGGCTTTGATTGAGGAAAACCCCTTTATCCAGTCTTCTTCCTTTTTTTTGTGCATGAACAAGTAGTGCAACTATCATTAACTTTTATAGAAAGATTAGGATATGTAGGATTGACTCCCAATGTTTTGGGAAAAAATCATTCTAATAAAACACCCCAAGCTTCTTGTTCCTATTAGAACATCATCAAACTTGGTTTGTAGGTCATTACAATTACTGAATTCCCATTTCTAGACACTATAGGACTTTGTCTATTTCTATCAATTTGTATTTTCCTGAAACTGCTTAATTTTGCTTATTTTAGTCATTTATCTTGTACCATTAGATTATTTCCCAAAACTCATCTCATCTTAATCACCATAGAGAAGGATCATTGTACTCACTTGGTGCTTATTTCCTACTTGAGCCTATTTTACCATCTTCATTCCTTTTTCATTTCACAACATTCTATCTCTCCTCATTTTCATATCACAAATACTCTCAAGCTATCAAGTGCAATTAAGAGATCAAGAAGCATTCAAGTAATCTAGAGATATTAAAAAATTGGATTCAATATTTGAAGGCAAATATCTAAGATCTAGTTTCTTCAATTCATCCAAGTCAATTCTAAGGCAATCTTCTACATTGAAGCAAGTTTCTCTCTCATGATGTCTGAGTAGAGGAATTCTCAATCAATAAAGAAGACCCTCATTCCATCCACATTCATATCCCATTCACTGCAAGTGATTATCAAGCATATATAGATTGAATATCTAGGAGTGACATTCATATATCCCTAAATTTGTGAGGGCATCATTTATTCCTATTATAAATTTCAAGTTCAACTCATTGATTCCAAGAATATTGAAACATATTCATGGGTATGAGTGATACCTACATTTGTCCATGAGGGTTTATGGAAGGTGAATCATACATTTACCTTTTTACATACTTTCCTTTATGAAATTTCCTCTCATTTTCAAGTTTTATTCTTAAACAAGGGTTTGACCAAGGAAAACCTCTTTTACTAATGCAAGAGCATCTTGGGTTTCATGGAAATCTTACATCAACCCAAAAAATATATATATTTGTTTCTTGTTTTCTAGTTTGTACAGTCTCTAAGTTTCTTATTGTGTTCCTTCTATTTTGGTAAGTTTTTATTATGAACCTCATGGAGTGCTCCTATCATCATTTTACACCTTCACCTAGGTTCACACCTTGATTCACTTCTTCACATATGAGTTATCTTGAATTCTTGGTAGGACTTTATTATTCTTCATATTTTGTGGCCAGTTGTGTTTTATGACCTCTCGAATATTTTCCCAATTAAAAAATCTTCATGTATCATTTTTTGATGTTTCCATACCCATGGCCAACCTACTTGTGGTATTGCACATCATGTTTCACCTACTTGAGGGAGATCCTTATGATTGGGTCCTGATCTATATTTGTAATATGTTTTCTTGTTCTTGGAGAATGTAATATTTCTCAGGCTGACTTGATGCTTGCAAAGGCTTTATAAGATGTTGTAAATGATCCTTAGAGAGAGTTCAATAGTGTGAAGAACAAGATAACCTATTGAAGGTTATAAGATAGGATTTTATTTGTAAAATCATGCCAATATTCATGGCATGTAAGATTGCATGTTGTAGAACTTTTTGTAATGATTTTATAATAATGCAAAGGCTGCTCTTGCCTGCCTCTCATTTATTCTTTATTTTTTCCATTGTGTTAATCTTTCTATAAGGATTGGACAGATCTCATCGAGGTCTCTCAGTCCTTTGCTGCACCAAGTGGTATCAGAGCAAGTTTTTGTTCCTTGTGAAAGTGATCCTTGTTTTTTTATTTTATGAAGCCCTAAATTGATTATTGTGGGGTGGAAAACTAAAGATCTGACCAGTAATTGTAGAGGACTTATGCAATAAGGTTTTTGGAAGGAGAGATGCAGATCTAGCCATGATGGCCATGTTGAGACAAATTATAGCTAGGCTATAAGTTGTAGAAACAACCTAGAGAAGAGGTTGCCATATTGATGATGGGAGTGAGGATGAAGAATAAGTTGAGGAAGAAGAAGCACCAGAACTTGATCATGGAGATGAAAGAATCCTAAGATCCATAATCAAGTAAATGAAAAACCCCATTTCAATCCACCTGATTATGATGACAAGCTAGATTCAGATGAGTTTCTTGATTGGATCACAAACATGGAAAATTACTTTGAATTTAAGGGTACAAGTAAAGATAAGAAGGTGAAGTATGCTTTCAAAAATATGAGAGGTCGTGCATCCTTATAGTGGGATTAATTATATATTGATAGAAAAATAAGGGGCAAAGAGAAAATCAAATCATAGGACGGGATTGTGAAAAAATTGAAGGCTAATTTATTGCCTGTTGATTATCAAGTAAGTTTATTTAGGAAATTGCATAACCTAAAACAAAAGGATCTTAGTGTGAAAGAGTATACTAAGGAATTTTATAGATTAGATATCAGATTTGGTAATACAGATGATGATGTTGAAAGGGTTGTAAGTTATTTGAATAGTTTGAGGATAACTATTCAAGATGAGATTAATTTGTTTAAATTGTAGAGTATAGAAGAAGCTTTTTAGTATGGCCTAAAAGTTGAACAAAAGACATGAGCAAAGGAAAAGAGGAAAAGGTGGAAGATTCTAGAGAGGAAGAATATTTTTTGGTGGAGGAATAACTTCTACAAATTAGAACAAAGGAAAGGAAAAAATTAAAGAATAAATTACATATCGAAGGGATGGTAGAGATCTTCACAAAGATAGTGGATCAAGTAGCTATAGGAGAGATGACATAAGAGAGTAAAAAAGAACCTATTTCAAATGTGGAGAAGGTCACCAAGATTTTGAATGCACCCAAGGTTGTTCAGGTAATAGGACAAAGAAAAAAGGGATAACTTCTTATGTGGAAGAAGAGCCTACCAAGTCTTTTAATCAACTAAAAGATGGAGAATCCCTAATGGTGAGAAGATCCATATTCCATGAGGAGATGGATGAAGAGAAGTTGTTGAGGAAGATTTTGTTCAAGAAAAGATGTAAAGTTGAAGGAAAATGTTACAAAGTTATCATTGACAATGGTAGTTCAGATAATCTAGCCTCTAAGGAGTTCGTGAAAAAATTGAAGTTATAGAGATTGAAGCACCCATAGCCTTATTATATTACATGGATAAAGTATGATCACAAGGTAATGATAAGTGAGAAATGCCATTATCACAATGAAGTTCTTTGTGATATTATGCCTATGGATGGGTGTCATATCTTGTTGGGTAGATCATGGAAGTATGATAGACAAGATTTGCATGATGGGAAGAGAAATAGGTGTACTATTTTTGCAAATGGGATGAAACAAGTATTGTTTCCTTTGATGGAGAATCTGAAGAGTGAGATTTGTACCAGTGATAGTATGTCTTTTCCTTAAATTTTGAAGTAATATGATTTGGAATTAGAAGAGGAAAAACTAAGGAGATAAAAGATTTACTGATTGGGTATGAAGACATAATATTAGAAAAAGTACCTGAGAGATTACCAATTGTGAGAAGTGTTAGTCATTGCATGGATCTGATTCTGGGATCTAGTTTGTCTAACGAAGAAACACACCAAATAAAACTGACAGAGAATGAATAATTAAATAGGCAAGTGCAAGAATTATTGGGGAAAGGTTTGATTAGAGTCATTTTGAGTCCTTGTGTAGTACATGCATTATTAGCACCTAAGAAGAATGGAGAATGGATAATGTGTACTTATTCAAGAGCCATCAATATGATCATAGTGAATTATAGGTTTCCTTTTCCTAGGATGGATGATATAATTGATTGCTTGAGTGTAGTTAAGAATTTCACCAAGATTAATTTAATTAGTGGATATCATCAAATCAGAATTATAGAAGGAGATGTGTGGAAGAATGAATTCAAGACAAATGAAGGATTGTGTGAGTGGTTAGTGTAAGTTCTTAGCATTGCACCATTGCCAAATTGAATTAAAACTTAGCATTATGGAATAACATGGGAACTTTCCTAGGTTGTGGGTCACCCAAAACTAGAAAGAACCTCTAGAGAAGGTCAATTTCCTCTCTGGTACTTCACCTACATAACCTTTTAAAACTACTTTCTTGATGTGAAAAGGGGTAGAAAGCTTGCATAAACTTAAACTCCAAATTGAAATTAATAAGATGATGCACCAAAATGATAAACTTGCAGTATTAAAAAAATAATAATTTTTTGAACACCTAAGCATAGTTCTAAACTTACACAACCTATTTCTTCATGCATGTGCATAAGTATCTCACAGGGAGATCTAAGAATATGTATGTCTATGAAGGAAAGATAACTTTCACTACAACGAACTACAACAATACCATTGGCATTGACTATAACCTACACAAAACACATTAATCACAAAGATGGTACAAATATGAGACAAAAATTGAGAAGAAGTGAGATACTTTCACTAACAGTCCTATCAATCATATACCATTACATAACTCTGTAAAAAATAAGAAGGTAAAATGCTATGAAAAAATGGTCTTTAATATAATATTTGCATATGCAAAAATTGAGTTACAAGAAGTATGCTAGAAGTGAGAAAAGGATTGTGGATAGTCACTAAGGCTCCCCAATTCAACACAAACAAGAACTGCTTACTAAATGAGCCCTTAGCTCATACTTATGCTTTTTAAAAATCCAAATGCACTCCAAATATAGTAATAATTTCTAGGTCAGATGTAGTTAGAACAGGTCATCCCTAAGAACTTCAAACAACTGTAAAAAGATCAAAAGGTGACCCCAAATTCATGCCCTAACAATATTTATAAAGACCCTCCAAATGTGTCATATCATTCAAAAGGAAAAATGCATATGAAATGTAATAACTTCCTCTGGCCTCACAACTACATTTGCCTAAAGTTAAACATATTCACCTTGCCCTATCTCTTCACCATGAGAATAGTGTTACCATCTTGGATGCGTGTCTAATGAAGTAAATCCAAAGATGGAGAAGCATTTTAGCCCACCCAACAACTATTCTAAAGGGTGCCCCCTCCATGTTTCTTGTATACCTAAAATGGCATTCACAAGTAGTATCACAATCATCTTGACTTTACAGTTGGAGAAATTCTGATCAGAGTGCCATAAATCCTTTGGCTTTGATCACATTCAAAATGTCATGGTGATAGTCTCTTATAAACAAATCTCCTACCGAGAAACACTACCTCTTGGTACCATCAATGAATAACTCTTATTCATTCTCTAAAGCCTTCACATAACCATCGGCATAGGAAATATCGATAAGCCCATTAGGGGTTGGGAAACCTCAATAATTATTCCACTATTATATGTTGTTATACTGATAATTCCCATTAGCATAACTCCCCTTGATGTCTTTGTTCCTTGGCATCATTAGTGAAAGCTTTACCAATAGCCTCATTGGCTATCGACAAGATAGAAAAATGTCTTTTCCACTAATGAGTATCATGTCGATGGAATACATTGGTGCAAGTCCTACCGATAAACTCATTAAGTGTTGGGGTAGATCAAAAAATACCTCAATGATGGCACATGCTATACTGATGAGTCCATCAGTACAAACTCCACTGACAGATTGTCTACTTCTTAGATACCCATCGACATAAGTCTTACTGATAAACTTATAGGGTATCAACAAGATAGAAAATTTCCTTTGCTGGTGGCATAAGTTTCAGTGATGAAGCACATCCATGTAAATTAACTCGATAACCCCATTGTTGTATGTTGTGTTGATGAGCTTATTTGGCATTAGGGAAACCTAGAAGCACTCACCCTAATAATGTTAGTTGCGTCGATGACTTCCATTGATAAATCTCTCACCGATGGGCCATTCCTCTTTGAAATTTATTGATGTAAGGCTTACCAACAATTGCATTGGGTATCGACAAGATAGAAAAGTGCCTTTGTCGATGGTGAATGTTTCATTGATGGAGCACATCAATGTAAGTTATGTTGATTCATGGATTTTCTTTTGTTCATCTGATGTTATCAACATAACCCTCTCTAATATGCAAATTGCCTTAGTACTCTTCTCCTTAATCGATGTATGTGATCCCGATCACCCTTTTCTATTTCACTTAAGTTTCATCATCGAGGAAAATCATGCTAGTGACCTAAACCTTTATTGGTATAATATCCTACCTTTTAAATGTGTTGTTTCCCACATCCCTAATTGCATTGACATCATTTTATAGCCTCATTTTGGGGTTCCTCTAGCACATTGGGCTCTACCCTTGTGGGAGCTTCATTTTACTCCACGTACTACAAGATAGACATATGTAATTGTGTGTGTATGTTAAACACCTTCATGAAATTAGGATTATTAACTAACAATTCAAAGAAAATACAATGCAAATTTAAACTAAGAAATACATTTAATATCCATGACATCTCATGGTTCTCTAATTAGATGTGGTAAGTAGAGATCTTAGCTTAATCTCCACTAGTGACACTTCAAAAATGAGAAAATATGATGCTACAATGCTTAATCTAGCTCACAATGATCCATTATGCAATGATAAATTGAAATGCTAATGCTAAATACTCTCAATTGCTATCAAATGCTCATAAAATGCCTATAATAACAATGCTTTTTCTCTCTAATTATCTTCTATATTATTGCTCTCAAAATGCCTCTTATTTATAGTAAATTCCCAAGGGTAGAGGGAAGAGTGAAGTAATCATGATTTAGCCTTGGTTGAGTCAAAAACTTTGCAATATTTTTAAATGGGGGGACAATTTAAATATTTGTATCAAAGCTTTGGACAAAAGGACAAAATTGAGTGGATGAGATTGAAAGTTGAATTTGTGTGATTGAGATTCAATTCCTTTGAGTGATCCATGTGCTTTGTGTTCTCAATTCTGATTGGTTGCTCAATTTGTTGTTGAAAGATATTAAGATTTATTAAATTCCATCAATTAATTAAATTAGCCATGTAAGGAATAGGTTCATTTTGATTTTTGATTTAACAACTATACAATTAATTGATTAAAATCAATTATATAGTGTTTTTCACCTCTTTAAGCTTTGATTTAATTATTTAATGTCATTATTTAATTTTTCCTTTGTTTTGATTGATTTTGTCCAATTTGATTTAATAATATCCATTTAAATTTGAATTACTGCATTTTGACGATTTTGAGCCATTTTAATGATTTAAAGCACTTGTCCATTTTTGAGTGTCTACAAATTCCCCTCTTTGAATTGATGTGCAAAGAACATTGATTCAAAGAAATTTTTAAGTCCTGATTGCTTTTTAGGTCTTGATTAACTGATACACAACTGACTTAGGTCTTGATTTTATATGATGATATGATATGTGCCCCTGATAATAATTCAAAAATTTCTAATGCCTGATGTTTGATGCCAATTTGATACTCTGATGATGCCCCCTCAGAAATGAAACTTATTGATTTCTTGATTTGAAATATTTGATGAAATTGATTATGGATCCAATATGTTTTCATTTTTGAAAAATATTGATGATATGCTAATTTTGATAATGCCCCGGTGTGATTTGATAGGTTGATTAGGTCAAATTTTACCTCCAAATTAGGTCAAAATTATCTTAAATAGGTTGAAAAACCTAGATTTACTATTCATTTTCACTTTTGACTATTGAGATTTTCTCTGATCCTTCATTGATTTTCACGATGGTTGTCTCGATTCATGAACACCGGTTCGAGAGAGGTCATCGCTATCAGAGGTCGCTGGACTATGGACCTCCAATGAGTCATTTTTAACCTGCATTATGCATTTATTTCTCTTTTTTTGCATTTATTGTATGTTTTCTTGCTTTCAGAGATTAGATTTTGCAAAATGCTGCCTAGGATAGTTTAAATGCCACTTAACCCTTTAAAATGCTGCATTCATGCTTTTTACTCATGCCTCTGCATAGTAAAGTGTCGCTTAGAAATTTTTAAGTCTCGCCTGATCCTGGTATGTTGTTGCGTAGCAGTAGGGTTTTCTTGCTAATTTCCATATGTTTTCATGCATATACAACCCTAGCTTTAAAATGTCACCTAGGCTCCTTAAAATACCACCTAGCATGATAAAATGCTACTTGAAATGTCAAGTCACATGTACTAATGATAAAGTACCACGTAATAACTTTTCTGCATCGTGTAAGGTAAAATACCACGTGGTAATGGGCAAATGACGCCTGTAGGTTTTTTTTTGAAAATTTTGAAATTTGAAATTTCCAACTTGATTTTTTGATAAAATTTGATAAGTCCGACTGATTGATTGATTTCCCAAATAGCTAGGTCTGTTGCAGTTTAACAAAACAATTGATTAGGATACCAGGATAATGGTACCAATGAATGTGATTTGTCAATCTGATAGGATAGAAAAAATGATAGGTAGGATACTGATAGGATTGATAATTCATTCTCAAGACATAAAGACACGAACAAATGGTACTAGGTTTGATTGCTTGATACTTTGATTCTGATAGAACTCATTGACTTAAAATGATTCACTCGATATAGAAAACTGATATGATTCTCTTGATTTTTCCAAACAGGCACATTTCTGTAAGTTATATATACGGACCATGTAATACCCCAAAAATGGGCTATAGGTTCATTAACCTCCTATATCGACACATCGAACAAAATTGACATCAAAGTCCTAACCAAAGGCACATTTGCACATCATCGAATCCTAATTGATTATCATAAATTTTGCATCGGGGAATATTCCTAGTAATATTCCTAATCATCATAATTATCTTTAATTTAATGATTATTTGGCAATAATCCCATTTATCCTAAGTTTGATTAATTGAATATTTTCATATTTAATTAATTGGATTTAATTCTGCCACTTAATTATTTAATTAAATTTAATTATATTTATTCCTAAGTATTATTATTTAAATTTGACAATAAATCAAAATTCCTATTATTAATTGATTAAATTCTTATTTAATTAATTAAAGTAAGTTGTCATATTTAATGATATTGTTTTTGAATAAAAGTTTGATTAAATGATTCATTAACCCATCAATCAATTGTTTTATTTTTAAAAATCAGTTAAGTTGGAAATAAATCACTTTATTATTAAATTAATTCATAAATAAAACATGCACAATAAAAAAAGGAGACAACTATCAATTATCAATTAAAGCTAAACTCTATTTTGAGTTAAACTTTGCTTTTGCATGTTTTTATGAGTTAATTATTCTTTATTTAAAAATAACTCAAAAATCAAGCTGAGTTATTTGAGTGATTTATGGCTTTTATCCATGCACCTCTAAAGCCCTGGATTTCTATAAATTAAGGCTTCAACTCATCTCAAATGATCTCATTTTTTTTGCACAATCACGTTGGAGAATTGCTATCTGGAGAATCAAAGCTTATTGCGAATCAAGGCTATTGTGAGATCAATTTGGTTTTTATTCATATCATATTGTTTCTAGATTAGCATATCATAGATCAGTTTTTACATATCATAGATTTCATATCAAGTTTTTCATATCATTGCATAGAAAATATCAAAAATATAGATTAATTGCATTCATATTTCATATCTAGATCAATTTCATTCAAATCCTTCATTTAGGTGTCATCTAGGTCACTAATCTCGATAGCAATCTGAGAACATCAATCTCACACCTATTAGAAGGCAATAGATCGCTTGGTTAGATTAGATTTCAATTTTGCACGATTTTGATTATAGCTAACCTCTAATGTTTTACTGAAGTGTTGTGTCTACAAATCAGGTATAATTTTCACACACACAGACCATAGCTTCATGGGTCATTGAGTTAGGTCATACTTTGACTCCTGTAGAGTTTCGAGTGATTGGGTTGTGTGGTCTTAGTTTCTTTCTTGACATCCCACGGTTCCAGCTGAATCGAGGTCTTCTTATCACAGCAGCAGAGCATTGGCACTCTGACCAAAATACCTTCCATCTTCCTTTTGGAGAGATGACCATTACTTTGGAGGACGTGTACAAATTGTTACATATTCCTTGTCGAGGAGATATGGTATATTACAATTCTATGTATGATAGTATAGTCTGCAAACGAGTGTTTGGAGACAACACTATTAATGATGAAACTATTACATGGGCACAATTTGCTTCATTCCGCACATTGCCAATAGTATTGGGTGCTTTGATCGGTGGATTACTACTTCTCGACCGATGAGGTTGTGGCTTCTTAGTTGGATGGGGCAGGATACTCAAGGACTTGCTTGCATAGCCTCAGAGGTTTGATTGGGGCTCATGTGTTCTTGCTCAGCTTTATCATGATTTGCATGAGGTTGTATACAGAGAGAGTGCTTCTTTATTGGCAAGTGCTGTGATCTTGCAGATATGGATATGGGAGCATCTTCCCATTACTAGACCAGTATCAGACATGATTCAACATTAAGGTTTTCCTTACTAATTTTTATATGGTGGCATGGTCGTCCAGCATCATCTGGGCAAACTTGAGTATTGGTGCCATCAGATTGATGATCTTGATCAGGTTCAGTGACATCCATATATAGGTTGCGAGAGATGGAGGGAGGATGATGATGAGCTCCCATATATGTTTTCTCCTTGGTGGATGATCGGTAGAGCTACTATAGTGATCAAGTGGTTTTGTTTTGGTTGAGTCTCTCGATAGTATGGTAGAGTGTAGGATATGCCCCATGGTACAACACTATATGCTAGAGTCTAGGTAGAGTGATCTTTGTGGGGTGCTTAGATTGATTATTAGTTTGCCTGTGATTAGATTGCTTGTTTGGCATATTGTAGATGGGATTTTCTTGGTGGTGTTGTTGATGTCAGTATGTCATATGAGTATCAAGATTGGTGGGCTCAGAATAGGTTTCTTCATTTTACAGATCTAGCAGAGCCTATCCCTAGACGTGATGAGAGATCAGAGGATGATGGAGGTGATGATGATGGGGATGGTGGTGGAGGTGGTAGGAGGAGATGTCAAAGATGATAGGGTCAGTGAGGACAAAGAGTTCCTCAGGTCATAGGGTGAGGATGAGATGGGCCACGGGTGAGAGGTGGACATGCTAGGGATAGAGCTAGGGATGATCATGGAGATGAGATTGTACATCCTAAAGTAGTAGTAGGTGATAGACATGAGAGACAAAAGAGATAGTAGAGGGCTCAAAGATAGGCTCATGTGGAGGTTTCTTGACAAATTCCTGGTGGTTTGGATCCTTTAGTTCAGTTACAGTGGGTTGCCTTGGCACAATAGGATTAGGATTAGGTACAACAGGATTAGATTCTGGCATTGCAGGTGCCTCCATAGGTTCCTAGATCATAGGATATGGGTCAGTCATCTTAGGGTGGTCCTAGTATTGATAGTGTAGCATGAGATGTTTAGTCATTCAGGACAGATGTATCTATTGTTGTTGGCAGCCAGGACCAGGTGGCTCTTTTGATGCAGCAGTTTATGACTTATGTGACTCAGAAACCCGGTATGGCTATCACTTCTTAGGCTCCTCCTTCACAGGATAGACAGGATGACCGGGGTCTTGATGGATTAGGTGCTGGGGATGGATCGGGTGCTACTACAGGCTCATGATTATTTGATGACTATTGTATCATGATTCATGTTTATTTATTGGAACATTTGATGTATCACTCTATTGACATTGTATCTTGATATACTGATTTGATGGATCATTGATGAACACTTTATGATGATATACTTCCTTGATTCTTGTGATGTGTACATGTGAGATCATCTTTATATGCAGCAATATGATGTTTTATGATGCATTTACTTTGATTATGCTATGGATGTAGTGTATCTCATTTATGATATAGATAGATGGATGCAATGATGTTATGCTATTTTGATATTCTTTTCTATTTTTCAATGTATGAATGCAAAAAATTAATAGAAATATGGATGTGAATTCCCCTATGTTTTTAATTTTTTCGATGGATGCAATTTTATTCTTAACCAGATGTATGCAAATGAGGTATGATGAATGAATGTCTTTTCTTTTTCTTTTCTGATATGTGGATAATGAATAATGAGTAATGCTATGTATGAATGCAAAAGATAATCTCACATGATTGATTTAAATCAAGGATGAAAACATTTAATTGAACCCCCTTTTTAATGTTTTTACTCAAGCTGATTAACTAAACCCCTTTTCCCTTGGAAAAATAACTACAAACATGCACTTAATCTAACATGAAAAATGCACTTAATTTAATAATGAAAATGCAATGCAACTAAGTGTCACTAGGTTTTTAGCAAAGAAATGCTATAGGGAAATATTTTCATCATTGAGCATTGTAGGACCATTTAAAGCAAGTACAACCATCACTGACCACATCATGATGATATGAATACCACTTTTTATCACTTTTGGTAACACCTCTTTTGGAAACTAGTACAACCCTCACTAGTTGAATGACCAACTATGGGAGTACAAATACCGGTTTCAACAGATTCAATGTTGCAAGTGGATTTTGGTATTAAGATATAGAAGATCTAAATAGCCAAGGTATCCATTTGTGTAAACAAGCAAAGGTTGATTCTTCATCTTATGTGATGGTCCTCGATGGTTCTTTGATGATCATGTCATTAGATGAATTCATATAAGTTGATGGAACTTCCTCAAAATAGTCACTCAAAGGAAAGAAAATACCAAGTCTCCATCATTGCCAATCTAGTCGAAACATCATTGATTAGCTAAAGAGATGTGATAAAATTCATTTCAATAAAGATCATCAAAAGAAAGCTTCAAAGTGTTTTGAAATGTATCAAGATTTTCAAATAGGATTTCCCAACATTCTAATCTTTAAAGTGTTATTAATTTTTAATCCTGAATAATAAAGTTAATGAAGGCTCAAGGATCAAGTTGTGGGATGGGAATACTTGGGTGTGAACAATGATATCATCAAAGGTTCAACAAAAATCTCTCTCTTCTGAAGCTCTGATAATCCTCTCTCTGATGTGATCAAATATAGCACTAATTGAATCTATTTGTACCAAAAATTCAATCCTTTTCTGCCCCCAAGTGATAAATGTGATCATGCGACAAACTTAGGGCAAAATAGGCAATGCAACACTGCAGTTGATGGGTTTTATTATGACTGTGCACAAATGACAGATGCAATGAAGATTTACAAGTGAGATGTTGGGAATGCAATATGTACACATGCAACTAGGAAATGACTTAAGGGAACAAAAAGCACTTGATTGCCAAGTTTTCACCTTTTGGGTCTTTTTCTCTTTTTGCTACCAAGACGCCTATTGCTAGGTTTTCACCAAGGCACTTTTTTCTTTTTCTTTTTTTTCAATTTTTTTTTTCAAGATCTCTTTTGATTATGTACAATAAATATGATGCTCCTCATCTAATACTCTTTATACTCTTTCATCTTCCTCATGTATATAACCTCTTTAGATGGATACTATTGATAGGTTCTTGTAGTTCTTCACCATCACAATCTACTAATTTATAGGTTCCCATTCCAAATGAAGAAACAATGATGAATGGACCAAGACAATTTGCCTCCCACTTTCCCTTCTTCTCTCTTTCAGCTTGATTTTTAGGATTTTCTCTTAGTACTAAGTCACCTACTTGAAAGACTCTCGGTTTGATATGCTTATTGTAGTTTCTTGAGATCCTGTTCTGATATACTTTTAGGTGTTCATATGCTTGCTTGCATTTGGTGTTCTTCTAGAAAATCTAATTGTTGAAGTTAGGAAACTCTATAGTCTTCATCTATTATCAACCCTTTCAATGACACTCGTAAAGATGGGATTTCAACCTCTAATGGTAGAACAACTTCGGCTCCATAAACTAGTGAGAATGGCATAGCTCCTGTAGGTGTTCAAATGCTAGTTCTATAGGCCCATAATGTCGGGTTAATTTGCACATGCCAATCTCTTCCTGACTTATTTACTAATCTCTTCAAGATTTTCAAAATGTTCTTATTTGTAGCTTTGGCTTGTCCATTTCCTTGGGGATAATAAATGGATGAAGAGTGATGAGTAATATGGAATGTGCCACAAAGTTCATCCACATCTGTATTTTTGAATTTTTTTCCATTGTCTGTGATTATGGCATGAGGGATACCATATCTACAAATGATGTGATTGAGTATAAACATGGAAATCTATTTTCTTGTAGCCATTATCAAAGGAATGACTTCTACCCACTTTGTGAAATACTCTGTAGCGGTGATGATGTACTTGTGCCCATTGGAAGATGGTGGATATATGATGCCAATCAAGTCAAATCCCCATTGATAGATTGGCCATGGTGTAACAAATGGATGTAATTCTTGTGTTAGCACATGTATCATGTTGCCATGGTATTGACATTTGTTGCATATCTTGACAAAGTGGCAAGCATCTTTCTCTAAGGTTTTTTGGAAATATCCCATATGAAGGATCTTCTTAGCTAGGTTTAATCTACTTGAATTTGACCCACAAATGCCCCCGTGAACCTCACTTAAAGCTAACTTAGACTCCTCTTCCTCTAGACATCTAAGTGACATCCCATCAAGACCCTTACGATACAATGTTTCAAAAAGGATTATGTAATGGGCTGATTGTCAGATAAAATTTTGTTTTTGGCCTCGAGATTGGTCTATAGGTAACACTTGGTCTTTGAGATAGGTATAGATAGGGCTGTACCAAGGTGAGTCATGTCCATTGAGTAGGGAAACAATTTGGATATTAGGAAGGTCAAACATTGGTTTTACCAACTCTTCCACCAAAAATTCGTACTTCTCATTCTGATCTGGATTTTGAAGTAAGGAAGCCAAGGTTGCCATTGCATCAACTTCTCTATTCTTCTCTCTTGGAATTTGTTTGAATGTTATCAAAGAAAATTACTTTTTTCAAGCATCTATCATAGTCTTGTATGGCATTAGTTTTTCATCTTTGGTATTGTATTCATCATTGATCTGATTGATTATCAATTGGGAGTCTCCATACACTTGTAGTTCGGTGATGTTCCATTCTAGAGCCATCTTAATGCCAATGACCAAAGCCTCATATTCTGCTATATTTTTTGTGTATGGGAACAAAATCTTGTAAGACTTGGGAATAGTACACCTTGAGGGGTAATCAATAGTATGCCTACCCCAGAACCTCCTTATGTATATGAGCTGTCAAAGTACAACTTCCATGTCTTGGCCTCTATGTTGACAATTGTTGAATCTGAAAACTCCACTTGAATAGTTTGTGTAGAAACCAATGGGTTTTCTACTATGTGATTCACTATCACTTGTCCTTTTATGGATTTCCTATCCACATAATCAATGTCAAACTCACTTAATATCATGAACCATTTTGCTATCCTACCCGTTAAGGCAGTTTTGCTTAGCAAATATTTTAGAGGATCAATTTTTGCAATAAGTTTCACCTTGTGCATCAACATATAATGCCTCAATTTTTGTGATGCAAAGAAAACTGCTAAACAAGCTCTTTCCATGAATGTGTAATTGAGTTCATATTTGATCAATGTTCTACTCAAGTAGTAGATTGCTCTTTCTTTCCCTTGGTCATCTTCTTGCACCAAAAGAACTCCTAGAGATCTTTCGGTGGTGGATATGTACAACATAAATGGTTTTCCATTGATTGGTGGCATTACGATGGGTGGATTTATTAGATAAGTCTTCAACAAGGTGAAGGCTTTGTCGCATTCTTCATCCCACATGAAAATAGTGTCTTTGTGTAGTAACCTTGTGAATGAATGACACTTTTTCGCCAATTGAGAGATAAATCTCCTTATGGATTGAATCTTGCCTTGGAGGGACCTCATTTGACTTATGTTCTTTGGAATTTCCATATCCATTATGGCTTGGACCTTTTTTGGATCTACTTAAATCCCTTTTGTTGAAACTATGTAGCCTAGTAACTTGCTAGATTGAACACCAAAAGCACATTTTTTTGGATTAAGTCTCACTTTGAATTGCTCCAATCTTGTGAATATATTTTCCAGAATTTGTAGGTGATCTTCTCTTTTGTGTGACTTTGCCAATATGTCATCCACGTAATCCTCTAGAAAGGTGGGCATCATATCATGAAAGATAGTTGTCATTGCCCTTTGGTATGTGGCTTTGACATTTTTAAGGCCAAAGGGCATTATGTTCCAACAAAAGGTACCCCAAGGGCATGTAAAGGCTGTCTTCTCTTGGTCTTTGGGTGCAATTTTTATCAGATTGTAGCCGCTAAAACTATCCATTAATGAATACATGGAGTGACCCACTATCAAATCCACTATCACATCTATGCTTGGAAGTGGGAAGTCATCTTTAGGGCATGCAAGATTCAAGTCTCTAAAATCCGTGCATACACGAATGGATTTGTCATGCTTGGTGACTGGTACAATATTGGAAATCCATTCAACATATGCAATTGCTCTTATAAATCCCACCTTCAACAACTTCTCCAATTTGGCTTTGACTAGGAGAGCTACGTGTGGGTGCATCTTTCTCAACTTCTGCTTGACAAGCTTAACCCCTAGTTTAACATTCAAATGATGCATAATGAAGTCAAGATCTAGTCCTAGCATGTCGGCATAGGACCATGCAAAGTTCACTTGTTGTTCTTGGAAAAACTTGATAAAATCCTTTATTTCTAAAGGTGTAAGTGATGCTACTAGGTGTATGAACTTGGGATCCAATTCTGTCCCAATGTTGACCTTTTCTATTGGCTCTATGAGAATCGGTGACCTTTCTTCCTCATGTTTAGGTAGGGCATCCAATCTCTCTTCCTTTGGTGCCACAGTTGGGTTTTCACCATAGGAAACATCCTTTATCTTTACTTTTTTTGGTTCTAGTACTGCCACATAGTTGTTTTCATCACTAGAACTTTTCATTTTTTTATTTTTTATTTTTTTTTTTCTTTGGATTAAGAGATTGGACCCTCACTACTCTCATCATGTTCAATTCAAATTAGTTGGTGAAAGAGGGCTCAACCATGTTTAGGTATTGGTTCATTGCTTGGTCATTTGGGAAATAGAGTAAGTCACTTGGCTCATTTAGGTCCCAATCAATAAGGTTAGGACACATCAAGGATAGGGATTCATTTGACAAAGTATCATTAGCTAGTTTTATGGACATGACCTCATTGGATGGTTCATACATTGTATCATTAAGATCTATGATGTGAGCTTCCTCGAGATGGTCCATGGAAGAAGGATCAATGTCCTCTTCACTTGAGTCCTCAATGACTTCTATGGGAAATAGCATGGGAAATACAACACGTGGATTAATCCTAACATTCGAATCATCTTCCTCTAATGGTTTCCAAAATTCCTCTATCCATGGTCGATTAACGGGTGCTTGTCCTATGTTAAGTTCTTGTATGATGGGCTCTTCACGCCTTGGAGTTTTTTGTCTTGGAACCTTAGCATAAGTATGTATGGTGACAACTTCTTTATCATGGCATGATTCATCATATAAAGTATCCCATTCATAGTCTCAGGAGTCATCACTATCCACATCGGATTCCACCGTATTCACTTGAGGATAGAAATCATGCATGGGGCTGGAGCTTTCTCCTTTGTGTTGGTAACCTACCCCTGATTTTTCCTCTTTTGACCTCCAAGAAGGTTCAATAGGCTCTAGCAAGTCTCTATTTCTTTTGCCTAAGGGTCCTCTTCCCTTGTACCCCATTTTTTGCATTATTTCGAATCCTTTGCCATATTGATTGGTTTGAATGTTAATATGCTAGAATCTCTCCATGGGAGTATTTGAGGTATTATCTTCATCTTGATAGAGCCATTAGAGAACTTCATCTTCCTTTTTTTCAAATGTTTCCTTATCACTTTCTCTTACAAAGTAAGAGTTATATTTATGAGGGAGATGTTCCTTAGACAGTTTCCCATGTGTTCTTGGAGATGTGGGCAAGCCGAATAAGGAAACATAATATTCCCCTACTCCCTTGGAATTGATTTTACATTGTTTCTCAAATGCATCCATCATCTCACTCATTTTTTTTGTAATTGTCCTTTTTAGTTTTATCATTTTCTTCTCTAGTGGGTTTTGAAAATTCTATCCTTGGTATAGATGCTTTTTTTGAATTTTCATTTGACGTTGGGCCCTCATAACTCACTTTCTTCTTTCCTTTAGTTGATGTAGTTGAGTTAGTTCGAGGAGGACTTGAAGTAGAAGTAGCACTTAATGTTAACTTAGGATCATCCTCTTTAATGTCTTCAATGGTAGCCCTTTGGATAATCCCTTCTCTGTTATGCGGGATAAATAGTTTGTGGAGAGGTTTTAGTGCATTGCAATATTGAAAGGGATTTGAATCTCCTCCAAATGTGATTTCCTCACCCATGTACAGAAATTTTATGCATTGGTGATACATGGATGGAACTGCTTACATCTCATGGATCCATGGTCTCCCCAATAAGATATTATAAGTTAGTTTCATATCTAACACTTGGCATTTTGTGTCCTTTTTGATTGGTCCCACTTGAATGGGCAATATAATCATGCCTTTTGAGGCTCTTTCTGCTTCATCATAGGCCTTTATGGTAATTATTTTTGTAGGATCAATGCATGACTCAGATAATCCTAGCGATTTGACAAGACTCAACGTGCAGATGTTTAGACTAGCTCCCCCATCTATGAGAGCTCTCTTGACCCTATGTCTTTTAATCAAGACCTCTATATGCAATGGAAGATTTTGGGGATGGGTAATGGACATGTCATCATGGTCTGAAAATTAAAGGCAATGAGGCACAATGAGATGGCCTACCATATTCTGAAACTTCTCTTCATCCAAGTTAGTAGGAACATTAGTTTCCACTAATGCCTTCTCTAATATCTCTTTATGATTTGGGGATAACTTTAATAACTCCAAGATGGATATTTGTACTAGAGTCATTTGTAGTTGATCCACCAAACTATATGGTTTTTTTATTGTAGCCAATTGCTTTTCCAAAATGCTGGATTGCAGAGGGCCAATAGGTTTAGGATCAACCCCTTGTAGGGTAATCCTTGAATTCTGCCCCCCTAGTGATAACATTAGACGCTTCTTTTTGGGGTTGTTCTTTGATCACAATGGTATTGACAATATGCTCATGACTAGATAGAGTATTGATGAATTTGTCATAATGAGGCACAAAATTGATATTGTTGCTACTTTGTTTATTCCCATTGGATGACTCACCTTTGTCATGATTATAAAAAGGTTGTTTAAATGCTGTGTGATCCTCATTACCTTGAGGTCCTTTAATGGTGATTGTACCATTATCAATTAGGTCTTGTACCACATTCTTTAGTTGTAAGCACTCATTGGTTTGATGTCCTCAAATTCTATGATATTCACAATGACTATTTTCACTCCACCAGCTGGGTTTATTCTATGGCTCATAGGGTTGAATGTTAGGTAAAGTAATGATCTTGCTAGCAATGAGAGTTCTCATTGCTTTCTCTAGAGGTTCACCCAATGGTGTGAAGTTAATTTTGGGAGTTGGTACCAAAAATTTGGTAAATTTTCTACCTCGATTATTTCCAGAATTGCCACTATTGTAATTGCTGTTGTAAGGCACTTTGGGCGCCTGATTTGTATTGTTCACCTAATTAGGTGTTCTTGTAAGAGAAAAGGGAGTCACTTTTACTTTGCTAGAATTGACAACACCATCATTGACCACTCCCTTATTGTTTTTCTTCAACTCGTACTGATTATAGTTATTAGAAAAGTTCTTATTTTGGTTGTTATTGGAGGTATTATTATTGTAATTATTATTGTCTTTATAGAGTTTTAACTCTCCACTCTTGACTAATACCTTTTCCGTGGTTACTCCATTTTCAATAAGGTCTTGGAAGGTCTTAGGACATTGCATCCTCAACTGGTAATTCATCTCATTGCTCAAGCTATTGATGAAGATATCCATATTCTCTTTTTCAGGTACACTCCTAGGATACCTAGCAAATACCATCCTCCATCTTTGTAGGAAAATGAGGAATCCTTCTCCATAATTTTGCTTGGTATTACATAAAGTTATCATTGTGACTTCATGCTTAATGTTGTATGAGTAATGTGCCACAAATTTTGAAGCTATCTCTTCAAAGGTTTTAATGCCGGATGGTAATTTCAAAAACCACTCCATGGCCATACCTCCTAAGCTTCTTGGGAATAATCTCATTAAATAAGTGGTATCGTGCATGAACTCCAAGCTCAATGCACAAAATTCCCATAGGTGATCTTGAGGATCCGATGTTCCTTCATACTTATCATACTTGGGAAATACTACATTGATAGGGAATGGTATCATGACAAGACTCTTGTCAAATGGAAATGGATAAAATGCTTCTATAGAAAAGGGCTTTGGAGCCCCACCTTGTTTTATCATGTCCAATTGCATCTGAAATAACTTAAATTGCTTATTCATTACATCGAGCAGACTCTCTTCAACTTTAGGTGGTCTAAGTTGATTAACATCATAATCACGAGGGAGTTTAAGTCCCTTTCGAACTAGATCCATAAAGTGATTTTCTTTGTCTCTTTCCATCACTTTCTCCATAAGTTTCAAGAAATAAGGACTTTGTATAGCCTCACTAACCCTTTCATTGGTGGCATCTTCGACAGTTGGTTCACTATTAACCTTAGGGTTAGTGTTATCAATTCCTTGAGTGTTCACATCTATTCCTCCATTATTGGTGTTACCTTGATTGTTTTGGTCTATACCACCATTAGTGGCATCACCCTAATTGTTTGGGTCTATGCCACTATTGTTGTTATTACCCAAGCCACCATAGTACATCATGTTGGGTTCCACTTCTTGAACGGGTGATTCTTGGGGTACTCTTGGGGTGGTAGAAGTATCACCTGGGTAAGGAAGCTCTTGTCTTAGATAAGTCCCATCTGCTTGCAAGGTTTTCTTTACATAATATGATCGAGTAAAAGAAGGCATGAACATAAACCATTTGAAAATAGACTTAATATTGCTTGTTTATGGCTGAATCCTTGTGAAATTTTCAAAATTGCTCTAAACTAGGATTTCTGACCAGGCAGGGTACTGGACCAAATAAAACAGCCAAAAGGGTATTCGAATCTGAAACCAAAATTTTTAAAAACCCTTGGGAAATGCTCACTATTTTCTATTTTTTGTTTCTAGCGGTCACTTGCTTGTGTGTAGGCATGACTTAAAGAATGATACACGTCGACTAGAATTGACTTAGGTGGCACACTGTAGGTGTGCATGCGACACTTTACTATTGATAGGCATTTTTCTAGTGTTTGCAGACGTCACTTAATATATCTCAGGCATGACTTTACAGTTGATACACATTTTCTGAATGGTCACAGGTGTGACTTTACTGCTACCAGGCATTATTTCTTTGTGCACAGGTGACACTTTACTGACCAAGTTGTAAATTTTAGATTTTAAAAATTGCAAGATCAATTTTCTAAAATTTTCTTGTTTGAAAATAAAACACAATCGCAACACACACATCAATTTTTAATCATGTCCCTAAAACAACACTAAAGTGTATGTTCTCGATCATTTTTCACAAGTATTGAACAAGAAAGTATTCCATACAGTCTACCTAGAGTCAAATTTGGCTTTTAACATTTTTTGGCTCTATAAGGTAGCTTGCTATTTTATCAAGGATTTAATGAATAATCTCCATTCTAAACTATACCAAATTCTTTTTCCCACTTGTAGGCTTCCCACACGCACAAAAGCATGATTTGGCACAATCCCCAAAAGGACTACTAGAGGAAGTGAAGCAATTTGCACATAATCTAGTCACTTCCCTTTTAAGGAAAAGTGTATTTTTTTTATAGTGGGTTGGATTATATCACGGCTAATGTGATTGTCTCCAACTTGGGTCATTCCCTCTCACCGGCCTCGTTAAGGCAATTTCTCGGGAGGTAGGCCCACTAATGTTCTAGCATGTTCATGTAAAGCAAGGAAATAGAATTAAGAGCAAGTTTTTGGGAATTTGGTTCACCTAAAAGGTGAAGAGCATATCCCTAACTTTTTCTTAGTTTCCCAAACACTCAAGCAAAAATTATTCTTTTTTAATCTCTTGACAATGAGATTCTTATAATTGAGGTGTTTATGTTAATTCCTTATTTTAATTAATCTAGATTCAATGAATGCCACAATCTAAGAAAATGCAAGCTTGATTCAATGAATACCTTTTTTTTTGTAGCTAGAAAAGGCTAGGTGCTTTTATGAGATTTTTGGCTTTTTGATTTTCTCACTCACCTAGTGGCAATCGTTCCTGCTCCCTCCTCCAACAAGTTAGTCCAACACAACCATATAAAATGAGGAAAACACAAATATGAACAATTTGAAGTACAATTAAGTGTTTTCACAAGATTTTTCAATGAAAACTTCAACAACTTAATGCAAACAAATTTCAATTTAAGGTAGGAAATTTAAGCTTATAAGCCTCTAACACCTTGATGTAATGATTATACAATTTCTCTTCTAAGCCTAAACTCTCTAAGATCAAAGCACTACGCAATTCCTTTTCATGTTTAGCTTGTATTCTTACCTCTTTGCTTGGTTGTGTGACTCTTCTCTCTGGCTTTTGAATTTTCCTATGTTTTCTCATCTACAGTAAAAAAAGACAGAGAGTAAGATAACTAAATTTATTAATTTGACAAAAAATTAAAGTAAAAGATAATAAGCATCATTGTCCAGCTAATACACGTGATTATAATGTTAGCAGGTGTAAGTTTAACTATAGTAGGCATCACTTTCTAGTGACACATGCAACATTTAAAGTGTAGTAGGTGTAATGATTTATATACTAGGCATGAATAGTAATGAAAATTACGTCAGATAAGCTATTTAAAGCTACAATTAACAAATACTAGGTGTCAGTTAGATGATACTAGGTGTGACATCTTGCACTAAATTGTGTCGTAAAGCTTGTCAGAGGTGATAAAAGATAGTAAAAATGCATCACTTCTCAAGTGTCAAGCGTCGCTTTACTATCTCAAGTGCATCAATTTATCTCACATGTGTCACAATCTATCTCACAAGTGTCAGTTGTTTGTTGTTAGGCATCAAAACAGTGATCATAGGTAGCTTTTAATCCTTCGTACACGTAATTTTACCTGTTTCCTGCAAAAATTCATGGAAAAGTGACAACAAAAACACACACAAAATTGATGAAAATGTTAAAAATGAGGCCTAGAGCCCCATGGTGGGTGCCATTTGTGTGTGTATGTTAAACACCTTCATGAAATTAGGATTATTAACTAACAATTCAAAGCAAATACAATGCAAATTTAAACTAAGAAATGCATTTAATATCCATGACATCTCATGGTTCTCTAATTAGATGTGGTAAGTAGAGCTCTTAGCTTAATCTCCACTAGTGACACTTCTAAAATGAGAAAATATAATGCTACAATGCTTAATCTAGCTCACAATGATCCATTATGCAATGATAAATTGAAATGCTAATGCTAAATACTCTCAATTGCTATCAAATGCTCATAAAATGCCTATAATAACAATGCTTTTTCTCTCTAATTCTCTTCTCTATTATTGCTCTCAAAATGCCTCTTATTTATAGTAAATTCCCAAGGGTAGGGGGTAGAGTGAAGTAATCATGATTTAGCCTTGGTTGAGTCAAAAACTTTGCAATGTTTTTAAATGGGGGGACTATTTAAATGTTTGTCTCAAAGCTTTGGACAAAAGGACAAAAGTGAGTGGATGAGATTGAAAGTTGAATTTGTGTGATTGAGATTCAATTCCTTTGAGTGATCCATGTGCTTTGTGTTCTCAATTCTGATTGGTTTCTCAATTTGTTGTTGAAAGATATTAAGATTTATTAAATTCCATCAATTAATTAAATTAGCCATGTAAGGAATAGGTTCATTTTGATTTTTGATTTAACAACTATACAATTAATTGATTAAAATCAATTATATAGTGTTTTTCACCCGCTTTAAGCTTTGATTTAATTATTTAATGTCATTATTTAATTTTTCCTTTGTTTTGATTGATTTTGTCCAGTTTGATTTAATAATATCCATTTAAATTTGAATTAATGCATTTTGACGATTTTGAGCCATTTTAATGATTTAAAGCACTTGTCCATTTTTTAGTGTCTACAAATGCCCTTTGAATTGATGTGCAAAGAACATTGATTCAAAGAATTTTTTAAGTCCTGATTGCTTTTTAGGTCTTGATTAACTGATACACAACTGATTTAGGTCCTGATTTGATATGATGATATGATATGTGCCCCTGATAATAATTCAAAAATTTCTAATGCCTGATGTTTGATGCCAATTTGATACTCTGATGATGCCCCCTCAGAAATGAAACTTATTGATTTCTTGATTTGAAATATTTGATGAAATTGATTATGGATCCAATATATTTTCATTTCTAAAAAATATTGATGCTATGCTGATTCTGATAATGCCCCGGTGTGATTTGATAGGTTGATTAGGTCAAAATTTACCTCCAAATTAGGTCAAAATTAGCTTAAATAGGTTGAAAAACCTAGATTTACTATTCATTTTCACTTTTGACTATTGAGATTTTGCTTTGATCCTTCATTGATTTTCATGATGGTTGTCTCGATTCACGAACACCGGTTTGAGAGAGGTCATCGCTATCAGAGGTCATTGGACTATGGACCTCCAGTGAGTCATTTTTAACCTGCATTATGCATTTATTGCTCTTTTTTCACATTTATGGCATATTTTTCTTGCTTTCATAGATTAGATTTTGCAAAATGTTTCCTAGGATATTTTAAATGCCGCTTAACCCTTTAAAATTCTGCATCTGTGCTTTTTACTCATGCATGCTCATATCCTTTATTCTACAATCCTAAACCTGATAATGGTGCTAGTTCAAGCATGCTATCCTCCTCAAAAAAACTATGTAGCTCAGTAAACTAAAAAATTTCCATTTCCTTATTCTAATCAACAAAATTTGGCATTCCATTAGATAGTTCCATTGCAACCTTTTGTTCAACATTTTCTTCTTGTCCTTTGTGAAGAGTATCCTCGTGTTGTACCTATTTGGCCTCTTTATATTTCATACTTGTAACAACTAGGAGATTTATTTTCCCTCTATGATCCTTTATCTCTTTTTCATGAAATCCCTCATGAGCTGCTAACTCTCTTCGAAAATTATCCTCCCATCGCAACTTTTGTGTCACCAAGACCTTTTTGTAATGTTTCTTTTGCACTTCCAACTCTTTTGCGAGGGTTGCCTCATATCACCTATGCTACTCCACCAAAAACTTGTTGTGACATGGCTCTTGATGGGACAAATCCTTCTATTGTTGATTACCATTGAGGCTCATGTTCTCAACATGTTAGGTGATGCAGGAGCATCTCGGGTACTTGGCAATCCTATGTCACCAAAAACATATTTGAGTTTGTTTGTGGTGCTCAGTTCCTACTTTGACTGAGTTGGTTCGATGTGTTGATTACCATCTAGGCTCATGTTCTCAACATGTCAGGTGATGCAGGAGCATCTCAGGTACTTGGCAATCCTATGTCACCAAAAACATATTTGAGTTTGTTTGTGGTGCTCGGTTCCTACTTTGACTGAGTTGGTTTGATGTTGTTCAATTTCCTTTGTTCATTGGTGTTGGTCAGTTATCTCTTTGGCGCTTGGTGAATTTCCTTGGCACTCAGTGTCTCTTGTCTGGCACTCAGTTGGCTTGGCTTACTGACGGGTTTCTTTTGAGTTTTGTAGAGGCTAACTTGTGCATTTATTATGGGTCACAAATTTAATGCCAGTATCTATTATTGGGAAGCATGTGGACCTAGCTCTAGTCATCCCTTCCATTGATTGTGGATTTGAAGGCTGACTTGGCTTGGTAGCTTCTTGTATAAATGTAGTTATTTGGTTAGAGTTTAGAGAGTCAATTTTTTGATAGAAGATAAAAGATAATAGATTAGAGATTGCTGGTAGATCTTTGTATGTTTGAGGACTTTTGTAGTTGATTGTAATAGCTGGCTGAAACTGGGAAGGCCTTATAGCCAGGCATGTATGAATCAATTTAAAGATAATATATGAAAGTTTCCTACATTCTCTCTCTCATTGTTGTGTGTTGTTGCTTTTGTGTGTTGTTGAGCAAGGTGGATCTAGTTAGGGTGTGTCATCCCTAGCCCCTCCTATCCTCTCTTGTGTCAGGTGGTATCAGATTGAGGTGAGATCCAGATCTAGGTTTATGAATCTAGGTTTGAAGGTTCCTTCTTGTGAAGCCCTAGTTGAATTGTTGTGGGGTGGCAGATTGTGATCTGACCTGCAATTGTAAAGGGTTTTCAAGATGGTTCATGTGAGGCAAGATGTAGATCCAAGATTGGCAGACATGTTGAGACAACTTGCTGCTAGACTTGAAGCTGTTGAAAGAGCCCAGAGAAGAGGAAGACATCTTGAAGATGTTAGTGATGATGAAATTGAGGTAGAGAAAGGTGATGTAGAACCTGCACCTGTGATGGATCAGGGTGAGGAAAGATTCTTTAAGGCTTTGAAAAGTTTGAAGTCTACACCACACTTTAATCCTCCTGAGTATGGTGGAAAATTGGATTCTAATGAATTGGTGGATTAGATCACAAAGATGGAAAAATATATTGAGTATGAAAATGTACCTGAGGAAAAGAAGGTGAAAATTGCAAGCACAAAGTTGAAAAGTCACGCCTCCTTATGGTGGGAACATCTGGAGCTGGATAGAAAGAGGAAAGGCAAAGACAAAATAAAGGTATGGAGTAAAATGGTGAATAAGTTCAAAGGAAAGTTCTTACCGTGTGACTATCAGATTAACCTAGTTAGGTGAATGCAAATTTTGAGGTAGAAAGATAGCTTGGTAAAAGAATATACTGAGGAATTCTATAGATTAGATATTAGACCTAAACATGATGAATATGATGTGGAAATAATTGCTAGATACCTAAATGGTTTGAGAGTTTCAATCCAAGAAGAAATCAGTTTGGTCAAATTAGAGAACATTGAAGAGGCTTATCAATTTTCATTGAAGGCTAAGGAGAAATTGAATAAGAGACATGAGAAAAGATAAAGAGGTAGAGGTGGTAGATTCCCTAGAGGAAGAGGTAGATCCCATGGTGAAAATAGAAGATCTGAACCTAAAAAGACAAATCTAGATAAAGGCAAGACCGAGTGGAAAGATGAAAGTTCATCTAGAGGCAGAGGCAGTAACTACCAAGGTGGTTATAATAGAGGTGGTTATCGAGGAACTTGTTACAATTATGGAGAAGGACATAGATCTTTTGAATGTACGCATGCTAGTAAGAAGACTGGTAGGAGTAGAAATGCTTTGGTGCAAGAAGAGTCACCGAATGAACCTGAGAAAGAAAATAACTTGATGGTAAGGAGAGCACTATGGAACGAAGGTAAAAAGGAAGCTCTGGTAAGGAAAAGTTTGTTCAAGACCAGATGTAGAGTTTTTGACAAAGTTTGGAAGGTAATCATTGATAGTGGTAGCTCAGAGAATCTGGCATCTGAGGAAATGGTCACAAAGTTACATTTGAAAAGGTTGGAACATCCGAAGCCCTATCAGATTTCATGGATGAAGGATGAGTATACACTCTTGGTAAGTGAACAATATTATGTGAATTTTAAAATTGGAAAATACTATGATAAGGTGTTATGCAATATCATGCCTATGGATTGTTGTCATATTTTGTTGGGTAGACCTTGGCAATATGATAGACATGCTATATATGATGGGAGATTGCATAAGTATACTATTTGGGCTAATGGGAGAAGAAAAATCTTGTTACCTCTGATTGAAGAAGCTGTTAGTAATGTTTGCACATTTGTGAAATTTTTCTTGATGGAAGGACGAAAGTTTGTTAAAGATTTGAAAAAGAATGATGTATGTTTTGCTGTGATTCCTAACAAACTGAGTAAGAAAATAGAGGATGGTGTTCTTGAGGAGACTAATAAGTTACTCATCGATTACAATGATATCATTTATGATAATGTACTTGATGGTTTGCCACTGAAGAGAATCATTGATCATTGCATGGATCTTATCCTTTGAGCTCGTTTACTGAATAAGGCACCTCATCGGTTGACACCTACCGAGAATCAAGAATTGAATTGACAGATTCAAGAGTTGTTGGAGAAAGGTTTGATTAGAGAAAGTTTGAGTCCTTATGTAGTACCTATTGTATTGGCACCTAAGAAGAATGGAGAATGGTGAATGTGTACTGATTCTAGAGAAATCAATAAGATGACAATGAAGTATAGGTTTCCTATACCGAGAATGGATGATATAATGGATAGTCTGACTCGAGCAAAGTATTTTACCAAAATTTCTTTGAAAAGTGGGTATAATCATATCAGAATCAGAGAAGGTGATGAATGGAAGACTTCTTTCAAGACAAAAGAAGGTTTGTATGAGTGGTTGGTTATGCCTTTTGGTTTAACTAATGCACCAAGTACTTTTATGAGGTTGATGAATGAAGTTTTGAAGAAATTTTTGGGTAAGTTTGTGATTGTATATCTTGATGATATTCTGTTATTCAGTAAGACCAGAGAAGAACATTTTTTGCATGTTAGATAATTTTTGCAAAGATTGAAAGAAGAAAAGTTGCTGATAAATCTAAAAAAGTGTTCATTCATGAAAGAAGAGATTATGTATTTGGGATTTGTAATTTCAGCTGATGGATTGAAGATGGATCCTGAAAAGGTTGAAGCTATTTTGAATTGGCCTACACCTATGAATGCTAGTGAGGTAAGATCATTTCATGGTTTGGAAATTTTTTACCAAAAGTTCATAGGGAATTTTAGTTCAATTTGTAATTCTATGACTAAATTCAAGTGGACACATGGAGCTGATAAAAGTTTTGAGACTTTGAAGTAGAAGGTTGCTGAATTGCCTATTTTGGCATTGCCTGATTTCAATAAGGTATTTAAAGTGGAATGTGATGCAAGTGGAAGTGCAATTGGAGTTGTGTTGAGTCAAGAAGGTAAACCTATTGCTTTCTTTAGTGAAAAGTTAAATGATGCAAGAAGAAAATATTATGTGTATGAACAAGAATTCTATGCTATTGTTCAAGAACTGAAGAAATGGAGACATTATTTAATGCCAAGTGAATTTGTGTTATATACTGATCATAAGGCTTTACAAAATTTGGGTAGTCAAAATAAGTTGAATTAGAGACATATGAAATGGGTTGAGTATTTGCAGAGTTATACATTTATGATAAAGCATAAGAGTGGAGTCACTAACCGAGTTGCTAATGCATTGAGTAGAAGAATATCTTTGATGAACGAGATGAAAATTGAAGTTCTTGGTTTTGATGAGATGAGAGATTTGTATGAGACTGATCCTAATTTTTTTGAGCTGTGGAGAAAGTGCAGAGCACCTATTCAAGATCAACCGAGTACAAAATGAGAAGAATATTTTATTCAAGAAGGTATGTTGTTTAAAGGTATTCAATTGTGTATACCGAGAGGACAAATGAGAACTAATTTGATAAAGGAGAAACATAGTAGTGGTTTGGCTGGACATTTTGGTATTGATAAGACATTGAATTTTCCTAAGGAGAAATACTTTTGGCCATAGTTGTATTAAGATGTTCAAAAATTTGTGAAAAGTTGTGGAATTTGTCAAGTTGCAAAAGGAGAAGTTAGAATACTGGATATTATACACCGATTGTTGTACCTGAGAAACCTTGGATTGACATCAATATGGATTTTGTTCTTGGCTTATCGAAGATAGTAAGAGGTAATGATTCTATATTTGTTGTTGTGGATAGATTTTCTAAGATGGCACATTTTATACCTTGTAGAAAGACATCAGATGCAATACATGTAGTAGATATTTTCTTTAAGGAAATTGTTAGATTGCATGGAGTACTGAGGAGTATTATCTCTTACTGAGATAGTAAATTTGTTGGGTACTTTTGGAAGACTCTTTGGAGAAAGTTTGGTACCGAGTTGAAATATAGGTCTACATTTCACCCACAAACTGATGGATATAGAAAAGTTGTGAACAAAAGTTTGGGAAATCTTTTGAGATATTTAGTTGGAGACACATAGAGTAATTAGGATTCTATGTTGGCACAAGCAGAGTTTTCATACAATAATTCAATGAATAGGAGTACTGGAAAAACACCTTTTGAGATTGTAAATGGCATACAACCGAGAGATATATCTGATTTGATAGACATTGATGATGAGAGAAAGAGAAGTGCTGAAGGAGTAAAATTTGTTGAGTACATGAAGACATTGCATGAAGATGTAGAAATCAAGTTGGAAAAGAGTAATTAGAAATACAAAGATAGAGCTGATAAATCAAGGAGACATAAGACTTTTGATGTTGGTGATGAAGTGATGGTTCATTTGAAGAAAGATCGATTTCCTGTTGGAACATATGGGAAGCTGAAAATGAAGAAGTTTGGCCCTTGCAAGATTTTGAAGAAAGTTGACAGTTGAAATGCATATGAGATTGATTTACCTGATGACATGGACATATCACCTATTTTCAACATTTTTGATTTGTATGAGTATCATGAGTCAGATGAAGAAATGACAGTGCAGAATGATTATCCTAAGAAGCAGACAAAAGAAGTTGACAAGATTTTGGAGCAAAGAATTGGTAGAAGTACAAGATGAAGATAGTATATGGAATATCTGGTAAAGTGGAGGAATAGACTGATTAAAGATAGTTCATGGATTTCACAGTCTGAGTTGGATGTAGCTCAGATCATACCTACTGAATGATTCAGAGAATCATTTTCAAATAACCCCAGGTATCTGATGCGGGAGCATCTCGAGTCCTTGGCAATCCTGTGTCACCAAAAACATATTTGAGTTTTTTTATGTTGCTAGGTTCCTACTTTGACCGAGTTGGTTTGGTGTTTCTCAGTTTCCTTTATTTTCCTATGTTGGTTAGTTATCTCTTTGGTGCTTGGTAAATTTCCCTAGTGCTCGGTTGGCTTGGCTTACCGATTGGTTTCTTTTGAGTTCTGTTGAGGCTAACTTGTGCATTTATTATGGGTCACATATTTAATGCTGGTATCCATTATTGGGAAGCGTGTGGACCTAGATCTAGTCATCCCTTTTGTTAGTTATGGATCTGAAGGCTGACTTGGCTCGGTAGCTTCTTGTATAAATGTAGTTGTTTGGTTAGAGTTTAGAGAGTCAGCTTTTTGATAGAAGATAGAAGATAATAGATTAGAGATTGTTGGTAGATCTTGGTATGTTTGAGGACTTCTATACTTGATTGTAATATTTGGCTGAAATTGGGAAGGCCTTACAGCCCGACATGTATGAATTAATTTGAAGATAATATATGAAAGTTTCCTGCATTCTCTCTCTCACTGTTGTGTGTTGTTTCTTTTTCATGTTGTTGAGCAAGGTGGATCTGGTTAGGGTGTGCCATTCCTAGCCCCTCCTATCCTCTCTTGCATCATCGAGGCTACCTCAGCAAACCATCATAATAACTTGGAATAAAAGGGTTATCTTGGGGTTGTTGATGTGCATAGGCATGCAGCTAGGAAGGTTGAGTACGGGTGGGCAGGTGGAAAGCATATGAAATTCATCGGTAACCTATTGTTAAAGGGTTATTTGTAATACAACTAGTAGGTTGTTTTGTGTGATATGGGTGGCAAGAAGGCATATATGCAATATTTTCATGGAATGAAGGTGGACAATTATTATATTGTTAATAAATAGACATTGTAGAGATAAATCATAGATCATGGAAAGCCTAGTCAAAAAAATCATTTAATAGCAAGTACCTAAACTTGATACCAGTTGACTAAGATTGGAGTCACCATGGTTTTGTTCAGACTGCCTCCAAAGGTTGAGAATACTAAGAAAAATACCATATCTCTTAGTATTGAGATATTTTCATTACTACACTAGTTCTACTACTTCCACATAAACAAAGCTGCCAAATATACTATTATTAACCTCTAAAAGGCTTGAAATTCACTGGCTCCATCTTAAACCCAACAAAATAATTAATTTCTTCTGACTTGTTAAAAAATGAACGACCCCACCCAGTGTGCCAAAATTGTTAGTTCTCATAATTGCACCCTTGCCAAATTGAATTAAAACTTAGCATTCTGGAATAGCATGGGAACTTTCTTGGGTTGTGGATCACCCAAAACTGGAAAGAACCTCCAGAGAAGGCAGACTTCCTCTCTGGTACTTCACCTAAAAACCTTTTAAAACTACTTTCTTGATGGGAAAAGGGGTAGAAAGCTTGCATAAACTTAAATTCCAAATTGAAATTAATAAGGTGATGCACCAAAATGATAAATTTTTAGTATTCAGAAAAATTATGATTTTTTGAACACCTAAACATAGTGGAAAAATTACACTACCTATTTCTTCATACATGCACATAAATATTTCACAAGAAGGTCTGAGAGTGTGTATGTCTACGAAGGAAAGATAACTTTTTTTTCCTATTAAAGTAGTTCAACAAAATTGAGAAACATTCAGCCCTATAGGGAAATTTTAAAAAGTATCACCACCTTAGCCGCCAACTAAATATATAATTTCCAAAATGGGAGAAGGAACATAAAACTACCTACTTTCCTGTTTACATGAGGTTATATATACTTTTTACTTTGGGGATTCAATTTATAAAATTGCATATACAAGTAACTATTTTGGTTGCAAGAATAGTGCATAGAAAAAAAAATATTAACATTAGGCACAATTAACTCCATCCATCATAGCTCTCTAGGTTGGGAATGTTTCTTCTGATGTCAGATCCAAATATCAAAGTAGAACCTTATGGCAATTCATCTCAAGCATCCTTGTCATTCACAATGTCTTGTGCAGGCCTTTCAATCTGACTTTTCTCTAGCAATTTGCTTAGTTCATCTACCTCATTTTGATTCATAAATGACTGATAGTATTTGATGTATTGTGCAACCTTGAATTTATCTTTAAATATCTCTAATGAGCCCTTATGAACTAGCATCATAAACCTTCTTTTAGGAATTTGAAGCTGCAATGAGACTTGGTGACATAATAGAAAAGTGGGTGAGGTTAAGATTAAACTTAGTAGATCTTCGCCTTTCATTTTGAAAAAATTCTTTATTCTTGTCTTTCCAAAGAAACCAAATAATTTCACAGGTAAGGACAAACCAAAATTTATTGAGATTAAGACCCAAAATATCTACATAGCTAGAAACTATCTCACTCCAAGACAAACTAGGTTTACAGTTCCAAACAATAGGAGTCCCAAGAAAAATAGACCAAATTCTACAAGCATACTCACAATCAAAAAATAAATGATAAAAACTTTCTTCCACATTAAAAATACTACAGGTCACCGGAGCAAGGATAATAGAAGAGAGGACTGACCCAACAACAATTTTCTTAAGAAGTAATAGCCATTTAAAGAAAATCTTTTTAGGTTCAATAGCTGCATGCCACAAGAAATTAAAGAAAAACTGCCAGTTAGAGAATGGACATTCAAAACCCCAATGCTGGCTAACTCGTGTGAAAATAGCAGAATCCTTTTTGAGCAAACCATAAAGTTTTTTAGTGAAGGTTTCCTTCAATCCAATTCTATCACACCATTTGACTTGTTCTAGAAAGGCCCTTGTGTCCAACATCTTACCAAGTGAAGCCCCATTCAAGGCTTTACAAATCAAGGTGTAAGTCTTCTTTTGATATGGAGGTATCCTAAGCCTACTAATGATGTTCCCCCATGAATCTAGTTGTCCATCAACCAATAAATCCTTAATGACACTAATGCCTTTACTCTTCCAAATCTTAGCAGAGAAACTTTAGGTAAGAGCAAGAGGTTTGTCATTGAGACTAAACCCCCACCAAATAGACCTATATATAATAGTATAGAATGGTGTCCCACCAAAAGCACTCATGTCAGAGATGAGTCCCCTCACTTGAGACCAAGCTCTCTAGAAAGAGCAAAAAACATTAGATCCAAATAGTTTCATCTCAAAGTCCCCCATGATGATGTCACATACATAGATGTATTTCCATTATTTACCCTTCCTGATGACATATCTTTCAATATTGTTTCTGATTAACACCTTCCAAGGTGTGTTTCCCCAAAGGGATTTGAATATCCATTTGGCTTCCAAAGAAACACCATGAGCTTTAATGTCTTTAAGACCAAGACCTCCTAGCTTCTTGGATTGACAACATCAATCCCAATTTACACAGTGTCTCTTACTATTCCCAAGGCCATCGGACTAGATAAATCACTTTAATATCCTTTCCAAAAAATTGATTTGATAGTTAACAAACAACCAAGTAGAAGCAAATTATATGTGGTGAGAAGAGAGTACTTTTTGAACAAATTGAATCCAACCTACGAGAGAGAGAGAGAGAGAGAGAGAGAGAGAGAGAGACTGCCATTTCAAATACTTCCTATTCATCTTATTAGAGATCCAATTCCACATGTCCCTAGTAAAGGGATCAACATCTTATCAGAGATCTAATTCCATATGTCCACTAGAGGTTAGCCAATCAAGAGTAGTATTAGACCAAACAAGAACACTGGATTTATGAGGGGAAACTTTAGCACCAGAGACAAGGTAAAAGAGGTTAAGCCTTTCCAGATAATTACTAAAGTTCTCTTTAGACAACTCAAGGAACAATTAAGTGTCATCTGCAAATTGGGCATTGATCAACATATCATTATTAGGCAGGGAGATTCCCCTAACAAGAGGACCTAGACAAGAGGATCTAAGGATGTAAAACATAGCATCAACAACAATGACAAAGAGAGAATGGGAAATGGGACAACCTTGTCTAATGGATTTTTGAAGGGAAACAGGCTCAGACATCTCACAATTAATACATCAATAACTATTGATGAGTCAATGAACATAATGTTAATCCATTTGCATAATATATGAGTAAATCCAAAAGCTTTTAGCATGCTAAGCACAAACTTCCATTCAATCCTGTCATATGATTTTTCAAAATCTAGCATGACCATAACACCATTTTTTCCACTATTTTGGCCCAATGCATAGCTTCCCAGCTAGTGATGAGATTTTCAAGGATATATCTACCTTGGATAAAACCAATTTGTGTTACAGAGATGAAGTTCTTCATAAGAGCAACAATTCTTCTTGCAAAGACTTTAGCAATAATTTTATAAGACAGATTCAATAGGGTAATTCACCTCCAATTCCTCAGCTGAGTCTTATCCCCTGCTTTGGGTAGTAATTTGATAACCCCTTTATTGATGTTAATCCACCATGATCCCCTTTCAAAAGAATCCTCATAGAGGTCCAATAGCTCTTTACCAATCCAAGTTAGAATGTTTTGATATATGATGTAAATAATAGAACTGTTGATAATATTCCATGTTTAATATTATAAAACAAAGGTTGTTATTTTTTAACTATCATTATTTTGTCTTTGAGGGGGGTTAGATGAGAGTATTTTATCTTTTGTGGGAGTTGGGAAAATATTAAATGTAAACATCTTAGGACTTCTAGAAGTTAAATCTTGGCCCTTGAAATGATTTAATCCTGGTTATTGATTCAAACTCTAAAATCTATGAAAGACATATCGCTCCCCACATTTTCTAAGAAGGATTTTATGAATTGTTGTTGTTATGGTGGCAAAATTAATACAAAAAATTCATTGATTTGGTGAATTCTTGCATTGAAAATGTGAATTTGCATGGATTATCTTTCCAAAAGGCTATTTTGTTTTGAATTAGATTAAGTTATGAATGCAAACACTAGTGGTAGGTAAGAGATGTTTGACTTTAGGTAATACATCACTAAATGCATTGAACGTGGAAATGTTTGGTTGAAGGAGACAAATGACATTTATACATGCCTACAAATTTAGAGTTGATCCATGTGAGTAAAAAAGGATTAGCTAAGATTAACAAACAACGATAGTGAATCAGTTAAATAATATAAATATTTATTTAATTAGGAGTGGAAAAGGGAGGGTGAAATAAATAATTAAATAAATGGATTTTTATTTAATTATAGGATTAAAATATTAATGAATTAGATAAATAAATAAAAATATTTATGTAAATGATAGGGGAAAATGTTAATGAATTAATTAAATAAATATAAATATTTATTTTATTAATAGAATAATTTTGAATATTTGTTTGATTAAGTGAGGACATTTTAAAGTGTTTGTATAAAGTAAAAGTAATGATCAGACACACAGTCAAACCCATTTAGCAACATCCTCCCATATAAAACCCATGAGTAGATATATGGAAGCATCGAGGATAAACAATGTGAATGAAATGATAGTTGCATCTATATAGAGAAAAATAAATTAACAAGTAAAGATAGTGGGTTATTTTCATTACAACAAAATAGGCAATTAGCGCCTAAAATAACATCAAAATTTAGCACATTTGAGTTTATGAATTGGACACTTCTACTAGCGCCAAATGCATGTTCTCTTTGGTGCCATTTTTTGCATCATTTTTTGCACTGTCTTATGTGTCAAATCAAGTCAGATTGGTGCCATAAAAATTACACAAGCAATAGTGCTTGGAATAGCATCAAGAATAGCGCCAAGAATTATGCATAATTTAATGAAAGAAATAACACCTAAATTAGTGCCCAATTTAACTTCCATTTTTTCTTCCATGTTTGCTCCCTTTTTTGCTTCTAGTTTTTCTCCCAATCATGCTTCATGCTTTTCTTCTTGTACGGTGGTGAAAATAACTTTTGTTTTGGCTTCCAAATTGATACTAAGTTTTGCATCCATTATGGAATCCTTTATTTCTTCAAGTTTTTAATCCATTATGATGTCCTTTGTTGCTTCCAATTTTTCTTTTAGTTTTTCTTATTTTGTGGCTTCAAGGTTTGCTTCCAACTTTGGTTTTGGTTTTGGTTCTATTTTGGCTTCCAATTTTGTTTCCAATTTTTCTTGCAATTTTGATTATGATATAACATCACTTTTTGCATCTAGCTTTGCTTCAATTTTTTCATCTTTTGTTGCTTCTAATATGGCTTATACTATTGCATCTTTTATTTCTTATAAAATTGCTTCCATTATTACTTCTTTGTTTGCTACCTAAATTGATTTTGTTTTTGCTTCCTAGATAACACCAAGTTTTTCTTCCAAGATCGCTTCTAGTTGCTTCTAGTTTGGCTTCCATTATTGCTTCCTTTTTTGCTTCTAAAAATGCTTCTTGTTTTGCTTCCATTCATTAATTTAATATATTTTAATTTAATTTAATTAGTTAAATATATCATGCCTTTTAAATAACTTAAATGATTATAGAGTAAGTCATATTGCATTTGAAATATTGTTTAGGATAACTTTTATGAAGAATTTTTAGGAAAATGGACATCCACACAAATTAACATCATTATACTTATTAAATCTCCATCAAAATAAAATCTACAACAATATCCATTATATATAGAATAAAAATATAATTATTATAATATGATCATCACCTATAATCAAACAAGTGAGTCAAATTTCTATAATTTAATTGAGTTTGACATCCATCATGAACAATAAATTAAAATCATCATATGTAATTATTATCCATAAAAAAATCATCAACCACTTTCAATATATATAAATTGACAAGTCAATACTGATAAGATCATCATCATTTATAACTAAGATAAGTGAAAGTCAAATATGCCAGTAGATCAATAACATGTCAAAATGATACATGTCTTGTAGTTGACATAAGTCAAAATGATATATGTGCAAATGACATAAGTAAAAATCATAAATTATGTAACTCAAAATGATACAAGTCAATATGATATATGTAGAATGGTATAAGTCAAAATGATACATGTCAAAATGATATATGTGCAAATGACATAAGTAAAAATCATAAATTATGTAACTCAAAATGATACAAGTCAATATGATATATGTAGAATGGTATAAGTCAAAATGATACATGTCAAAATGATACAACTTCAAGCCGTGAAAATGACACATATGATAGTAACCATGAAAATATGCATAATAATGATATATCAATAATGATCCATGATGCAGTATAGATGATCATGAATGTTACTGACTACTACTAGCAACTACCACATCATCATCATCATCATCCTTTTCCATGTGATTTGTACCAGAACCAACATTTTATAGTTCTATATCATGAGGATCATCTTGATCTTTTTGAAGACTCGTGTTCTGCAAAAAAAAACATTTAAAATGAAAATTTATTATTTATTTCTTGTTATATATCTAATATTTCAATATATGAAATGAAACTATAATCATATTACATCATATCAAAGTGCACATAAAATAATAAAATTTTAAAAAAGTTACAACTACTATATCATTCCAAAGATGTAAAACATGCAACAATTCTAATAAACATTAGTAAAGGTAATAAAAAAGTTGTTATACAATTTAACTATCAACTGTGAATTCTATTACATAACCTTAAATACCAACCCTCTGCATTTTGTGCTATATATGATTATGTTTTCCTTGAATATCCTTTGAAAGTTAACTGGTTTATATATCCTCTTCTCTTATATTTAAAAAATGGACAATTTTCTAGGACATTTTGGCATTGTAATATACTTGAAAGGTTCTTTGAGGATTAACTAGTCTATATGTCCCCATATTTTAGAGTCAATTTTGTTTTGGAAAAATGCATATAGAGTATAATGTATTCAATTTAAAAATTGTAGCAACAAAAATATAAAAGAGAAACTCCACATATGAAGCTATAAAAATAGCCAATAGGTGCAGGCAACATACTAGCTGGAGGAATCCACCATGCCTCAACACACACTACTAAGAGAGATATTTTATAGAGTCACCTAAAATAAAGTAGAGAAAACAACATAAGAGAGAGCATAGAGTAGATGAAAGGGAGGACATAGAGTAAAGAAATATCTAGCAACATAAGGCTAGAGATCATTCAACATACAAAAGGAGCAAGCCTGAAGAAATAGTACTATAAGACAAATTTATCCTTAAGAGTAGAAAATACTCATGGACACATAGTTGTAATTGGCTATTGACAACTTGAATAACTCCCATGCTTCCACCATATTTTATTTTCATCCACCTTTATTGAAATCAAAGATAAAACTAATTCTACCTGAGATTGTGTTTGGATTTATGGTTCCAGTCCCCTCAGGAACATATCCCCAATTATGCAAGGCTTCCAAATGATTTTCCACAACCAAAACCCACTCAAGATGACCTACCACTTGAAAAAGAGCAGAAAAGACTATTTTATATATCACCCCACCATGGAGATGGGAAGCACCCACATTTTGTCACACAAGGTAGATAATTACTTGCTTGAGATCCTCATCTTCCACTTTGAATAATCTGGAAGATTGTTCCTCCAATGTTTCCTCCAAAAATTCACATTTTATGCCAAAGGTTTGATCCATTGTCAAACCCAAATGCCAAGAAACAAATGCAAAATAGGATATGGCCACTCCAAAAAAACACCCCAAATCCCCCAATAACACCAAGAGCTCTACTAATAAAATATTCACAGAGAGTCATAACACCCACAACACTAACTAATTAGTGTTGGAAACTACAATTGAAATAATTGTTATATTGTAATTGATGTCAAACCTTAACTGGTAAGACAACTGCTATCTAGTAGAGTACCATATCTTTTGATTGATGAAGAGGATTTGAAAAGAGGAGATAACAAGAGGACCTAAGGAAAGGTTGAGTTATATGATACTTCAATGGGTACTTGATTAGTTGGCACATTGACAAGGTAATGTGTTGTTTATCTTTAACACCAAGTGAAGAAGAAATACTGGAAACATAGGCTTAACCGAGCAAAAGTGAAGAAATTTAGTTTAAGCTGAGTGATGCTAGTGTCGATCGAGCACCATTATAAGCCGATAAAATCTAGTGTCTACCGAGCATCAGTAATTGTCGAGTGATAGATAATTACCAAGAAAAGATAGTGTTTGCTGAGGAGTAAAGTTTTAGCGATGACTGAGCTATTTAGTAATGACCGAGGAGATGAACACTATATTGACCGAGTGTCAGTAATTTATAATTTGTGAAAGAATTGAGAATCTCAGCTGACATAGTTGAATTCTTGGGATATGTAAAATGTGTTGACATTATTAATGAATGATATGGAGCATTTAATGCATGGTAAATCATTTTATTATGGATTAAAAGAGAAGTTTGGAGATGTATCTAGAAGGAAAAGAAGGAGAAAAAAATGATGGAAGGATTTGATGAATTTGACCTAAACCTAAGATCTACAGAAGAGATTAAGTGGAAAATAATTAATCTACCTGATCAAGGAGGTATAAGGATGACATAATTTTGAGGTTATAGTATGAGTGGAAGAGGTTGATGTTATTGACTGATGAATCTAAGAAGAAGGATAAGGTGAAGCTGTGAAGAGCTGAACAAAGTTGTGGTGATTGCTTGAAGATAATTCTAAGAAGATCACAGATGGAGATGGAAATGAAGGTTAGTTAGTAAATCAACATATGTGTGAAGTGGATCTGTATTTGCAAAATAAGTTGTATATTTCAGATCAAAACCTACTGTTACTTTCTAACCATTGTATCAATCTAAATCCTTTAATCAAGGTTGACCTAACAGTCATTGTGTAAACCCTTTAATCAAGGTGACATTTTGATGGAATGTTCTTAAGCCCTCTAACTAGGCCACTCTTAACAGGGTGATTAAATCCTTTAACCGTGTCGCACCTAATAGTGTGTATTGTAAACCTTTAACCAGGTTGGCTTCTCACAGAGCTCACTTCAGAAGAGTGAAAATAAGTAGCATGTTACAAGTGGTTATTCCCAAATTGGGTTTCCACTATAAATCCTGTTGTTATACTAGTTTGAATGTTATTTGATGTGAATATTGTTGAAAGTTTTATATTCTACAAGTTGATTACTTTTGGACAGTGGACCACAAGTTTTATGTTATTGATATATGCTATAGAGACTAAGTGAATTACTGATTAGATCTAAGTTTTTTGAAGAGCTAGAAAGTTGAATTGGTACATCTGGACCTGAGGATAATTGATTCAACCCCCCTCTCAATTATTTCAAAATCATTCTAACAATTGGTATTAGAGTTGTTCGTGCTTGTAGAGAAATTTTTTAAAGGCACTTGAAGCTAATGATCAAGATGTACAAAAAGGAGGTAATGAAGTTGAACAAGGAGAACTTCCCTGCATGACAAAGTTTGATGAAATTGCATCTAGCTCGTATTGGTGATTCAAAAAAATACTATGTGGAAAATGATTATGTAACACCTGTTGCACCTTTGACTGTCAAGGAGATGAAACAAAAACAAGAACACAACTAGGCAATGTTGGAGATTGCATCTTCCCTAAGCTATCCTGAATTTGAAGACATCAAGGACTGTACTAATTCAAAGAAAATGTGGGACACTCTAGTAGCTATTTATGGAGGAGACACAAATGTACTAAGAGCCAAATCTAAAAGTTTGAGAGGTAAGTTTGATGAAATGAAAATGCAAGAAAGTGAAAATATTGCTCAGTATTGTAGCATAATTAAGGGGGTAGTAAATGCTATTAGAGGAGCTAATGGAAACATTAATGATGAAAATTTTATCAGTAAAGTGTTGAGAACTTTGCTTCCTATCTATGCTATTAGAGTTTTTACAATACAAGAATCAAGATATAATTAGGTGGTAATGTCCTAACTTTGAAATGTCTTGTTGGAAAGCTTGCTGCTTTTGAGTTGTCTAATTATGATAATTTCACTATTCACAATATTGAATTTGCATTCAAGTCTCAAATGGTTCTTCATAAGTCTAAGAAGGGAAAAGAAAGATGTGTGAGCAGTGACAGTAACAACGACAGTGATAATGACACTTTTGATGATGATCTAGATGATCTTGAGACACTTATGGCTAGAAGGCTACCAAGAGGAAAAGGAAAATTCAAACGTAAACTTCCTATAATATGTTTTTCATGTAACAAAGTTGGCCATATTGCAGCAAGATGCCCTGACAGTAATGACAAGGATGAGAGAAGGGAAAGAAAGTACAAAGACAAAAGAAATGATAGAGATCATAGAAGGTACAAAGACTACAAAGACAAAGGTAAGAAATATTGTTATATTGTTGAAGAGGAAACTGACAATGAAACTAGTGAATCTAATGAATGTGACATAGAAGTTGTTTATATTTCTATGAAAGATGATTCTGATGAAGATGAGAAAAGTTCACTTATTTCATATGTGATTAAAGGTGATAAATGGATTATTGATAGTGGTTTCTCACATCACATGACTGGTGATAAAAGTAAGTTTGAAACCTTAGATCATTACAAAGGTAGAAGTGTTAAGTTTGGTAATGATGTACCATGTCCTATGAAAGGAAAAGGATCAATAATATTGATTGACAAGATTATATGTGATAATTCTTATTGGGTTGAAGGTCTTAACTATAATTTGTTGAGTGTTGCACAGTTGAACAATACTAGTTACCGAGTTGAATTTCATCATAGAAAGGCTAAAATATTTGATGCCAGTGGTGAACTAATTGGAAGTGGAGAAAAAACAAGAGGTAATTTGTTCTATCTAGACCTATTTGAAGAAACATGTTTGTTTGCACAATTTGATGATGTATGGTTGTGTCATGCAAAATTTGACAATTTGGTAAATATCAGTAAGATGAAGAAAGTTAGAGGTTTGACAAGATTGAAGAAACTTGATAATGTGATTTGTAAACAATGTCAATTGGGAAAAATGATAGAGTCTAGTTTTAAGAACAAGACATATACTTTTGACAATATTTTGGAATTGGTTCATACTGACTTTTGTGGACCTATGGGTGTGAAAAGTTACTAGGGTGATAAGTATTTCATTATGTTTGTTGATGACTATTCTAGAATGATGACTGTAATGTTTTTAAAAAAAAAATCTAATGCATTTCAGTTGTTTAAGTGGTATTTGGAAAAAGTTGAAAAAGAAACAGGTAAAAGCTTGAAATGCTTGAGATCTGATAGAGGAGGATATTTTATATCAAATGAGTTCAATATATTCTGCAATGATAGAGGAGTAAAGAAACAAATATCTTCATCTAGGACACCTCCACGTAATGATATAGCAGAAAGGAGAAATAGATCAATTATGGATTGTGCTAGAACACCGATGATAGAGAAGAATGTTTCACAAAAGTAATGGAGAGGAGTTGTAAGTACAACTATTTATACCTTGAACCAAGTACAAATCAAGAAAGGTACAAATGCTACACCTTTTGAGTTATGGTATGGATATGCACCTAATGTGAAGTATTTTAAAGTCTTTGGGAGTAAATTTTATATACTAAATAACAATAGGAATGGAAAACTTGATGCTAAAAGTGATGAAGGCATATTCCTAGGATATTCCACTAAGAGAAAATCTTACAAATGTTTGAATTCTAACACTAACAAAATTGTGGAAAGTGCAAATGTTAGAGTTGATGAGTATGTAGAAAAGAATGAAGTTGAGTGCAAGGAAGAACCTAAAGATTACATATCTTTTGTATACATGGAAGAAAGAGAGGCTAGTAATGCACCTAAACCAAATGTTGAGGAACTACATGAGCCTGTCGAGCCACAACAAGAAAATGCCAAGCATCAGGAGGATGTTGTCAAGCAATCAGAAGAAGAGTTAGAGAATCTACAAGATGAAACATAAGATGAAGAAAGGAAATCTGAACCTACATTGGCACAGTATGTAAGAATACATTATAATCTTGAACAAACTATTGGAGATAAAGAATTTGGAGTTATGACAAGAAGTAATTTGAAAGATCATACATGCTTATTATGTGAGTTTGATCCTAAAAAAATAAAAGATGCTCATGAATACCTTAGAGGTAAATTAGGGGTGATTCCCCTAACTGAGGCTTCCTAGAAACATTTAGGAGCACTGCATCAAATGTGCTAATCAGAATATCTGACAAATTAATGCAAAAGAGGTCACACTTTAGGAGTTGCCTAGAGTTGTGAGAAGTAAAGAAAATATGTAAATCAATCATAAGCAAGATGATAGAGGGAGTATACAACATACAAAACTGACATAAAGACATCTACATAGTAAAGATGTAAGTGGCAAATACAAGTTTCTTTGGCATTGATGTAAAAGAGGGAGAGATTCAAAGGGAGAGCTACATAAAAGAGATATAAAATTGAGAGAGAGATTAAAGAAACTGAGGGAGAGATATAGAAAATATTCAAAAGAAATGACCCTAAGAAAAGAGGGAGTAATTGAGTAAATGAACAAACAAAGAAAAAATTATCCAAGAGGGAGCTGGTACTTGGATGTGTTGGATGTGAATCAGAATGAAGCTAAGGATATTAATGAAGATCTAATGCACAAATATTTTGGATTGTATCATAAATCATGTGGTGTTTCCATCAATGCCAAAGAGGGAGATTGTCAGAAACTACAATTGAAACAATTTTTATATTGTCATTGATGTCAAACCTTAATTGGTAAGACAGTTTCTACCTATTAGAGTACCATATCTTTTGATTGATGAAGAAGATTTGAAAAGAGGAGATAACAAGAGGACCTAAGGAAAGGTTGAGTTATGTGATACTTCAATGGGTACTTGATTAGTTGGAATGTTGATAAGGTAATGTGTTGTTTATCTTTAACACCAAGTGAAGAAGAAAGACTGGAAACATAGGCTTAACTAAGAAAAAAGTGAAGAAATTTAGTTTAAGCTAAGTGATGCTAGTGTCGACCAAGCACTAGTATAAGCTGAGAAAATCTAGTGTCGATCGAGCATCAGTAATTTTTGAGCGATATATAATTACCAAGAAAAGATAGTGTTTGCCGAGAAGTAAAGTTTTAGCAATGACCAAGATATTCAATAATGACTGAGGAGATGAACACAGTATTGACCAAGTGTCAGTAATTTATAGTTTGTGAAAGAATTGAGAATCTCAGATGACATAGTTGAATTCTCAGGATATGTAAAATGTGTTGACATTATTAATGAATGGTATGGAGCATTTAATGCATGGTAAACCATTTTCTTACAGATTCAAAGAGAAGTTTGGAGATGAATCTAGAAGGAAAAGAAGGAGAAAAAAATGATGGAAGGATTCAATGAATCTGACCTAAACCTAAGATCTACGAAAGAGATTAAGTGACAAAAGATTAATCTACCTGATCAAGGAGGTATAAGGATGACCTAATTTTGAGGTTACAGTATGAGTGGAAGAAGTTGATGTTATTGACTGATGAATCTAAGCATGAGGCTAAGGTGAAGTTGTGAAGAGCTGAATACAGTTGTGGTGATTGTTTGAAGAGAATTCCAAGAAGATTAGAGATGGAGATGGAAATAAAGGTCAGTCAGTAAATCAACATATGTGCGAAGTGGATATGTATTTGCAAAGTGAGTTGTATATTTTAGATCAGAACCTACTATTACTTTCTAACCATTATATCATTCTAAATCCTTTAATCAAGGTTGACCTAGTAGTCATTGTGTAAACCCTTTAATCAAGGTGACATTCTGATGGAATGTTCTTAAGCCCTCTAACTAGGCCACTCTTAACAGGGTGATTAAATCCTTTAATCGGGTCACACCTAACAATGTGTATTGTAAACCTTTAACTGGGTTGGCTTCTCACATAGCTCACTTCAGAAGAGTGAAAATTAGTAGCATGTTACAAGTGGTTTTTCCCAAATTGAGTTTCCACTATAAATCTTGGTGTTATACTTGTGTGAATGTTATTTGATGTGAATGATGTTGAAATTTTTATATTCTACAAGTTGATTACTTTTGGATAGTGCACTGCAAGTTTATGTTATTGTATATGCTATAGAGACCAAGTGAATTGTTGATTAGATCTAAGTTTGTTGAAGAGCTAGAAAGTTGAATTGGTACATCTGGATCTGAGGATAAATGATTCATCCCCACTCTTAGTTATTCTAAAATCATTCTAACAAGTAGAAGAGGAGAGAAACCAAGATAATAAATATGTCTTGAATTCGGAAGAACAACAACAAAGGACTAATTTAAAAAATGAACATGTAGGATTGCATAACTTCCAGTCATAGACATTCTAAACAATTTCTACAAATGGGATAGCTAGCCATGCAACATTATACTCAACATGAAATACATGCATGCAAACATTTGTATAGTTCCTTATGTCAAAGCACATTCAAACACATTAAGAACACAAAATCCACATAAGCACAAGAAGACAAACAACCAAACTATCACAACCATCATCGTCCAAATGCACCAAAACTATCCTTGGGAATATATGCAAACCAAACCCAATCCTCATGTAGTAGCCCCCAAAAAACATCTAAGAAACAACACAAAGAACTACAATAATAATGCTTAGTCTAACAACAACTACTAATAAGATTTTTAACATCATAGGAGCACAAAGTTGGGCACAATAGAAGGAAAAAAATTGAGAACACAACAAAAAATTACACCAAAAATCCCAAACATGTCATAGGTCTATCCACTGTAAGGATATGATCATTGCACACACAAAACAACTAGCAAAAAATTGCAAGGGAGTAGGTGAAAATGTACACCAAACACCCAACAAACCAATAAGCCATGAGTTTTGACATTGAAGTGTAACCAACACAAGTTGGAGAGAATATTGACCTCCAAGAAAAGGTAAGGATTAAGAAGAAACTTGTAGGCACATCCCAACCAACCATAATGTGAGGACCCTCCAACCACAATTTGAGGCTCAAGGAGGTGTGTCAACAAGGAAAAAATTATGAAGGAGAGGGTCCTCTGAAAATTCCTTGCCCTAGGAGATTGATTCTCCCAACTCAGGAAGGAAACCTTTGTTAGCCAGTGTATCTGCCACTTCATTCAGTTCCCTAAAACAATGTTGGATTTGGTAAATGTCAAAAAGGGAAGTACTCCACAAACTTCATTTAGAATATAGGTTATTTTATAGTTGGGGGACTCAAAAAAATTTAGCAATAATAATATTCTATGAATCACCTTCAATAATATTTTGGAGTCAATAATGAAAGTCAAATTTAATTATGATTTTAACTAGAGATTAGATCAAGGATATTGAACTTTTAATATATGTTCTTTCTTGTTAAATTTGGAAAATTGACCTCATATGTGTTGTGGCTACTTGCTAAAGCTCTATTAAAGTCCTCTTTTTCCCCTTTTCATACTTTCCTCACCAATTTTGGCCCTTTTTCCTTTTATTTTAATAAAGTCGCTTTTCCCTAAGTTCTTAACCTCATTGGAGCTCTATTTACAACATGAAGCCATCCAAAGTGATACTATATTTAGGACAATAGTATGATCTAGGGTTGGAGTAGACTAGATAGTGCCCAAGACTCACACATACCAGAAATCAATAGTTTTATATTGTGATGGAATGAGAAAACCTATTAAAGCTAAAGGAAACATTTATTTCTATACCTAGATAAACCCTTACTTATAGTGGATTCACAATCTATTTGGAGGCCATAATTTGGATCTTGTCAGTGCACAAAATGTAGGGAATTTTGAACTTTGGAAGCTAGGGTTCATCACACCTTAGCTCCTTAATTCCCCTTATAGATGATTGACATTTGGTATCTAGTGTGGTTTATTTGGAGTAAATCCCTATGATATGGTGTCTTAATAATAATGCATAAGAAAAAAGTAAAAGAGTTTATTGTATTTTCAACAACATATATATGCCAGAAGAGAATAAACTCGAGGATTATTAGGGGCATACCTATGACCTAATTTTGAATGAATTTAAGTATAGAAGTAGAATGGTATCTCCAAAACCATTAATAATGATAATTATGAACACAAATATAGTATCCTATAGAAAATCTACATTTCATGTACATCCAAGATATTAAGCAACCATGATCAATATTAGTTGTAAAAATGGAATGTCTTAGGCATAATAAGGTCATTCTATAGATTTCTAATATTAAAGAGCTTGGATTTTTTTACAAAAAAGTAGATGCTTTTTGAGCCAACAAAAGATACCATTTTTAAAGCCTCAAGTTCCCTACATGAGACTTAAAATCCAAACAATGCCATGATTATAGATGTGACATAGATGTGAAAAATCTAACTGCAAGAAGCATGGGCTACTTCTTTAGCCCAAAAATAAGTGTCTAGTAATCAGAGGTGTAGATATTTAAGGGAAGAGTTCATCCATATGCCAAAAGACCTTGAAAATCAAATTATTAATACTATGAATGCTACTTATAAGGTAGGTTTACAAGCATTGGGGATAAATGACAGGTCGCCTATTATATTGGATGCTTAGAGACTTATTGGAAAGCATCAGATAATGGAAAGAGTTCAAAATAAGGCATATGAACTTCTAAAGAAAGTGGTAGGTTTCAAGGATTGATTCACTAATCTTTTTAAGAAAGGTTTTCCATCATTTTGGGATGATCATCAATATTTGATTCCTCAAAATCAATATTTGGGATTACTAGCCAAATGCAGAAATCAAGACTCCAAATTTGAATATCTTAGAAAATCACTGAAGGGGAAATCTATAGTAGATAAGTCAAAAGATGAATTTGATCTCTTAACTGAGTTCAAATTATAAGTGCACTACTTGCCTCCATTTTCAAATGCTCAATATAATGATATGGAGTTTTCAACTAGTGAAATAATAGCTTATAATTTCCCAAGTGCTTCTCGATGGGCCAAAACTATTAAATATGGAAGGAAGATTCACCTACATTTTGGAAGATAAGCAACAAACCTTATTTTGTGCAGTTGTCTACCAATTTATGAGAAACAATCCAAATATTTTATAGCTTATCCAACAAACAAACCAAAATCTTTACAACAATTTTAAATATTTTTGTTTGATTTTAATTAGAGCATTACGTTAGTTTGATGGGATAATAATGGCTCAAAATTTATAATTATCTATATAAACTATGTAAATTCAAAGACAAGGGGTTCTAGACTATTTTATTACACTAAGACTTTATTATTTAGAAGGCATATTTGATATCTATATATAATTTAATACAAAAGTGTTGAAATGCCTATGTTTTTATCTCAATGAATTCATGGAGTTTATCATATTAGTTTGTTCCCTCTGATTTCAGTTGCTATATTCTATTCTAAATGTTGATGGATACAGTGAATGTGATTTATTATTTTTATGAATGATAGAATCATTACAAGATCCATGGTGATATATTGTGATGCCTATTTTCTTAAAACATTGAAATATTATGTATAAGTTTATACTAAAAATTATATGAGATTATTTTATGGACAAATTGGTCTCCATTGGCTCACATATGTTCGTTCATCACTTTTTGACATAGATCGACCATATCATCACCACACATGGGAATTTATTTTCCATTGGCACATATGTTGAGGCATAATAGAGATGCCATAGCACCCTTGGACACATGTTGAGGCATCATGGAGGTTGTTTGTTGGTTCATGTATGGATTATTTTGTCTACTTGACCTACATGAGAAAATTTATTACTTTTCTATGTAGAGTGGCCCTTCATCTTCCATAAGTATGAGATTGATCTAGCATTTGGGTAGACATGTTCATGCATGAGAGGACTATTTTATATTTTTTTGGTTCTTTGAGTCTAGCACTACCACTTCTCTCTATAGGACTTAGGTTTGGATTTTACACCAAGCACTCTCTATAAGAATTATGTGGTAGTTCAAGGCCTTGGACCACACCAACCATGGGTCCTAAAAGTGGATGTTATAATAAAAGTGCCTAGTCTTCAACCCTGAAAACTAGCCTAAACTTGAAGAGGAGAACTTAGACAATTAAATTTTAGTAACACTAAATGGTACCCTTCCGTTAGCCTCAAGGGCTTAGTAAAAAAACATAGTGGCCCTAGTTATTAGGTGTATAGGGGGAAAAGTGAGATGAGGATAAGAAGTGTAATACGGCCCACTTTTTTATGACCAATTATACCTTCGAAGGGCCACAAAGGAATATATACTCTAAGCCAAGCCCCTAAGGTTTTGGATCCAAGTATATTAGCACTACCAAAGTGATATATGAGCACCAATGAAAACAAAGATCCAAAGATCCAAGAGCTAGGAAAGAAGATGCAATTTCCTTTAAGCCTAGGGTTTGAAAATTAAATAGGAAAGATGCTAAATATAATTAAATATGATAGATATAAAAGGAAAATACATAAAGTAAATAATATAAATTACAAACTCACCTTTAGAAACCAAGTCCAATTTAGATATGTATTTTTGCACTCAGAATTGCACAAAACAATGAACGAGATTGTAACCAATCTTGAAACTGCAAGACGAACAAAACCCATAAATCCTTATGCTCCAGGACTAGGCCAATTTTTTAGGTCTATGCCGACTTGGGGTCAGCTTAGACCTAGGACTAGACCAAAATTTGGCCTAGACCTTCCCCGTTGAACTCTCTGTCTCTAGATCTGCGACTGAGTCTTGTTCTGGAACTCCCAAAAAGTGGATCTAAAACTCCTAAAAAACCTAATCCTACAAGAAAAATGGTTTTGTTTGGTTTTTGAGGGGCTTGCCTTGGTCAACCCCTGATTGAGGAATCAACCTTAAATGTAAATATGAAATTATGTATGTAAAAATTAAAGCAAATGTATGAATTTACCTTACTTTTGTAGAAACCCTTGAGGATGATTCAAATTTGTATTCCACAAGGATGAAGTGCTCCAATGCAATTGAATCTTGTTGAAGAGTAGGATGTTCCAATCAAAGGTAATAAATACACCTCACCAATCCAATAGATCCATGCATGTAGATGTGCTCATGTACTTAAATCAGGTGTGCAAGAATGAAGAATGAAGAAGCCCTTCCTTGATTGCCAACTCCACTATCATCAAGAAATCTATATCTTGAAAGGTGGATGCAAGAACATGAAAGAATAATGAAAATTCCTCCAATTAAATCTTTGAAATATCATTGAAAGATACTCTAATGATAGATATATCCTATGCTTGAATCCTTGAAGTGTTGCAAAAGGATCTCCTTGAATGCTCCAAAGATGCTTATGAATGCTTGTAGAATGCTCTTGAATGTAATATGAAGGCTTGTATGCATGTGTGATTCAATGTAAGCACTTGTGTATGTATCAAATGAAGAGGGAAGACTTCTATTTATACCCCATTTCATCTCTGAAATAAAAAAGGTCCGACTAGAAGGTGAGAAGAAATTTAAAATTCTGAAAGGGCCCAGGATCCTGAAGAGGGTGACCTAGAAGGTCAAGGCCAAATTTTGGCCTATACCTAAGGCTTAGGGAAGAAATTTTTCCTAGACCTAAAGGTCAGGGCTGAAATTCAGCCTAGACCTAAAGGGAAAGGCCTTCCTAAATTACCTTAGGGTCTTGAAAAGTGGGAACAAGAAGTAGGGAAAGGGATAGAACATGGCCCAAATTGGCACAAAAGCATATGCACATCCATGGATCTATAAGTGGTGTTTGAATTGAGTCTAAAGAATCCACTAAGGAGGGATAAATATTTCATAACATGGGTGCTTCCATTTTAAAATGATACAATAGGTTGTATGGGGAGAAGGATGCTTCTCATTTTCAAGAATCCTAAGTCTCATTGCTACTTATATTTCTTAAAGAAGGGCCAATTTTAAACTAGGTAGTTATTTTTTTTCACTCACTTTGTGTAATGAAATAACAAGAATCGAGTCTCCTTTAGTGGGCATGAAGCCAAAATTATTGACACAAGGGCAGGGAGAAAGAGGGGCCAAAGGATGGTGCACCCTAATGATCCAAGCCTACAACACACATGTGGAAGAAAAAAACAACAAGAGAGAGAGAGAATGCCATATCAGTCATATATTAACATGAATTTGAATCATACATGCCAGGCTGCAAGGCCTTCCTAGTTACGGCCTAATATTGTAATGAATTACAAAAGTCCTCAAACATGTGAGGATCTGCTACAAATCACTATTCTAATGCCTTCTATCTTCTATCCAAAACTGCCTCCTAAACTACCACCAAACATCTACATTTATACAAGAAGCTACCCAGCTGAGTCGGCCTTCAGATCCATAATTAACAAAAATAATGGTCAAATATAGGACCACATGCTTCCCAATGATGGATTCAAACATTAATTTCATGATCCAATATAAATGCACAAGTCAGCCACAACAAGAAAAAAAACTAAACCCATCGGTAAGAAAGATAACTGAGCAACAGACAGGTTGTCCGAGTACCAGTGAAATAACTGACTGTCAAGGAGATAACAAACCACACTTGGTAACCAAAGGAAACTGATGAACTACCAACCAACTTGGTCGAAGAAGAAACCAAGCAACACAGACAAAACTCAAAATTCTTTTTGGTGATACAGGATTGCCAAGGACCCAAGATGCTCCTGCATCAGACACTTGGGGTTATTTGAAATGATTCTCAAAATCATTTGGAAGGTCTGGTCTAAGCTGCATCCAACTCAGACTATGAAATCCATGAACTATCTTCAATTGGTCTATTCTTCCACTTAACTAGTTATTCCATGTATTGTTTTCCTCTTGTAGTTTTGCCAACTCTTTACTTCAAAATCTGTTCAACTTCATCATTCTACTTCTTAGGATATTCTATCGGTACTATCACTTCTTCATCAAGTTCATGATACTCATATAAATCAGCAATGTTTAAAATCGATGATATGTCCATGTCATTAGGTAACTCAATCTCATATGCATTTCCACTGTCAAATTTCCTCAGAATCTTGCAAGGTCCAAACTTCTTCATCTTCAACTTTCCATATGTTCCAAAAGGAAACCGACCTTTCTTCAAATGAACCATCACTTCATCACCAACATCAAAAGTTTTATGTCTTCTTGATCTATCAACTTTGTCTTTGTATTTCTGATTACTGTCTTCCAGCTTCAGCTTCACATCTTCATGCAATGTCTTCATGTACTCAGCAAATTTTACTCCTTCAGCACTTTTCTTATTCTCATCAGCAATGTCTCTCAAATTAGATATTCCTCTCGGTTGTGTGCCATTCACAATCTCAAATGGTGTCTTTCCAGCACTCCTATTCATTGAATTATTATATGCAAACTCTTCTTGTGCCAACATAGAATCCCAATTACTCGGTGTGTCTCCAACTAAACATCTCAAAAGATTTCCCAAACTTCTGTTCACAACCTTAGTCTGTCCATCGGTTTGTGGGTGAAATGTAGAACTATATTTCAATCCAGTGCCAAATTTCTTCCAAAGTGTTTTCCAAAAACAACCAACAAATTTACTATCTCGATCGGAGATAATACTCCTCGGTAATCCATGCTATCTGACAATTTCCTTAAAGAAAAGATCAGCTACATGTACTACATCTGATGTCTTTCTACAAGGTATAAAATGTGTCATCTTAGAAAATCTATCCACAACAACAAATATAGAATCATTACCTCTTACTATCTTTGGTAAGCCAAGAACAAAGTCCATACTGATATCAATCCAAGGTTTCTCAGGAACAAAAATCGGTGGATATAATCCAATATTCTGACTTACTCCTTTTTCAACTTGACAAATTCCACAACTTTTCACAAATTTCTAAACATATTTATACAACTATGGCCAATAGTACTTCTCCTTAAGCCAATTCCATGTTTATCAATGCCAAAATGTCCATCCAAACCACTACTATGTTTCTCTTTTATCAAATTAGTTCTCATTACTCCTCTCGGTATACACAACTAAATACCTTTGAACAACATACCTTCTTGAATGAAATATTCATCCCATTTAGTGTCTTGTTGATCTTGAATAGGTGCTCTGCGCTTTCTCCATGGCTCAGAAAAATAAGGGTCATTTTCATACAAACCTCTCATCTCATCAAAACCAAGAACTTCAATTTTCATCTTGGTCATCAAAGATCTTCTTCTACTCAATGCATCAGCAACTCGGTTAGTGACTCCACTCTTATGCTTTATCAAAAATGTATAACTCTGCAGATACTCAAACTATTTAATATGTCTCTGATTCAACTTATTCTGACTACCCAAATATTGTAAAGCCTTATGATCAGTATAAACACAAGTTCACTCGGTATCAAATAATGTCTCCATTTCTTCAGTGCTTGAACAATAGCATAGAATTCTTGATCATACACAGAATATTTCCTTCTAGCATCATTCAACTTTTCACTAAAGAAAGCAATAGGTTTACCTTCTTGACTCAACACATCTCCAATTACACTTCCACTTGCATCGCATTCTACTTGAAATACTTTACTGAAATCAGGTAATGCCAAAATAGGTAATTCAACAACCTTCTACTTTAGGGTCTCAAAACTTCTGCCAACTCCATGTGTCCACTTGAATTCTCTTTTGTCTCCTCTCATAGTCTAAGTCATAGCATTACAAATTGAACTGAAATTCCTTATGAACTTTTGGTAAAAAATTTCCAAACCATGAAATGATCTTACCTCACTAGCATTCATAGGTGTAAGCCAATTCAAAATAGCTTCAACCTTTTCAAGATCCATCTTCAAACCATCAGCTGAAATAACAAATCCCAAATACACAATCTCTTCTTTCATGAATGAACACTTTTTTAGATTTATCAACAACTTTTCCTCTTTCAATCTCTGTAAAACTTGTCTAACATGAAACAAATGTTCTTCTCTGGTCTTACTAAATATCAGAATGTCATCAAGAAATACAATCAAAAATTTACCCAAGAATTTCTTCAAAACCTCATTCATCAACCTCATAAAAGTACTTGGTGCATTAGTTAAACCAAAAGGCATAACCAACCACTCATACAAACCTTCTTTTGTCTTGAAAGTAGTCTTCCATTCATCACCTTCTCTGATTATGATATGATGATATCCACTTTTTAGATCAATCTTTGTGAAATACTTTGCTCCAGTTAAATTGTCCATTATGTCATCCATTCTTAGTATAGGAAACCTATACTTCATTGTTATCTTATTGATTTCTCTAGAATCAGTACACATTCTCCATTCTCCATTCTTCTTTGGTGCCAATACAATGGCTATTGCACAAGGGCTCAAAATTTCTCTGATCAAACCTTTCTCCAACAACTCTTGAATTTGTTGGTTCAATTCCTGATTCTCGATAGGTGTCAACCGATGAGGTGCCTTATTAGGTAAACTAGCTCCAAGGATTAGATCCATACAATGATCAATGCTTCTTTTAGGTGGAAAACCATCAGGTACATTATCAGAAATGATATCACTGTACTCAGTGAGTAATTTATCAATCTCCTTAGGGACATTATCCTCTACTTTCTTACTTGATTTATTAGGAATCACAGCAAAACATACATCATTCCTTTTCAAAGAATTTAAAAACTTTCTTCCTTCCATCAAACAAACTTTCACAGATGTGCAAACATTACTAACATGTTCTTCCATCAATGGTAACAAGTTTTGTTTCTTTCCATCAGCCACAATAGTATACTTATGCAATCTCCCATCATAAATAGCATGTCTATCATATTGCTAAGGTTTACCCAACAAAATATGACAACAATCCATAGGCATGATATCACATAACACCTTATCATAGTACTTTCCAATATTCAAATTCACATAACATTGTTCACTTACCAAGAGTGTATGTTGATCTTTGATCCATGAAATATGATAGGGCTTCAGATGTACCAACCTTTCCAACTGCAATTTTGTGACCATCTCTTCAGATGCCAGGTTCTCTGAGCTACCACTGTCTATGATTACCTTCCAAACTTTGTCAGAAACTCTATATCTAGTCTTGATTAAACTTTTCCTTATCAGATCTTCCTTCTTGCTTTCATTCCATAGTGCTCTCCTTACCATCAAGTTATTTTCCTTCTCAGGTTCATTCTGTGACTCTTCTTGCACCAAGGCATTTCTACTACTACCAGCCTTCTTACTAGCTTATGTACATTCAAAAGATCTATTTTCTTCCTCTCCATAGTTATAACAAGTTCTTCAGAAACTTCCTCTACCATAACCACCTCGGTAGTTACTGCCTCTACCTCTAGAACTTTCACCTTTCCACTTGGTCTGTCCTTTGTCCAGATTTGTCTTTTCTAGTTCAGATCTACCATTTTCACCATTAGATCTACCTCTTCCTCTAGGGAATCTACCACCTTGAGCTCTCTATCTTTGTTCATGTCTCTTGTTCAATTGCTGCTCGGCTTTCAAAGAAAATTGATAAGGCTCTTCAATGTTCTCCAAGTTGACCATACTAATTTCCTCTTGGATGGAAACCCTCAAACCATTCAAGTATCTACCAATTCTTTCCACATAATCTTCATCATGTCTAGATCTGATATCTAATCTATAGAATTCCTAAGTATACTCTTTTACTGAGCTATCTTTCTTCCTCAAGCTTTGCATTCGCTGAACTAGGTTAATCTGATAATCATAGGGTAAGAACTTTCCTTTCAATTTATTAACCATTTTACTCCATACCTTGATTTTGTCTTTACCTTTCCTTTTCCTAGCCATTTGTAGATGTTCCCACCATAAGGATGCATGAATTTTCATTGTGCTTGCAATCTTCACCTTCTTATCCTTAGGAATGTTTTCATACTCAAAATACTTTACCATTTTGGTGATCCAGTCCACCAATTAATCAAAATCTAGCTTTCCACTATACTCAGAAGGATTAAAATGTGGTGTTGACTTTAGACTTGTCAAAGCCTTCAAGAATCTTTCTTCGCCTTGATCCATTATAGGAGCAGGTTCAACATTCACCTATTCTTCTTCAATTTCATCATCACTAACATCTTCAAGATGTCTGCCTCTTCTTTGGGCTATTTCCACTACTTCTAATCTAGCAGCAATCTATCTTAGCATATCTACCAATCCTAGATCTTCATCTCACCTCCCTTGAACCATCTTGATAAACCTCTGCAATTGTAGGTCAGATCGCAATCTGCTACCCGACAACAATCAACTAGGGCTTCAAGAGGAACCTATAAACCTAGATCCACAGACCTAGATCAAGATCTAACCTCGCTCTGATACCTCCTGATGCAAGGGTAGGGAGAAAGAGGGGCCAAAGGATGGTACACCCTAATGATCCAAGCCTGTAACACACATGCGAAAGCAACAAACAACAAGTGTGAAAGAGAGAATGCTAAATTAGTCATATATTAACATCAATTTGAATCATACATGCTGGGCTGTAAGGCCTTCCCTTTTACAGCCTGATATTACAATGAATTAAAAAATTCCTCAAACATGTGAGGATCTGCTACAAATCACTATTCTAATGCCTTCTATCTTCTATCCAAAATTGCCTCCTAAAATACCACCAAACATCTACATTTATACAAGAAGCTACCGAGTTGAATCGACCTTTAGATCCATAATTAATGAAAGTAATGGTCAAATCTAGGACCAAATGATTCCCAATGATGGATTCCAGTATTAATTCCATGATCCAATATAAATGCACAAGTCGGCCACAACAGAAAACAAAACTAAACCCGTCGGTAAGCAAGATAACTGAGCAGCAGAGAGACAACGTCGAGCACCAGTGAAATAATCGACTGCCCAGGAGATAACTGACCACACTGGGTAACCAAAGGAAACTGACCAACTACCAACCAACTCAGTCAAAGAAGAAACCGAGCAACATAGACAAAAATCAAAATTCTTTTTGGTGACACAGGATTGCCAAGGACCCGAGATGCTCCTGCATCAATTATATACAACCTCTTACTTATGTTATATTATTTGTGAAGCTAAAAAATTATTTGGTGATTAATTGAACATGGAGAATCCCATGTCATTTTGTCTATGTTCATTGCTAGGACCGGTGGGAACACAAATATTTATCTAAATATGAGTACATATGTGATTGCTTCTTTGATCCCTTGCATAATATATTATTTGAGAAGTGGTTCCCTAGGTTGTCTAAAGACATGGTAAAAATCTTGGAGAACCTAAAATATTACTCCCTATATGAGTTGTTAACATATAGGAAGATCTATGGCACCTCGAAGGCACCCCATACTTTTCCCAAGTATGTACTTGACATGTTGTTGATCAAGAATTTGTATTTCATACTATACTCTTGAGATTGAATGAAGCCATGGAAGCAATGGTAATGTATGTAGATGATATAGATCTAGTGGCTAGGGCTACAACTAGGGTCACCACAACACAAGCAAATGAATTGATGCAAGGGCATCCTAAATGCACCCTTTGAGTCAAATTAGTGTAATTTGTCAAATTTAGGTTTATTTTGGTTTTGTTGAGACAATAAAGTCATAAAATACCATTTTGGGTCATTTGGAACCATTATTGAATGATTTGTGTGATTAGATTTAAAAAATGTTAACGTTGTGAATTTTGCTTAAAAAGTTGTCAAGCAACTTTGCAAAACTTGTCAAAAACTTGTTTTTTTTTGTTAAAAATGGTTGGTTGAATGGTTTGAGTAATTTTTAGGATGGAAAATGTATAAATTTGACCTTCCAAATTTAATTTAAGGGTTGGAGAAAATTGAATTAAAAATATGCATCATTTTCACTACTTTTCCTTGTAATTTTTTAATGGATTCTTACTGTAATTTGCATTTTATGACATGATATAGATTTATATTGGCCTAAAACCAATTTTAAAAGTGGGAAAATTTTATATTTCAAATCATTTTTTTTTGAATAATTTTCATTATGTTTTGTGGAAGTTATGTTCATTTTAGTGACTACAATTTCCAAATTTCTTTTGTAGTCATCATGTTGCAACATATTGTATGGATCTATGGATGCTCTAAACTAATTGGATATGAAAAATTATTGAATATAGTTTATAACAAAGTTGGTTTTATTCAATTTCATTGAGTAGATCAAAATATATGGCAATTTCTTTACAAATAGGTTTGAAACCCTAATTAAGGTAATAATGAGAAAAAAAATCAATTTTTGAAGCTTTTGTACAAAGTAACTTGCTTTAAATATGATATAAGTTTTATAAGGTCTAAATAGATGTCTTAAACTATGTTTATATTTTTTACATCATTCATATACTAAGATTTATGCCCAAAAAACTTAATTTGTTGCACCTCTTTTTAAGCCTAATAGAAAAGAGGGCAGTAAAAAATTTCCCCTAGTCCATAAAATGGAACCACAACCCATTTTAAATATGTTAAATAAAAGCTAAAAGGGTATCCCCAACAGATCTTGCATTTTTAGTATCAGGTTTGAAATGAAGGACTACAAGCAATGAGGTCTATTTATGAAGGAAAACCCACATTTTGATGAATAAAGGCACTTGTTTAGGGTTGTCTTGAAGTGATCCCCCCTTCTCTATGTCATGAATCAAACATCCTTAAAATTACATGATAAATCAAAGGGCATAAGTGTTGGATTACAAAGGGGGGGGGGGTGAATCAGTAATCCTTGATTCTTTGTACCTTAAAAACTTTCTCTGATTAAAATCGTTGTCAACTCGGTCAGACACAATTCACTATCTACTGACAATAGTAAATACTTTAACAATTAGAAATAACAAACACATAAACCACTCAACACATATAACACCAGTATTTAATGTGGAAACCCAACTTTGGGAAAAATCATTGTGGGAATTATCACCCACTAAAGAAATACTATTCTGATGTATGCTCGGTTAAGAGTCAATCCTCTTGAATATTACAATACACACTTGTAAGTGTGACCCCCTCAAGGGATTTTCCTCAGATCTGTTAAGATCTTCACCCTGTTAGGAGTGGCCAGGTTAAAGGTCTTCAAATACTCTTTAGAATGTTATGTTTTGAAAATATTTTACAATAAGAATGTTAAGTCCACTCGGTTAAGAGATTTTCTATTAAAAATGTTAATAAGAAATAGTGAATATATTGACCTGTAAATCTACGATGATCCTTTTCATAATCAGATCCCTTGTGTTCTCTTCTTCTTCACTTCAATCCTTCACTTTCCACTGGCTTCAACACTTCATCAAATTCAAATTTTTGACTCAGAATTCAAACTTTTCCTTCTTCATTGCATCATTCGGTGACTCGTCAACCCTTCAATTTTCCATCCATTTATTCATACAAATTCATCCTTTATATAGGCTTTGTTTTGTTGCTTAATCTCCTTTATCACATTTTCTTCTGATTAATTTCAACCGTTCAAATAAATTCACAAACTATTTCAATGAATATAGATCTCGGTAACACATTTTATCATCACCTTATAACTTGAAATTTCTTGAAACTTGTTCCTTCTCTTTTTACCACTTAGATCTGTACCATAGATCATCATCATGAATTTTTCTGATCGTTGATCTCTCCAACTAACTCTTCCTTATCATTAGAATCTTCCAGCTCATCATAGCTCAACATTAAATGCCATTTTGATCCTTGTATTTAATTTATGTTCCTTTCTCGGTGACTAAAACCTTTTGCTTGGTGTTTTGAGTTCCTTCACCTTTACCGAAACTTACTTTTCTTTTAACCGAATGAGTTTTTCTCTTTACCAAATGGCATATTATGCTCAGTAGCCAATATAGTTTTTCTTACCTAACTTGACTAATCTTCTTTATCATTATTTAACATCTTGATATAATCATATGTTAGGTAGAAAACAATTATATCAACATAATCTTAGCATTGTCTAATCTATATCAGTTTCCCAATTAAGTTCTTCATCTTCATAACATTTCACTTCTTCTTTTTCTTAACTCATTCAACTTATATCATACTCTGAATGATATGGAAACACAATATAAACCAAATATCAATTGCTTGACATCAATGAAAAGATAATAATTGATCTAACCTTTCTATTATCTTGTATACCTCTGATCTTAGTCAGTCTTAATCATGTTGTCAAAATTTACATGATAGAGTTATTAATGCCATAACCAAACATCTTCAACTTTAACAAACAAGCAAATCTTTGCAGCAACATCAAGATAAAATAGATTACATTTTGATTGTTCACCAATTCCAATCAAATCTTCATCAACACCATAAATATTTACTTTTCTACTTTAAAACTCTAGTTGGTGGCTAGTACTGTTCAATTGTGCAATACTCAATAAATTGTAGTTTACTCCTGGAACCCAATAAGCATAATCATATATGATATTTTCATTCAAAATAATGGATCATTTTCCATTTACAGAACATGGAGTGATGCGGAGAGAATTGACCATTCATTCATCTCTATAAATAACTTCATGGTCAAGAGACCATTTCTTGCCATCCCAAATCGAGATTGACATAAAGAATCGACACACATACAAACTACATTTTACTCTACCAAAACATCCCCAAATCAGGACTGCAATGTAAACTGAACATAATAAAAACATGGGATAAACCAAATTGATTTCCAAAGACTCAAAAGTCAATACATAAACCAGCTGAGTTCTTTTATAATGACAATCAATCATAAAACCCACCAACTTGGCTATTCAAGAGCTCGATAAACATGAATATTATCAAACCAAAAACCATATGTATTGCTCACGGTTTATCATAAGAAAAACTAAGTCACAATAATATCAGTTGCTTGGAAACAACACAAAGCATTAATGTAGAACTATTGAAACTGAATTGTATCAAAAATTCACATAAATCTTTGCGACTGTCCTGCAAAAGATATAAAGAAAAAGAATCCACAAAATTGGAAAGCACCATTTATCGAAACCAATACATTAAAATTCAAATTGCATATATAACATACATGGCTCTCTGGCTAAAAGCCAAAGAGCCCTATTCTTTAATTCACTCTTTTGCACTCTCTCCCATAACTTTCTCCTTACTTTCCACTAACTCTCTCGATTACACTTTCTGGCCCATTTTGTAATTCTTTGAGCAGTTACAAAGACTCAAAGACTTATTGGAATTAGTTACAAAATATCCACTTGGAATATGATTGTAGATTTTATAACATTTTGCATTTTTGCATAAAATTTTAGACAATAATAATAGGAAATGACATATTTCATGGGTGCCTCTGCACCATATTGCCGGACTTCAAATATTTCCATGTCCCATGGAAATACCAAGTATAAATCTAGAACAAAACTTCTTGGGCACACTTTCGTTGCTCACTCTGATGTTGCAGGTGACTCCCAACACTGGAGTGTGTATTCCAAGGTTCTGCTTCTTGTCCACCTGACAAAGCTACTTCAACTCACCAACAACAATGCCTCACCCAGGAGTCCTCACTCTGGACTCTCACCCCAAGTCTTTTGGCAACCATGGACCTACTTCTCCGGTCCTTGGACCATCTCCTATGGTCCCATGACAGACTGCTTATTTGCCTTTCTGCAGATTGTGGACATACACCTGCAACCATATTCTCATTAGCACATTCAAATAAAAACCCAATCCACTGCTCCATCTAGATCTTTCGCTAGCTCTGATACCACTTGATGTGGAGAAAATTTACCATTCATTCATCTTTGCAAATAACTTCATGGTCAAGAGACCGTTTCTTGCCATCCCAAATCAAGATTGACATAAAGAACTAACACACATACAAATTGCATTTTACTCTGCAAAACGTCCCCAAATCAGGACTGCAATGTAAACCAAACACAAGAAAAACATGGGATAAACCAAATCAATTTCCAAAGACTCAAAAGTTGATACATAAACCAACTGAGTTCTTTTATAATGATAGTCAATCATAAAACCCACCAACCTGGCTATTCAAGAGCCTGATAACCATGAATTTTATCAAACCAAAAATCATATGAAAAACTAAGTCAAAATAATATCAGTTTCTTGGAAACAACACAAAGCATTAATGTAGAACTCTTGAAACCGAATTGTAACAAACATTCACATAAAACTTTGAGACCGTCCTACAAAAGATATAAAGAAAAAGACTCCATGAAATCTGAAAGCACCATTTATCAAAACCAATACATTAAAATTCAAATTGCATATATAACATGCATGGCTCTTTGGATAAAAGCCAGAGAGCCCTATTCTTTAATTCACTCTTTTGCAGTCTCTCCCATAACTTTCTCCTTACTCTCCACTAACTCTCTCGATTACACTTTTTGGCCTGTTTTATAATTCTTTGGGCGGTTACAAAGACTCAAAGACTTCTTGGAATTAGTTACAAAATAGCCATTTGGCATATGATTGCAATTTTATAACATTTTACATTTTTGCATAAAATTTTAGACAATAATAATAGGAAATGACATATTTCATGGGTGCCTCTGCACCATGAAGCATCATTTCCAAATCTAACAAATCATCTATCATACTCTTATAGGTTCTCAAAATTATCAATATCACCAGTCATATGATGTAAATAGGCACTATCAATAATCCATGGGTCAGTTTTGCTAATATGAGAAATAAGGACTTTTTCATCTTCATACCTTTTTTCTTCTAAATCATCCTCCATAGCAATATAGACAACTTCAAAACTTTCTTCAGTGTCATCAAATTCATTATCGATTACACCTTCCTCGACTAAGTAGCATGATTTCTTTCCTTTATCCTTGTAGTCTCTAAATCTTGGGTATCGATTCTCCTTCTCATCACTTTTATCGTTCATGTCATTATCAAGACATCTAGATGCAATGTGACCAATCTTGTTGTAATTAAAACATTTCAAAGATAGTTTACCTTTATACTTACCTTTACCTCTCGGTAGGCTCTTAGCCAACAGTGCTTCCAACTCTTCTTCTTCTTTCTCTTCGGTTAGGATACTGTCATAATCACTTCCACATGAACTATTTTGATTCTCTCTTTCTCTTCTTGAACTTCCAATGGTTAGAGATGACTTAAAAGTTTTTTCAATACTCGGTATACATTATCATAATTATTAAGTTCAAATGCAGTCAACTTACCGATCAAGGCATCAAGAGTAAAAATGTTACTCGGTATAGATCTCAATTCCTGAATAATAGACACCAGAATATCATACTTGGATGAAAGACTTCTCATAATTTTTCTTACCACTTCTTCACCAGTTAATTATCTACTAGCACCTCTTATGGCACTAACCACTTGATTCTGAAATGATATTGAGCAATGTTCTCTTCATCTTTCATTCTCATTTCATTGAATTTTCCTCTGAGACTGTGAACCTTAGCTTTTTGTACATGTAGATCACCTTCATCAACAAGTGCAAGCTTATGCCACATCTCTTATGCAATAATATGATCCTTAATATCATTGAATTCAACATCGGTCAGGGAGGAAGCAATTTCAATCATTATCGAGTTGTGTTCCTATTTTTCTCTCATCTAATCAATTGGCATAGGTTTAGGAGGTGATGGAGTGTAGTCATTATCCAAAAGATTAAGTGTTGAATCTCCAATTTTAGATAGGTATAACCTCATCCTGCTATGCAATGTTGAGAAAATTTCCTTGATCAACTTAGGTACTTCTCTCCTATACATCTTCAGATATTTTACTCAAGTCTTTCAAACTTATCCTTCTAGATTACTTAGCTATGATACCAATTGTTGGATTATGGAGAGGGGGTGAATTGGTAATCCTTGATTCTTTGTACCTTAAAAACTTTCTTTGATTAAACTCATTGTCAACTAAGTAGACACAATTCTCTATTTATCGACAATGGAAAGTAAACTTTAACAATTAGCAATAACAAACACATAAACCATTCAACACATATAACACTGGTATTTAATGTGGAAACCCAACTTTGGGAAAAAATACTATGGAAATTGTCACCCACTAAAGAAATACTCTTCTGAAGTATGCTCGGTTAAGAGCCAATCCTATTAAAGATTACAATATACACTACTAAGTGTGACCCAATCAAGGGATTTGCCTCAGATCTATAATAATCTTCACCATGTTAGGGGTGGTCTGGTTAAAGATCTTCAAACACTCTTTATAATGTTACCTTTTGCAAATATTTTACCATAAGACTGTTAAGTCCACTTGGTTAAGATATTTTTCTGTTATAAATGTTAATAAGCAATAGTGAATATATTGAGCCATAAATCTACAACTATCCTTTGCAGATCCTTTGTGCACTGCTCTTCTTCACTTCAATCCTTCACTTTCCACTAGCTTCAATACTTCATCAAATTCAACTTTCTGACTCTGAATTTAACCTTTTCCTTCTTCACTACATCATTCAGTGACTCATCAACCTTCCAATTTTCTATCCATTTGTTCATACAAATTTATCCTTTATATAGGTTGTGTTTCACCGCTTAATCTCCTTTATCACATTTTCTTCTGATTAATTTTAACCATTCAATCAACTTCACAAACTATTTCAATGAATAGAGATCTTGGTAACATGTTTTATCATCATCTTGGAACTTGAACTTTCTTGAAACTTGTTCCTTCTCTTTTTACCACTTAGATCTGTACCATAGATCATCATCATGAATTTTCTTGATCATAGATCTCTCCAACTAACTCTTCCTTATCATTAGAATCTTCCATCTCATCATAGCTCAACATTAAATGTCATTCTGATCCTTGTATTTAATTTTTGTTCCTTGATTGGTGACTAAAACCTTTCTCTCAGTGTCTTGAGTTCCTTCACTTTTACCGAAACTTACTTTTCATTTAATCGAATAACTTTTTCTCTTTACCAAATGGAATATTCTACTCGGTAGCCAAAACATTTTTGCTTACTAACTTGACTAATCATCTTTACCATTCTTTACCAACTTGATATAATCATATGTTAGGTAGAAAAAAATTATATCAACATAATCTTAGCATTATTTGATTTGTATCAGTTGCCCAATTAAGTTCTTCATCTTCATAACATTCAACTTCTTTTTTTTTCTTAACTCATTTAACTTATATCATACTTCGAATGATATGGAAACACAATATAAACCATATATCAATTTCTTGACATTAATGACAAGATAATAACTTGATGCAGGAGAATCTGAGGTCCTTGGCAATCCTATGTCACCAAAAACATATTTGAGTTTGTTTGTGTTGCTCGGTTCCTTCTTTGACCGAGTTGGTTCGGTGTTGCTCAATTTCCTTTATCCACTGGTGTTGGTCAGTTATCTCTTTAGAACTTGGTTATTTCCCTGCTGCTTGGTGATGCTTGTCTGGCGCTCGGTTGGCTTTGCTTACCGAAGGGTTTCTTTTGAGTTTCTATTGAGGCTGACTTGTGCAATTAATTTGGGTCACAGATTTAATGCTAGTATCCATTGTTGGGAAGCATGTGGACCTAGATCTAGTCATCTCTTTCATTGATTATGGATCTAAACATAGACTTGATTCGGTAGCCTCTTTTATAAATGTAGTTGTTTGGTTAGAGTTTAGGAGGTAGATTTTTTGGGATAGAAGATAGAAGATAGATTGGAGATTATTCACAGATCCTCGCATGTTTGAGGACTTCTGTATTTCATTGTAATATCTGGTCATAGCTGGGAAGGCCTTACAACCCAGGATGTATGAATCAGATTGATGTTAATATATGAAAGATCCTGTATTCTCTCTCTCATTGTTGTGTGTTGTTGAGAAAGGTGGATAAGGTTAGGGTGTGTCATTCCTTGGCCCCTCTTTGTCCCACCCTTGCATTAGGTGGTATCAAAGTGAGGTTAGATCTGGATCTAGGTCTACGTATCTATATTTGTAGGTTCCTTCTTGCGAAGCCCTAATTGAATTATTGTGGGGTGGCAGATTGTGATCTGACATGCAATTGCAGAGGATTCCAAGATGGTTCGTGGGAGGTGAGATGCAGATCTAGGATTGGTAGACATGTTGACACAACTTGATGCTAGACTTGAAGCTATTAAAATAGCCCAGAGAAGAGGCAGACATCTTGAAGATGTTAGTGATGATGAAATTGAGGTAGAACAAGGTGATTTAGAACCTACACCTATGATGGATCAAGGTGAAGAAATATTTTTAAAGGCTTTGACAAGTCTGAAGTCTACACCACATTTTAATCCTCCTAAGTATGGTGGAAAATTGGATTTTGATGAATTGGTGGACTCGATCACTAAGATGGAAAAGTATTTTGAGTATGAGAATATACCTGAGGAAAAGAAGGTGAAAATTGCAAGCACAAATTTGAAGATTCATGCATCCTTGTGGTGGGAGAATCTGCAATTGGATCAATAAAGGAAAGGCAAAGACAAAATCAAGGTATGGAATAAAATGGTGAATAAATTGAAAGGAAAGTTCTTACCTTGCGATTATCAGATTAACCTAGTTAGGTGAATGTAACGTTTGAGGTAGAAAGATAGCTCGGTAAAAGAATACGCTGAGGAATTCTATAGATTAGATATCAGATATGGACATGATGAAGATGATGTGGAAATAATTGCTAGATACCTGAATGGTTTGAGAGTTTCCATCCAAGAAGAAATCAGTTTGGTTAAATTGGAGAAAATTGAAGAGGCTTATCAATTTGCATTGAAAGCTAAGGAGAAATTGAATAAGAGACATGAACAGAGACAAAGAGGTATAGGTGGTAGATTCCCTAGAGGAAGAGGTAGATCTAATGGTGAAAATGGTAGATCTGAACCTGAAAAAAATATGGATAAAGGCAAGACCGAGTGGAAAGGTGAAACTTCATCTAGAGGGAGAGGTAGTAGCTACCAAGGTGGTTATAGTAGAGGTGGTTTTTGAGGAACTTGTTACAATTATGGAGAAGAAGGACATAGATCTTTTGAATGTACACATGCAAGTAAGAAGGTTGGTAGCAGTAGAAATGCTTTGGTGCAAGAAGAGTCACCAAATGAACCTGAGAAGGAAAGTAACTTGATGGTAAGGAGAGCACAATGGAATGAAGGTAAAAAGGAAGATCTAGTAAGGAAAAGTTTGTTCAAGACCAGATGTAGAGTTTCTAACAAATTTTGGAAGGTAATCATTGGTAGTGGTAGCTTAGACAATCTAGCATCTGAGGAAATAGTCACAAAGTTGCAGTTGAAAAGGTTGGTACATCCAAAGCCCTATCAGATTTAATGGATCAAGGATGAGCATATGCTCTTGGTAAGTGAACAATGTTATGTGAATTTGAAAATTGGAAAGTACTATGATAAGGTGTTGTGTGATATCATGCATATGGATTGTTGTCATATTTTGTTGGGTAGACCTTGGCAATATGATAGACATACTATATATGATGGGAGATTACATAAGTATACTATTTGGGTTGATGGGAGAAGACAAATCTTGTTACCTAATTTTTCTGAGCCGTGGAGAAAGTGCAGAGCACCTATTCAAGATCAATCGAGTACAAAATGGGAAGAATATTTCATTCAAGAAGATATGATGTTTAAAGGTATTCAGTTGTGTATACCAAGAGGAAAAATGAGAACTAATTTGATAAAGGAGAAACATAGTAGTGGTTTGGCTAGACATTTTGGCATTGATAAGACATTGAATTTGCTTAAGGAGAAATACTTTTGGCCACAGTTGTATAAAGATGTTCAAAAATTTGTGAAAAGTTGTGGAATTTGTCAAGTTGCAAAAGGAGTAAATCAGAATACTGGATTGTATACACTGATTGTTGTACCTGAGAAACCTTGGATTGACATCAATATGGATTTTTTTCTTGGCCTACCGAAGACAGTAAGAGGTAATGATTCTATATTTGTTGTTTTGGATAGATTTTCAAAGATGGCACATTTTATACCTTGTAGAAAGACATCAGATGTAGTACATGTAGCAGATCTTTTCTCTAAGGAAATTTTTAGATTGCATGGATTACCAAGGAGTATTATCTCTGACCAAGACAGTAAATTTGTTGGATACTTTTGGAAGAATCTTGGGAGAAAGTTTGGTACCGAGTTAAAATATAGTTATACATTTCACCCACAAACCGATGGACAGATAGAAGTTGTGAACAAAAGTCTGGGAAATCTTTTGAGATGTTTAGTTGGAGACATGCCGAGTAATTGGAATTCTGTGTTGGCATAAGCAGAGTTTGCATACAATAATTCAGTGAATAGGAGTACTAGAAAGACACCTTTTGAGATTGTAAATGGCTTACAACCGAGAGGTATATCTGATTTGAGAGACATTGATGATGAGAGAAAGAGAAGTGTTGAAGGAGTAAAATTTGCTGACTACATGAAGACATTGCATGAAGATGTGAAAATCAAGCTAGAAAAGAGTAATCAGAAATACAAAGACAGAGCTGATAGATCAAGAAGACATAAGACTTTTGATGTTGGTGATGAAGTGATGGTTCATTTGAAGAAAGGTCAATTTCTTGTTGGAACATATGGGAAATTGAAAATGAAGAAGTTTGGACCTTGCAAGATTTTGAAGAAATTTGACAGTGGAAATGCATATGAGATTGAGTTACTTGATGACATGGATATATCACCTATATTCAACATTGTTGACTTGTATGAGTATCATGAACCTGATGAAGACATGACAGTACTAATGGATTATCCTAAGAAGTAGAATGAAGAAGTTGAGCATATTTTGGAGCAAAGAATTGGTAAGAGTACAAGAGGAAGACAATATATGGAATATCTGGTAAAGTGGAAGAATAGACCGATTGAAGATAGTTCATGGATTTCACAATCTAAGTTGGATGTAGCTCAGATCATACCTACTGAATGATTCAAAGAATCATTTCAAATAACCCCAAGTGTCTGATGTAGGAGCATCTCAGGTCCTTGGCAATCCCGTGTCACCAAAAACATATTTGAGTTTATTTGTGTTGCTCGGTTCCTTCTTTGATCGAGTTGGTTTAGTGTTGCTCAATTTCCTTTGCTCACCGGTGTTGGTCGATTATCTCTTTGGCACTCAGTTATTTCCCTGGCACTCGGTGATGCTTGTCTAGTGCTTGGTTGGATTTTGTTACCGACGGGTTTCTTTTGAGTTTCTGTTGAGGCCGACTTGTGCATTTAATTTGGGTCATGGATTTAATGTTGATATCCATTGTTGGGAAGCATGTGGACCTAGATCTGGTCATCCCTTTCATTGATTATGGATCTGAAGGTTGACTTGATTTGGTAGCCTCTTATATAAATGTAGTTGTTTGGTTAGAGTTTAGGAGGAAGAGTTTTTGGGATAGAAGATATAAGATAAATTGGAGATTATTTGCAGATCCTCACATGTTTGAGGACTTTGACATTTCATTCTAATATCTGGCCATAACTGGGAAGGCCTTACAGTCTGGTATGTATGAATCAAATTGATGTTAATATATGAAAGATCCTACATTCTCTCTCTCATTGTTATGTGTTGTTGCTTCTGCATGTTGTTGAGCAAGGTGGATCAGGTTAGGGTGTGCCATTCCTTGCCCCCCTTTGTCCCCCTCTTGCATCATAACTAATCTAACCTTTCTACTATCTTGTTTACCTATTATCTTATTTGGTCTTCTCATCCTCACTATTAGTTATATTAACAATAATATTGAGAACTTGAAATATCAAGTGGAATACTACAAGGTTGCAAGGTATGACATTGGTGATTTCATGGAATATCCATTAGAAATCCATGGTGACTTGAACTTGGTGAAAAAGAAGTTCTACTTGAGGATGTGTTAGATTTATAGGATTCCTACCAGGATGCATCAAAACATTCTAACATGTTAAAATAATGACAACATCATGAGGAAGGATGGTAAAGATGCATGTGGGTCACTTAGTAGAATGCCAACATGAATTCAAGGAAGCACTCCTTGAGATACCATGTTTGAGAGAAAAGAAGATAAATCAAATCAACATAGGACTAAGTTACTCAAATGATACAACTCATATCTTAAATGAGGACATTTAAGAGATATTAAAAGATCACGATCATTAATTAAAAGATGAAATGAAAATAAGGCATGGACATCACCCACTACCCTTTAAGGAAAGAAATACTTTTTTTCCTCAACATGAAATAACATGACAATTGTGTGGGATCTAGGGTCAACAAAGAAACACTTTAGAACTCATCTTATGCATCAATAAACAACTGAACAAAATAAATGCAAATTGACATATTAACACAACAATATCCAACTAAGTTATTGAAAGCCAACTATTGATGCCTCATTCTCCATCCATATGTCAAAATCAGTCCACTTTTTTCTTTGTAACATTTCCTTTTCAAATTGTGTTGGATGTCAGCCATATTTCTCCTCTTATCAAAAAATGGCACATGGACTAGTTAAAATAATTAATATGAAATCATTTAATTGTTCCTACGAAAAAATAATAATAATTTAACATATTAAATATACTTATAAATGTACAAATCAAGGCCTATAAACCTTTCAAGCCACTATGATGCGTGACACAAAGTTTGTCAAGCCTAGCCTTGGAGGCCTTGTCCTAAAACATATACTAATTCAATTTAACTATGCCCAAATAAAATTTAATAATTATTTGATAAATTTGACATAATCTTATGAGAAAACTAAAATACATGTGTACTCTCCTCTCCAGTTTTCCTCCATGCATTAGACTTCTCATATGTTGTTAAAAGTTCTTCCCATACTTTCACACTTGCATCAATGGGCTTTTCTTTGAGAATGGAAAATGTAGATGGTCTTTGTGCCACTTAAGGCATGATTCCTACAACCTATTTACAAATATTTTTCCAACATCTTTCATTCAGACTTCCCTTGAAGCCACATCGTATTCTATCTTGGTATCATAGCTACAAATGCAAGATGCAAAATGTGGTGTGGTGGAAAAAGCTTGTGTCCCAAGAGTGGGTAAGACATTGGAAGTCTCTTCTCCATGTTCATAACTCCTAGAATTTTATGTTATTTATTTCCTCTTGGATCTTTTTCTTGATCGAGGAGTGGCTAGAGAATTAATTGATTCCATTTGGCATGGTTGATTTGGTTGGAATGTTTTAGGGGATTAACTAGATCATTTTTCTATGTATTTGACAAGCATTATCAAGTCCACACCATCCAATTTATTTACTGCCTCTACCCCCATTATGGAAGCCAATGATTCTTTATCTTTTTCAATCTCATGTCCCTATATATGTATGTATGTATGTCATTACTATAACTGATAGTAATGTTGGATATTGTTTAACTGATGGTGATGATGATGAAGACTGACCAAGATTAGAAGAATATAAGATAGTAGAAAGGTTAGATAATTTATTATCTTGTCATTGATGTAAAGCAATTTATTTCTAGTTTATATTATGTTGCCATATCATTAAGTATATGATATAAGTTGAATGTGTTAAGAAGAAGAAGAAATGAGATGTTGTGAAGTTGAAGAACTTAAGTGGGAAACTACTAGAGATCAGACAATACTAAGATTATGTTGATATAATTGTTTTCTACCTAACATATGATTATGATAAGTTGGTAAAGCATGATAATGAAGATTTGTCAAGTCTGTAAGCAAAATAGTTTTAGCTACCAAGCAGGAAAAGTAATTTGTTAAGAGAAGAGTATGTTTTAGTAAAGGAAAAGTAACTCAAGACACTGAGTAGGAAAGTTATAGGCACCGAGCAAAGTTAACCAAAATTTAGAGTTATTTACTGAGCAAGGAACATGAATTGAATACAATGATCAGAAAGATATTTAATGATTATATATGATGAGCTAGAAGGTTATGATGATAAGGAAAGTTAGTTTGTGAGATCTATGATTGAGAAAATTCATGATGATGATCTACGACTTAGATCTAAACAGTTAAAACAGAAGGAACAAGTTTCAAGAAAAAATCAACTTTCGAGGTGAAGAGAAAACATGTTACCGAGATCCAGATACATTGAATAAGTTTGTAAAATGAATTGGATGGTTGAGATTGATCAAAGGAAAATGTAATAGAGGAGATTAAGGGGCATAAATTATCTATATAAAGGATGTATTTGTATGAAAAAATAGATGGAAAATTAAAGAGTTGAAGAGTCACAAACTGATGCAGTGAAGAAGGAAAAGAGAGATTCCAAGTTAGAAAGCATGATCTGGTGAAGTGTTGAAGCCAATGGAAAGTGAAGAATTGAAGTGAAGATAGAAGAGTGCACAAAGAATTTGGATAAGAAAAAATAGTTGCAAATTTATAGGTCAATATATTTACTATTTCTTATTAGCATTTGTAACAGAGAAATCTCTTAACATAGTGGACTTAATAGTCTTATTGTAAAATACTTGAAAAAGGTAACATTCTAAAGAGTGTTCAAAGTCCTTTTACCAGGCCCCTCCTAACAAGGTGAAGATCCCAATAGATCTGAGGTAAATCCCTTGACTAGGCCACACCTAACAATGTGTATTGTAATCTTTAACTAGATTGGTTCTTAATTAGGCGTACTTTAGAAGAGTATTTTTGTAGTGGCTGACAATTCTCACAGTGGTTTTTCTGAAAGCTAGGTTTCCACATTAAATACTAGTGTTACATGTGATGAATGGTTTATGTGATTGATTTACATATTGTTGAATTTCATTTACTATTATCGGTAAATAGTGAATTGTGTTTAACCGAGTTGTCACTGAGTTAATCAGAGAAAATATTTTTAGGTATTTGGAATCAAGGACTACTGATTCACCCCCTCTTTGTAATCCAATAGTATGTATGTATGTATACACACACACAAATATATATACATCTATACATATATATTGTTGGAAATCTAATATGGGAAAGTGAGATATTGAGGGGGGGTGAATCAGATATCTACTATTATCACCATTTTGACATAAATTCACTTGCATAACATAAACATCAAATTCAATACTGAAATAGATCTAACATTCTAATCTTCATCCATGAAATTTGAAACATAACACAAAGATTTTGGTTACCTAGAAATCCTTGAAAGGTAAAACTGGGGTGGGGATGACACCCACAAATCTTCACTACTATAGTATTAAACTTTTCCTGTTAGGGCTACAAAATTTGATCATAAACTAATGATCTACCCTATAAGGGGTCTACCCTACTAAGAGCTTTAAGAATTATACAATCTACCTTGCAAAAGGATTTAAACTTACAACAAAGCAAGCACTCGGTTAAGAGATTTACTTAGGCCTATTAGGACCACTCTGTTAAGAGATTCTCCTTGATTCACCTATTAGAATGACTCAGTACCTGATCCTTCAGTTTGAACTATAATGATGATAACAAATCTTCTCCTTCCAATATAGATTTGATCTCCTTTATCAAATATATCTATGTTATGTCCTTCATTGCTTTTCTTCGCCACTGATCTCTACCTTTGATGATCAAAACACTTCTCTATTCTACATGTATGAGATCCCCTTCATACTCATACTTCATACTCTTCTCACATACATCATTTTAGGGTTTGGATCTCATATTATATAGAAAACAAATCAACTCCATAAATCAAGATCAATGATCTAGATTTTCTACTTATGTCGCTTAAGCATTCCCTAATTTTGATTGGTTACATAGATTTCCAAGGGATCAATGATTACAATTATAAAGCATAATCACCTCTGTGATTTCCTCAACAAACAATAAATATAGTGTAGCTATTGGCCAAAATAGTTTACCTAAGTGTTTGTGCCATTACAAACACATTTATCAAATCTGGCTTAATTGGCATATGAAGTCTCTGGCACTCAACATTAACTATTCTTCATATACTGGCACTCGACATTGACATATCTACACAACTCGGCATAAGCTTGTTTGGCTATTACTGAATAACTTAGTGACCTCTGACTTGCTTGGCAGTAACTACTACTCAATAAATGTACAATATACAAGTCTATACTTTAACTCAACCTATACATGATGACTCAGTCGCAGTGATGACCGACTAACATTGCCTAGAAAATGACTAAGTGTAAGACACTAATAGACAACAAAACTTAGGGATCAACAATCTCCCCCTTTGATATTAGTGGCAAAAACACTTTTTCATGACATTCACATTATATTACATTGCATGAGTACTTAGTAATATGGAAAATTTCTATATGGATACTCCCCCTAAGACTTTGACTCATTCTACAAAAGATTCTACACATATATGTACATAAGAGTCTTTTGACATGTAACTAAATATATACATTTATAAAAATAGTATGTCATACCATTATAGTTCCACTGTGTCATTTCCTTGTTTTTTCTTTGAACTTTGAACTCTATCATTTTCTCTTATCATTTCACCTTTTTATATTCGATCATGTTATTTCCCCCTTGTTTTTGTCACTTGAAGTTCCTGGGGTGTAGGGGTTTTGAAATATTTGTCCAAAAATGGTTTATGAAGTTGCATAACCATACCTAATGCATTGTCCCATCCATACCTTATAGACTCCAAAACCTGTGACTTAATTTCTAGCTCAGCAGCTAGCTCAACTAGGCTCTTGGCAATAGAAAGATGAGGGTCTTTTTGCACTAACTCCTTTTCTGTAACTAACTCCTTATGCATAACCTTGAGATGAGGTGTCATCATTGTTTGAATTGAAATTATTCTAGCCCTTATTTTTCCATCATTAGTCACCAACCAACTTGGCTAATCTACCTTGTGCATGTAGCAATCTGGTAAACTAGATGGAGTTGGAACTTGCATCCATGCTCAGTGAATGACTTGTAGACTTTAAGTCTAATTGCAATTTGTCTATCGAATCCTGATTATCCTTAGTGAAATCTTCAACATTGCATAATTTCTTGTACAGAGAATGAGCATTCTGCACAACTTCTTCTAGATTTGTTACTAAGGCAGAAAGTTCTACCTGTTGGACTGCAATGTCATTTGAAACCTTGTCTAGTACCTTGGTATCAAACTTTATTTCAGACCACTGTAAAAGTTTTTCATTTTCCTCTCTATCATCATTGTTCACCTTCTTAACAATTTATAAAATTTTCTCCAAAATAGGTACAGACTCATTCACATCATCCATTTCAAATGCATCAATAAAAATACCTTTGATCTCATGAAATACTTGTTTCTATTGATGCTCCCTTCTCAGCTCTTCTTGTTTACTCTTCTTCTTTAAAAGATCCTGCAATATCTGTATTTGTTCATAAGTCAAGTTATCAGTGCCCCACTTAAGAATCACTATAACTTCATCAAGGGTCACCTATGTTGTAGGATATTTCTCCTTCTTCTTTTGTGATTTCTTCCTCAATGTGTTTCCAGTTGGCATCTGTATAAGAGCTTTTATAGCCTCTTACTCCTTAGGCTTTGGTTTTTCCTTTTCTTTCTCTTCTCTAATATTTTCTTTGTCCTCCACATGAGGACTTATTATAGCTAATGCAGACTTATCTTCTTTCTCTTTAGGAATCTCCTTAGCTTATTCTTTCTTTCCTTCCTCGACAGGTGTAATCTTGGTTGTGATTACTGACTTGTCCTATTTCTCGACACTGGTACTTTGTGAGGCTTGAAGTTCAACAATGAATTTTTTAGGGTTTACTGGTGTAGTGTCAATAGTTGTTGTACTCTCAATATATGGTTAATCTTGTACTTGGATCAGTATTGGATTGGTGCTTGGTAGAAACTTATTTGAGGCTACCTCGACCAGTATTTTCTTTTCAATTTCCTCCTCAGTTAACACATCTATTTTTACTAGGGTATCCTTAGTGATATCCACAATAGTTATCATACCCTGTGATTCACTTACTTCAGCCTTCTATCTGGCTTGCTTCTCTATATTTTGTGGTTCTACAATGTCCTCCTTGTTATCCAATTCCACTCCACTAGATGTACTTAGTTTTGAGCTCTAGTCAACTATTATTCCAAAGATAATCTTCCATATCCTTGTACTTTGTTTCACAACATCTTCAACCTTATGTTATAGAATGGAGTATGGTTGGAGCTTGGGAAAAAACTTGTTTCTATACTACTCCATATATTGTTGTATGTAGTGTGGGGCTAGATCAGGTATTACTTGAGCTAGATTCCTCTCTTATTTGCTTCTCAGTCATCATGGCATACTGCCATTTCTGATCTATCCTCTTGAACAATTCTTCAAGTATTAGAGTCCCCATTTGTAATGGTATCATTTTGAAAGAACACAACATCTTGAGCATAGACTCCTCCACTTCATCTTTATCATCATCGCTTAACTTCTCAAACCTTACTTGTTTAAAGCCTGCTAAAACATCAGTGCTCTTGATATTGTGGCATATCTCATCCACAGTCAATTGTTTCCTTTGAGATTGGCTTCCTCTTCCCTGATACAGGGGTCTTTTTCTATGGCTCAAAAACTGTAACAGTAGAATCTTCCCTTGTTCTAGGTCTTAATATTGTAGGAGGTGTAGGCTTAGGTTTCTACAATTATTTCTTACTAGGCTCAGCAATTGATGCCTTCTTGCCTTTCTTAGTGACTTCAGTCTCCTCCTCTTCACTCTCTTTCAACTCACTTGACTTATCCTCTCCTAACCCTTGTGTTAATGCAAGAGGTTCATTTTCCTCTTCTCCTTCTCCTAGCATCATTTCTAGGTTCTTTACTAACTTCTTTATTTTTCTCTCCATGGTTGTAGTTTTTAATCCCATGGTTATCTTGGACTTAGCCTCCTCATAAGTCCCAAAAGATTTTGCTTTACTATTTAGTTCCTTAGCTAATAGGGCTGTTATTTTTGTTGTTCTCTCATCTATATTGACTTCATAAGGTAATGGCCTAAGCCATGATACCCTCGGTGTAACTGCTTGTGCATATGTGAAGTCGGTATCAACTAGGAAACATATGTCATCATAATATTTTTCCACTAGTGATACATGAATTTGTGTGCTAAAATATTGACACACTTCTATGAGTCATTATATCCAAGATTGCTCAAGAATGAGGTCTCAAATGGTGACTCATAGCTCTCTATTCATGGAGTGCAAGGGTTTATAATGGAGGCCCTTAGTTTAGACCTAGTTTGTGCCCATGTATGTACACCATAAAATGAGAGATTCAAAGAGGAAAAGCAAGAATGCTAGTCTCCATGATCATCAAATATGCATGTAAATTAAAATGGAAGCTATTATATATGATAACAATGCATAAAAGCAAGCTAATCTATGAAAGGAAATACGTATGCAAGATTATTCTATGAAATGAAATATGAATCTAATCTACCATGCAAGTGCAAGAGTAATCTAAATGGATTGCCATGGAGGCATGAGAGAAGAAGACAAGAAAAAAGAAGTTGCAATGTTCAAGCTCAAGTGCTCAAACTCTCCTCCAAAATCACTCTCCAAACCTGCAATATAAAAATAAAATAAAATCTGGGTCTCTAAAATCTGGATCTACAAAATCTCCATGCCTAAATGAGAAGGAGAGGGCTCCTTATAAAAGATTTAGAAATGAATGGACGGTCAAGATTAAGAGGCAAAATGAAATGAGCAATGGTGGAGATTAAATCTTGGTTGATCCATGTGCTCAAGATTCTCAAGAGGCAAAATCAATGGACATGGTTAAGAGGCAAAAAGATGTGTGGAAGAAATTAAGAGGCAAAAGGAGATTCCACTCATCTTGGAAAGTGTGCATTCAATGTGTAGACAAAAAGTCTTTTTATTTTTATTTTTATTTTATTATTTATTTATTATTTTTAGCAAAGTGGTTTCTATTATTTAATTAAAAGATTTTTTATTTATTTAAAAGAGATTTGTTCTTTTAATTAAATGTGGCTTAGGATGAAGTGATTTTATTATTTAATTAAAAGATTTTTTTTTTAAATTTAAAAAGGAGCATGTTCTCTTAATTAAATAAAACTTAGGATAAAATGATCAAACCTTAGGAAATATTAAAATAATTGAATTACTTACGATTTGATCAAGGAAATTAATTTGAATTAAAAATATTGCAAGACATTGATTCAAGAAATTGATAAATTGATTCCATCATTTGATAAATTAAAGAATGGGGGGCCATAGTCTAGGCGACCATATTAGGGTGCATACATTTTCCCCTCTTTGACTAATGTGTGATCTTTATGGGAACACATGTAGTCAAAGAATGAATTTAAAGTGTGAGATCGATTTGGGATCACAAAACAACCCAGACGTGTGATCGATGGATGGGAACACATCAGGACAAAGATAAGCTGATTCAAAAAGACAAGGTAATTGACATGTCCAAGATAAGAATCTTGAGAAAGTTGGCCCCAAGCAGAGTAATTGATAGGATTGATAAAGCTGAATCAAGGATTGAAATTTGATAGGTACTGCCTCCTCGTGATCAAAATTGAAATGAGATAGAGGAGAAACAAAAAATTGATAAATTTGATTAAATCAAACTAAAAATAAGGTTCTTGATGTAAGATAAAAGATATAAGGATTACACAACCAAGGTAGATCATCAAGCATGAAAGATTATGCCCCAAGGTTGAATTAGAAGAAAAGAAGTGGGGTGAAATCGAATGGAAGATAGAAGTTTGGAAGAGGTGGAAAGAAATGGAGAGAAGAAAGATAATTTGCCTTAAGAAAGAGAATGCCCCAAAATCAATCAACTGTTTAAGATAGAAAATTTTGATTGAGATCACGAAACAAGATAAGTAAATGAAGATCAAAACGTGACCACCATTGATTAAAAGTCCAAAAGAAAGATGAAGGAAAACCCTCTCAAACTCCTAATGTAGCCTAAAAATACAAATTAACATGAAGTCTAACAATGCAAGCTACATGAAAATGCAAAGGTGTACTTGCAATAGAGAAACTATAACATAGGATTTTGTGTTCATCATTCATTAGAGAATGTTAAGGAACTTATTTTCATCATTGGGCCATTATTAACGGACATTGGGAAATCACACAATTATCACTAGTCACAAGCACAACTATGAAGATATGAATGTGATTTGTATCAGATTGGAATGTGGAAAGATTCTAACATTAGAATCAAAGACATAAAGGTCAAGATGACTTTGATGTTTGCTTACCCAGTTTAATGTAGCAAAACCACGCTCGTATCAAGGCATAGATGTTGAGATGACCATAAGAACAGTTGTGCAAAAATATTCAAGGATGATGTCTCAAATATCTAAGTGTTTCAAGGGGACAACAAGAGACACTCTAGAGTTTCAAGACCACACCCACAAGCAGAAAGAAAATAAAAACATGCCCCATGCCCCAAGTCCTCTAGTTATGCATACCAGAGAGACTTATTAGACAAGGACACTCAACAAAAATCAATAACAGTCAGCACACAAAGAAAAGATCATGACATAGCTCAAGCATTAAGTGTTGTGTTTAAAAATTTAAGTGTGTTAAGTGATACTGAGTTCCAAGGATAAGGATTGAATGCTTGCAAGCAGGTAAGATCACATGACAAAATTGTGTAAGACCAAACTGAGAAGTGTTGAAAAACACTCGATGTCAGGGGTTGTGTTGAAAAACACAGTTGGGGTGGTGTTGAAAAACACCATTTGTGAGGTTTCCTAAAGACTAACACATCCAAGAGACCAAAGCTAACATAGTTATGCCCCCTAGACAAAGACAAAGACCAATTCCAAACCAAGGAAACAAGGACAAGGCATGATGGAGAAAGGCTAAGTGTCGAGGACACATGCTAAGAAACAGGGGTGCAAAGGCCTCAAGTAGCGCTTGTTTCCAGGTTTTCACCACTTGGATTTTAATGCAATTTTTTTTTTTTTTTTTAGGACTTTTTATAAAAAAAAATTTGTATTTTTGCTACCAAGGCACTTGTTTCCAGGTTTTCACCAAGGCACTTTTTTTGAATTTTTGAATTTTTTGATTTTTTTGGTATTTTAAAAATATATAATTTTTTTTGGAGATACATCAAAGCGCCTATTGCTAGGTTTTCACTAAGATGATCATTTTTTTAGGACATTTTCAAATTTTTAGAATTTTTGACAATATATCATTTTTTTGGATTTTTTCAGGATCAATAAGTATGTACAAAGTATGCCCCCAGATAGAATGGGCATCATGGATAGAACTTCTTCAGGTGTAAGACATTGATAGGATCAGGGAGCTACTCTCCCACTGTTGTAGACAGTAAATAAGCACCTGACCCAAAAGTTGTTGTAATGATGTAAGGTCCAAGCCAATTAGGTTCAAATGTGCCCTTTTGATCTCTATGCTGTTGATTCTTAGGATTTTCACGTAGGACAAGATCTCCCACTTGAAATTCTCTAGGGTGAACCTTTTTGTTGAAGGCTTTGGACATGCACTTTTGATAAACCCTCATATGGTCAAATGATCCTTTACATTTCTCATCTAGAACTTCTAACTCTTGAAGTCTCATGGCGCAGTAGTCTTCATGTGTAACTAGACCTTTGAGGGAAACTCTAAGTGAAGGAATCTCAACCTCCAAAGGTAACACTTCTTCAACACCATATGTAAGGGAAAAAGGAGTAGCCCTAGTAGGAGTAAGAATACTCATTCTATAGGCCCACAAAGATGGATTTATCTGTAAGTGCCAATCTCTATCATTCTTACAAACTGTCATGTGTAGGATTTTAAGAATGGTTTTTTTTATGCCTTTGCTTGACCATTTCCTTGTGGGAAGTAAATGGAAGACCAATATTTCTTAATCTTGAATGTCTTTCAGAGTTGCTTAAGGTCTTTATTTTTGAACTGGCCTTTGTTGTTAGTGACAATCTCGAAAGGCAATCCATATTGACAGATGATATGATTTAGAATGAATAGAGAAACTGTCTTGCCTGAGGCAATAGAGAGTGGGACAACTTCTACCCATTTAGTGAAGTAATTAGTAGTAGTGATAATAAACTTGTGTCCACCTAATGAGTTGGGATGAATCCTCCCAACAAGATCAAAGGCCCAACGCTGAAATGGCCAATGAGATATAGAAGGAATGAGCTCCCTGCCTAGAGCATGGATCAAGTTACCATGTTTTTGACACTTTTCACATAACTTTTCAAAAGCTACTACATCAATCTGCATCGTAGTCCAATAGTACCCAACCCTAAGCAACCTTCGAGCCATGACAAGACCATTGAAATGTCCCCCACATATGCCCTCATGGATGCCAACTAACACTTGGTCAGATTCTTCCTTTTCTTATCATCTAAGAAGTGTTCCATCTAGACCCCTCCTATACAAATCACCAGAGATAAGGGAATGGTGAGAGGCATTTTAGGTAAGGTTTTTACATTCAAATCAATTAAAGGTTTCAGGTATAATGCCATCAAGAAGGTATGAGTAAATGGTACCATAATGGGATGACTCGTGACCAACAAGGGTACAATTGACATGAATTTATTGGGAGTCATAGATAGGGTGATGTAGCTCTTCCATCAGGAAGTCAAATCTAGATTCATGTTCCCCGAATGAAGAAGTGAAGAAAGTGTAGCCATAGCTTCAGTTGCTTTGTTTTCTTCTCTAGGGATTTATTGAAATGTGAAAAATGTGAAGTATCATTTCAAGGAATCAACCATTTTCTTGTAAGGTACCAGCTTCTCATTTTTTGTTTGATATTCATCATTGACTTGGTTTATTATCAGCTGTGAATCCCCATAAATGTGTAACTCTATGATTCTCCATTCTATGGCCATCTTAAGTCCATTTTTTAAAGCTTTATACTCAGTAATGTTGTTTGTACATGAGAACCATAACTTGTAAGACTTAGGAATCGTGTACCCATGAGGAGAAACAAACAACACACCAACTCCTAAACTATTTTGCATAAAGGATCCATCAAAGAACATCTTCCATATTTTTTTAGTCATATACATGAGGTGTTAATCTGAGAAGTCAACTTGAATAGGCGCATTATCTTGCATTGGGAAATCAACCAATTGATCTTCTATGGCTTGTCCTTTTATTTCTTTACGCTTAATGTATTCTATTTTTCTATGAGGTTTATTATGTGCGCAAGCATGTAATGTCACAACTTTTGGAAAGAAAACACCACTACAAGGCAAGCTTTCTCAATGCTGGTGTAGTTAACCTCATATGAAACAAGAGTACTGTAGACACTCAAAAATGGACAAGTGCTTTTAAATCAATAAAATGGCTCAAAATCATCAAAATGCACTAATTCAATCAAAAAAGGTTCAAATCATTAAAGTGGACATTTATTAAATCAAGTTGGACAAAAACAATTAAAGCAAAGGAAAAATCAAATAAGGATGTTAAAATAATTAAATCAAAGCTTAAAGGGGTGAAAAAACACTACATAATTGATTTTAATCAATCAATTGTATAGTTGTTTAAATCAAAAATCAAAATAAACTTATTACCCTTACATGGCTAAATTTAATTAATTAATTGAATTAATAATTCCCAATATCTTTCAACAAAGTTGAGCAACCAATAAGAATTGAGGACAAAAAGACATAAATCACTCAAAAAGGATGAATCTCAATCACTCATTCTAAAGTTTCAATCTTAACCACTCAATCTTGTCCTTTTGTCCAAAGCTTTGAGACAAACCTTTAAATTGTCCCCTCATTTATAAACAAAGCAAAGTATTTGACTCAACCAAAGGTAAGTCATGATTACTTCACTCCACCCCCTACCCTTGGGAATTTACTATAAGTATGAGGCATTTTGAGAGCAATTCCCATCTTAGAAATTAATTTGCAAAGCATTGTTATTATAGGCAATTGAAGAGCATTCTAAGAGCATTTAGAGCAATTTGCATATCTTTGTATCAATTTAAGCTAGAATAAACATTGTAGAAGCATTATAGCAGCATACATTCTTGTTTTAGAAGTGTCACTAGTGGATATTGAGCTGAGAACTTCACTTACCACATCTTTCTAGAGAACCATGAGATGCTATAGATCTTAGTTTCAATTTTAATTAGATTTGCATTATATTTACTTTGAATTGTTGTTAATTTGATCTTAATTTCATGAAGGTGATTATCATTCATCACACAAATGGCACCCACCGTGGGGCCCTAGGCCTCATTTTATCATTTTCATCATAATTTGCATGCTTCTTAGTCTTTTTTTTGTGAATATTTTACAGGAAATAGGTGAAGTCACGTGTACAAAAGATTCACTCACACTTACAGTCATTCTGATGATGCTTATGATCTCTGTTCTGATGCTTGTTAGCTGACTACTTACACCTAGAACATCACTTCTATTTTGTCTTAATTTCTTTACAGTCACCTACAAATTGGAAGCTCACGCCTATGAGATAAATCGTTCAGCCTTTTATGCCTAAAATCATGCCTGTGACTCAGGAAGTATCACTTAACTACAATCTATTATCACTTGTGATCATCCTTTGCTTCACAATTTACAACAATAGTCACACTTATAATATGCTAGTTCACGCTTACTATTGTTAAATTATCACTTCAGATAAATCATTTTACGTAATTTTTAATACTGCTTACACTTAGCAATAAATTGTTTACGCATACCATCATTTAAATGATGCGTAGCAGCATTTAAATGATATGTACAACATTTAAATGATGTGTACTAGCATTTAAATGATGTGTACTAACTTTTAAATGACATGTACTAACTTTTAAGTGTCACTTGTTGTCATTAAAGTTACACCTGCTAACAATTTGTTCACGTGTATTAGCTGGACAATGTCGCTTACTGTCTGTTGTCTTAATTTGCTATCAAATTGATAAATTTCATTATCTAACTCTCTTTTTGTATGTTTTGACTATAAATTGAGCAGACACAGAAAGGTGCAAAAACTAGAGAGCGGGTTTAATCAAGAAGAAAAGGCATTGGCTAAGAGGATCAAGAAGGAAAATGTTGCACACATCAAGGTTATTCATGAGATCACACAAGAGGAAGAAAATCAGGTATTCCAAAACTATCTTGCAATTATTAAAGCTTACAAAATGAAATTTGTTTTCTCTCAATTGGATCTTTAGTCCTTAGTTCAAGTTTTTCATTAAAAATTTGCAAATAAGGTGCCTAAAGTTCATACATAATTCTTTTCTTCATCAATTTTGATTTGGTTTCCCCTCATAGTGTTTTTTGGTGTTGACTAACTTGTTGGTGGACAAGCACACTTGGAAGGAACTATTGCCAAGGTAGGGAATAAAAATAATGAAATCAATCAAAAATGCCCCTAACTTCGGTTAGCTACAAGAAAAAGGTAAGCCTCAACTAGTCAATATTTTCCCTTAGCTTGTGGCATTGGTGCATTTTACAAATCTAGTAATTAAGAAGGATTGATGAATCAAACACTAAGAATCAAAGCCCCTTGTTTGTGGAAGAGAGTATAAATACTCGAATCCCAATATTTAGTGGGTGAAATCAATTGAACATTGCTAATTGTGTTTGGGAACTAAAGGAAAGTTAGGGATATGCTCTTCACTGTTTGGTGAACCAAATTCCCAAAAGCTTAACCTGAATTCCATTTTCCTTGTTTTACAAATGAACATGCTAGAACATTAGTGGGCTCACCTCCCAAGTTTGCCTTAACAAGGCTGGTGAGAGGGACAAACCAAAGTGGGATATGCTCACTTTTGTTGTGGGAATCTAACCAACTATAAAATGAAACGCATGCATCCTTAATGGGGTGTGTGACAAAAGGTTTTTAAATTTTTTGAATTTCCTCTAGTAGTCCTCACGGATTACGCAAAATCATACCTTGGTGCATGTGGGAAACCCCTTAACATAGTTGGGGGATGAAAGTTTAAAATCCATTTTGAACTGAATCCAAAATAAATCCTTGGTAAAGTAGCAAGACCACCTTATAGAGCCAAAATGATAAGAGCCAAATTTGACTTTAGGTAGGCTGCTTGGAATTCTTTCTTGTGTTATACTTGTGGAAATGATCGAGAATATACACACTAGAGTGTTTTAGGGACAAAATGAAAAATTGATGTGTGTGTTGCGATTGTGTTATATTTTCAAACAAGAAAATTTCATAAGACCTGATCTTAAACGTTTAAAAAATTCAAAATTTTACAAACTAGTCAGCAAAGTGTCGCCTGTGCACAAAAAAATATTTCCTATCAGAGGCAAAGTCATACATGTGACTTTTATGAAAATGCTTATCAACAGGGAAGTCACGCCTAGAACATATTGAATCATGCCTGTTAAAACTAGAAAACTGCTTATCAATAGCTAAGTGTTGCCTGCATACCTGTAGTGTGCTACCTAGTTCAATACCAGTTCACGCGTAAAAATTTTTTAGTCACGCCACACTCAAGCCAGTGACACCCAGAAATAAAGAGGGGAAAATAGTGGACATCTCCCAAAGGTTTGGAAAGATTTTGAAATCACTTTTGGATACCCTTTTTGGAGATATTCTTTATCAGTGCAACAAATAGATCATATTCCTAAAAAAGATTTATAATGATGGAATTATTTGAGAAACACATCAATCCTATTATGGAGCATAATTATCAAAATCAAGATCAAAATATCCATCAGAATCAAAATGATGAGGTGTCTGAAGAAGAAGTTTCAGAATCAATCCAAGATCCCATGTTTATGGAAATAATGCAATTAATTATGAATAGGGATAAAGAATCATATTTCATGAAGTTAGCTCAATTAGGAGCTAAGCTTCCTCATGATTTTGACACATCAACCTTGAGGGAGAATGAGGAAAAACAAAAAGATACATCATCTAAAAAGCCATCATTAAGATCAATGTGTCCTTTTCTTTATAATGATAGGCCATCCATATCTTCATTTTCCTCACATCAAAATCTCCATTGGAATCAAAATGATGAGGTTTCTGAAGAAGAAGTTTCAGAAGCAATCCATGATCCCATATTTATGGAAACAATGCAATTAATTTTTAAGAGGGATAAAGGAGCATATATCATAAAGTTAGCTCAATTAGGAGCTAAGCTTCCTCATGATTTTTACACATCAACCTTGAGGGAGAATGATGAAAAACAAAAAGAGGCATCATCTAAAAAGCCATCATTAAGATCAATGTGTCATTTTCTTTATAATGATGGGCCATCTATATCTTCCTCTTCCTCATAAAAAGAAGCACTTAAGAGCAATAAGCCTATCTTGGATCAAGGGGAATTTCATGATCAGCCTATTTGTGATCAAGATAATAAAGAGTTTGAAGAGAAAAGTACCACTCTCAAGCAAGATCTAATGCACAAAGCTCTATCTAGCAAGGTTTCTCCCATAGCTTGTACTCCTTTCATCTTTCATTCATCTCCCAAAGCTCCACAACTATCCAAAATTCCTCCATCAAAGAGTGAGCCTAATGATGACACTTTTCAAGTTGACTATGTTTACCCTCAAGAGCTACCTATAAAAGAAACCCAAGCTAACTTACATCTTGCTGCAGATCATTTCCATGCTTCAAAGATCTTGGACCCAAAAGCTTCATGTGCTTCAATGCTTATTATACACATTCAAAAGGATCCTACATTACTCCTCCAAACATCCCCCACACATATCCAAACATCTACCTTGTCCTTAGAAGTGGCTCCATGTCAAGAGGATAATCCAAAGAGAAAAGAAACAAATGTTGATCAAGATCAAGATTATATACAATCTCCTACCTTATTTGATGAAGGCCCCATATCCATAGAACCTTGTGATGATCCCCTTTCATCCTTCCATGTCTTCCAAGATGATATTCTTCCATTCCAAGAACAAAATACCCTTCCAAGTTCCATATTTTCTCCACTTCCCAAGCAAGATCAAGACATCCGTTCCACAATTTCCAATGAGCGTATTGAAAATCAAGAGCAAAATACCCTATCTACACCATTTTAAGATCCTTGTCAAGATCAAAGTATCCTATCATTTCCTTGTCATGTTCCTCCATGTTCATCTCAAGAAACCATCATTCTTCCAAATCTCGTGCATGATAATAAATCCCTTCAAGCTTTAGTAGATCCTATCAAAGGTGTTCATATCAAAGCTACTCATGAGCCTATTGGCATAAAGATAAATCTTAAAGATGAGAACCTTGGCAATGCAACTCTTTCTAAAGATATTGATATCTTGTTCACACCTTATATCCCTCCATTCAAATGCAACCATATACCTTCATTATCCTCCAAATCCATTTTGGGTTCCTATGTCCCAAAACAAAAGTCTTCATCCCTTCCATCCATATTAGGTCCATATAGTCCTCCATAAACCATATCATTTTTCCCTAGCTATCCATTCACTTACCCTACCATGTATCAAGATCAACGAAGGCACACATACTTGAAGAATGTCCAAACACCAATCCATATGAACCCTCCATATTATTCTTATTCATCCACAATTCCTAAGTCTTTTGGAAGTAATTTGGATGTGCAACATAAAAATCATAAATCCAAGGATCCATATGTGTATAAAAATCACAATGTCCCATCTAATCGACATGTGAATGACAAGAAAAATGAAATATTGAAAAGGCTGCAAAGGTCCATCAAGCAAAAAGAAGAAAATAAAATATGGGTTCCTAAATCCCTCATTGAAGAAATGCATTCAAAAGCATCACAAAAGAAAGAAAAATCAAAGACTATGTGGATTCCCAAGTCACTGTTGAAAGACTTGCACACAAAAGAAAAATCAAAATTGCCATTCAAGCTTCCAAAGGCTTCCATTTCATCCCCTCCAAGTCTAATTTGGGTTCCTATATCCCAAAATCCACTACCCCAGGAAGATCCTTACCTCCTTCATCTATCATTCCTCCATCATTCCACTACTCTTCAAAGAGTGTGTCAAAGTTGATCTTGCTAACATTTTCATATGCAACATACCTTCTTCTTATCCTCACATTCATTTTCCAGTACTTACTTTCCATACTTCCATTCCTCTTATCAATATCTTTGAGCATCCTAGTCATACCCATGGTTTATTATAGCATATATTTCAGAGGAGCATTGTCCAAAGATTTAGATGTTGGGAAAATATTGAAAAATACAAAAAAAGAGAAAAGAAAAAAAGAAAAGAAAAAAAAAAGAGAAAAAAATGCCTTGGTGAAAACCTAGCAATAGGCACCTGGGTAGCAAAAGTAAAGAGAAACAAATACCATGATGAAAACCAGGCAAACAGGTGTCATACGTAATTGCTCCTTCTTGCACTCTACACTTGGGGGCAAGTTTCATCCATATTTCCTCTCTCACCTTTAATCTTGACAAGGTTGAACACATCCATGAGCACTAAGTATCTTGACATTCGTTATTCTTTCCATCAGCTTATGTACTTGTTGCATCCATGTTATCGTATCATGATCTTGCTTATCCCAAAACATCCCTTCATAGACTCCATCACCCCTTTATCCTGATTGTGTTATCTTATCCACATTTTACCAAAATTGATCCTTTGGTCTTGATAAAAAATGAAGAACTTAAAGTACAAGAATTGTTATCAAGAACTTCTTGACATGTCCACTCTTTTGGATCTCTCATTTTCATGATAGCAGATCATTATCCTATAGACTATCTAGCACTGCATCATTGGCTTTCGTGGCTTATCCAAAATAGGCTTCACATTGCTATATCATTTTTCCTTAGCTTGGGTACTCTTGAGGAGATGGTCCTACGGGTCACATTCGCATGCTTCATCCATCATGGCCTTTCCATCTCTAATCCATCAGCTTGAAAATCCATCATTCATGTCCTATATCTTGCTAGACATTGGGGGCAAACCAATGTGATCTTGTTTGAGAGTTGGTAAAATCCAAAACAAAAAAGGAAAGCATAAAGTGCTTTGAGTTTCATCTTGCATAAACTAAGCTTTTGTAATATTTTGGAAGTTTTCCCAAGTCCAACATTTTTCCTATCCAACTAGGGGCATTTGATCTTAATCAGTGGATTTCAACAAACAAAGCATCAATTCACATGACACAATGCATTAAACTCAAAGCGGATTCAATAGTGCTATATTCGGTCATATCAGAGAGACATATCAGAGATTTAGAAGAGAGAGGGATTTTTTGTTGAACCTTTGATGGATATCATTGTCCATACCCAAGTATTTCAATCCCACAACTTGATCCTTGAGGCTTCATTGACTTTATTATTCGGGATTAAAAATTGACAACAATTAAAAGATCAAAACGTTTGGAAATTCTTTTTAAAAATAATGAAACATTGCAAAACACTTGAAGCTTTCTTTTTGATAATCTTTTTGGAATTGACTTTTATCACATCTTTTTAGCTAATTGATGATGTTTCGACAAGATTAACCATGATAGAGACATGATAGTTTCTTGCCTTTGAGTGACTATCTTGAGGGAGATCTAACAATTTATGTGAGTTCATCAAACGACATGGTCATCAAAGAACCATTAAGGACTCTCATATAGGGTAGAGGGTTGACCTTTGTTTGTTTAAGAAAATGGATTGGTATTCATACTCCCATAGTTGGTTATCCAACTAGTGAGGGTTATAATCATTTCCTAAAAGGTGTTACCAAATGTGATATAAAGTAGTATTCATATCATGATGTGGTCAGTGATGGTTGTACTTGTTTTTCGGTCCCACAATGCTCAATGATGAAAATTTATCTCTATGGAATTTCTTTTCTAAAAAGCTAGTGACACTTAGTTGCATTGCATTTCATTTTCATGTTAGATTAAGTGCATTGGTTTGTAGTTATTTTTCCAAGGGAAAAGGGGTTTCAGTTAATTGTCTTCATCAATTGAAAAGGGGGAATCAAAGAAAGTCCATATCATCATATCAATGTTCATAACATCAATGATCCATCAACTCAGTATATCAAAGATACAATGTCATCAACAAAATGATACATCTAAGTCCTGATCAATAAAACATCAACATGATACAAAATCAACAACAAGGAAGATCCATAAATCTAATATCCAAGAAGCTAGGGACCATATGTAAAGTTTACGAAAATGTGATTGTTTTGCAAATCAAGGGAATCATATCAGTATTCTATATCAGTGAATCATTTTACATTAATCAATCAATCAAACCAATCAGTACCAACTTATTGTTTCCCAACTCTTGATCGTGAGGTGGGACCAATATGATCAGTATCGATCCTATCAAATCTAGTACCATTTGTTCATGTCTCTATGTCTTGAGAGAAAATTATCAGTGACCTACCTATCAGTTATCCCATATCAGTTTTACTATCCTATCAGATTGACAAATCACATTCATTGGTACTATTATCCTAATATCCTAATCACCTGTTTGTTTAACTACAACAGACCTAGCTATCTTGGACCATATATAAACCTATCAAATCAATTGGGGCATATTCTTGAATCATGGCATATCATCAAGATGTTTCAGAAATGAAAACATAATGAATTAACATCATCACATTTTTCAAATCAAGCAATCAATATGTTTTAATTTCTGAGGGGGTGGCAGACTATCAAATCAAACATCATTAGAATCAATGGGGCATCAAAAATTTTTATATCAGTATCAGAGCAGTTTATCATTTTATCAAATCAGAGGCAACATATCAAATTAGCAGCATATCAGTTTCATATTAGAAGCAATCAGGACCTAAAAGCAATCAGGACTCAAAAGAATCTTTGAATCGATGTTCTTCCCACATCAATTCAAAGAGGGGCATTTGTAGACACTAAAAAATGGACAAGTGCTTTTAAATCAATAAAATGGCTCAAAATCATCAAAATGCACTAATTCAATCAAAAACAGATCAAATCATTAAAATGGACATTTATTAAATCAAGTTGGACAAAAATAATTAAAGAAAAGGAAAAATCAAATAAGGATGTTAAAATAATTAAATCAAAGCTTAAAGGGTGAAAAAACACCACATAATTGATTTTAATCAATTAATTGTATAGTTGTTTAAATCAAAAATCAAAATGAACCTATTACCCTTACATGGCTAAATTTAATTAATTAATTAAATTAATAATTCCCAATATTTTTCAACAAATTTGAGCAACCAATAAGAATTGAGGACAAAAATACATAAATCACTCAAAAAGGATGAATCTCAATCACTCATTCTAAAGTTTCAATCTTAACCACTCAATCTTGTCCTTTTGTCCAAAGCTTTGAGACAAACCTTTAAATTGTCCCTCCATTTATGAACAAAGAAAATTATTTGACTCAACCAAAGGTAAATCATGATTACTTCACTCCACCCCCTACCCTTGGGAATTTACTATAAGTATGAGGCATTTTGAGAGAAATTCCCATCTTAGAAATTCATTTGCAAAGCATTGTTATTATAGGCAATTGAAGAGCATTCTAAGAGCATTTAGAGAAATTTGCATATCTTTGTATCAATTTAAGCTAGAATAATCATTTTAGAAGCATTATAGCAGCATACATTCTTGTTTTAGAAGTGTCAATAGTGGATATTGAGTTGAGAGATTCACTTACCACATCTTTCTAGAGAACCATGAGATGCTATAGATCTTAGTTTCAATTTTAATTAGATTTGCATTGTATTTACTTTGAATTGTTGCTAATTTGATCTTAATTTCATGAAGGTGATTATATCTATTTTTCTATGAGGTTTATTGTGTGCACAAGCATGCAATGTCGCAACTTTTGGGAAGCAAACACCACTGCAAGGCAAGCTTTCTCAATGCTGGTGTAGTTAACCTCATATGAAACAAGAGTACAACTAATGTAGTATATTTCTCTTTCTTTCCCATGTTCATCAAATTGAGCTAGTAATAAACCCAAGGAATATTATGTCATTGGAATGTATAGAATAAGTGGTTTCCCTGGGATAGGAGGCATTAAAATGGGAGGATTTGCCAAGTATTTCTTGATTTGATCTATACTCTTTTGACAATCCTCATTCCAAACACATTTGACTCCTTTGTGTAAGTTCTTGTTGAAAGGTTGAGCTCTATCTGCCAACTATGAAATGAACCTCCTTATGGATTGAAGACGTCCTTGAAGAGTCCTCATTTGACTAATGTTTTTAGGAGGTGGCATATCTATGATTGCTTGGACTTTTTCAAGGTCTACCTCTATTCCTTTTGCTGAAATAATGAATCCTAGTAGTTTTCCAGAGGTGACACCAAATGCACACTTTTTAGGATTTAACCTTAGCTAAAATTGTTCCATGTGATCTAGAATGACTTCTAAATCATCTAAGTGTGTGTCTCTTTTCTTAGACTTGGCCAAGGTGTCATCCACATAATCTTCTCTATTTTTATGCATCATGTCATGAAAAATGGTTGTCATAGCTCATTGATAGGTGGCTTCTGCATTTTTTAATCCAAAAGGTATAACGTTCCAACAATAGGTTCCCCATGCATAAGTGAATGTAGTATTTTCTTGATCTTTAGGAGCTATCTTAATCTGATTGTATCCAGAAAAACCATCCATCAAGGAATAAATCTCATAACTCGTAGTCATGTGCACTATCATGTCTATATTGGGAAGTGGAAAGTCATCCTTTGGGCATGCTCTATTGACATCTCTAAAATCTGTGCAAATTCGAATAGATTTGTCATGTTTGGAAACTAGTACAATGTTTGATATCCATTCAGCATAGTCAATAGCTCTTATGAATCCTGCACCAAGGAGTTTCTCTAATTATACTTTGACTAGGAGAGCTATGTGAGGATGCATTTCCCAATTTCTGTTTAATAGGTTTGACACCTGGAGCTATGGACAAGGGATGCATGATAAGATTAGTGTCCAACCTTGGCATATCTGAATAAGTCCCTACAAAATTGATCTTCTTTTTCTGTAAGAACTTAGTGTAAGCTTCTTTTTCTTGTGGTAACAAGGATTGAGCCAAGCGTACTACCTATGGAGCCTCATCTATACCCAAATTGATTGTTTGTATTGGTTTGATAAGCACTGAAGATCTATCTTGAAAGTAGCTAGGGAGACAATCAAGTACCTCATCCTTAGGCACCTCAAAGAGGTTTTCACCCTTGGATACATAATTTGTTTTTACTTTTTTTGGTTCTGACACCACCACACAGTGGTTTTCACCATCAGAACTCCTATTCTTTTGATTTTCTTTTCTTTTTATTTTGTGACTAAGGTACTTGATGTCTAGCTTTGTCATGTTGGTAGCCCATTCACTGGTGGAAGAGACTATGGGTTTGATGGCATTCAAGTAATAGGTTATCTCATAATCATTTTGGAACGTTAAGATCTCAGATTCTTGATAGCATTGGGACCAATCAATGAGGTTAGGATGAAAAAAAGGTAATTCAATGACTGGTTCAAGGTTTTGAATGTGAATGATATCATCTTTGGTGACTGAAGAGTCAAAGTTTGTCAAGTATCCTTCTAAGCTACCCAAATCAAGATTCGTCCTAACAAGTGAAGAATCGTCCACTAGGGAAACATGTGGGTTCAAATCCTCTAATCCCACACATGACTCGATGGCTACCTTGGGTTGAGAACTATAAGTGTGAATGACATCAACATCCATGTCAACTATGGAAGGCTCTGAGAAGGAGTCCCATTCATACTCATATGAACTTATTTCTGAACTTTGACTAGGATGTTTACACCATGAAGGTTTTAGGCATCTTGATGTGGAAGCTCTAACATCATCAAGGGTAATACCTTCTCTTTCCATCAAACGAACAAGGTTCTTTCATTGGCATTCTCTGATAGGATCTTCTACATCTGATTCATCTTGTTCTAAGCTTGCAACTATCCCAAGAGTGACTGGACTATCTAAATCTCCCCAAAGGAGATTAGTGGAAGGGACCCAATCTTCACATATCTTGTTGATTTGTCAAATTAGGTATGTATTCTAGTTCATCTTCATTATCTAACTCATCAAGGATAGGAGCAGTTTTCTTGTTGTGATTTACAAATCCTAGGCCAATTGTCTCCTTAGACTTGTATCCAAAAAGATCATGATCAAGGGGTTAAACTCTAGCATCCAATCTATGACTAAGAGGGCCATGTCCAGGATAACCCATCTTTTTGAAAAAATTATACCCTCTTCCATAAGCCTTAGGAGAGGGAGAGAAGTTCTCATTGTGCATGTATTTCTCTTTTATATAAATCCAGTCTTTAATGGCTATCTCTTCTTTCTCATCTTGAATGGGCACTAAGGATTCTACAAACGTGCCAAATAAATTCATAGTTGAAGAGGAAGGTCTCATTTATTGTGAAGGCTTTCCATAAGACTTTGGTCAAACTGGTAGTATCATGAGGGAGTTGAGTTAATACCCCCCCATGCCAAGGTCTACTAACTTGAACTTTTCTTTACATTCAGCTAAGATTGCATTGAAGTCTTATGCTTCTCTATTGAGAGGAACATGAGCACTCACTGAAACTAAGTTAATAGATAAAGTGTTATTCCCAGGTATAAAAATCTCTATTCCATTATAGGGGAACTTAACACACTGATGATACTTAGATGACATTGCTTGCATATCATGAATCCACAGTCTACCGAGTAAGATATTGTACGCAAGGGGGCCAACGTCAACTATTTGGAATAAAATATCTTTTTCAATAGGGTCAATCCTAACAAGAAGGATGGCCAACCCCTTGGAACTTCTTTCTACCTCATCATAAGCTTTGATAGTGATCTTTTTTCTAGTATCTATGACTTTTTCAGAATAACCCAACATCTCCAAAAGACTTAAGGAACAAATATTAAGCTCAGCACCCCCATCACCCCCATCTATTAACATGTGCCTAACATGGGTTTTTTAAATCATGACCTCAATATGAAGAGTGAGATTGTGTGGGTGGCTCAAAGCTTTATCATCATCCTTCGAAAATGTAAGGTAATGAGGGATAGCAATATGATTAACCATGTTCTAGGATTGATCAACATCTAAATTGTTGGGGATGTTTGCTGCACACAAAGCATCCTCAAGGACTTTCTTGTGTCTCGGGGACAACTCTAAGAGCTCAAAGATCAAAATCTAAGCTGGGGTTCTTTGCAACTGATCGACAAGATTATAGCTCGACTTAGGATTCAATGCTAGTTTTGAGGTGACATTCTTGGATGCCACTTGCTTTGGTTTACTTGGTTGACTTGAACTAGATCCTCTAATGACAACTGGACCTTGACTTCGTGTGACACCATTGAGATTTTGAGATGACACTCTGGAGTTAGGACCCCTTAGCACTATGATGGGTTCTTCATCAAAGATAGGAGGAGATTCCATGTCTAGATCATAACCATGGGGATCTTTATTCCTCATCATGTTGACATTCTCTTCTACAACTTCAAGCATGTTGATGACATTATCTACATCTTTGTAAGTGTAATTGACCTCAACCTTTCCATTCTTAGGTTTAGAGGTTTCCCCCTTCTCATACTTGGGCAAAGGTTCTTTGAATGCCTTATGATTAGTGTTGGTGTTCAATCCATCTACCTTAAGTTTTCCATTCTCAATGAGATCTTGGATAATATGTTTGAGTTTCCAGCAGTTTTCAATATCATGTCCAATGCCATTATGAAATTTGAAAAAGGCTTTCTCATCCCACCAATGTGGCTTAACATCAAGTATATAATGCTTTGTGGGATCTTGAGGATGCACAAGGTTGTTGGAAATGAGTGTTTTCAAGACATCCTCATATGAATCACCAAGTTTTGAAAACTGATGTCTCTCTTTCTTAGGCTTATCATGGTATCTTGGCTTGTGCTCTTGTTGATTGGATGCATTGAGTTTCATGGCTTGAACAACACTAGACAAGTGGAGAACAACTTGATCTATAGGTTTGGAGGAATCCATAACTCCATCATTGACCACTTGTTTGTTCCTATTCCAATGTGAGTTTTTCTCTTTATCCTTGTTAGGGTTGTTGTTATTTTGACCATTGTTGTTGTTGTTTCCATGTCTGGTCAAAATTACTCATTCTCTCAAAACATCCTCAATCCTACATGTGGTTTCAACCATGGTGTCAAAGGAATCAAAAACCATCTTCCTAACTTCATACTACATTTCGGGAACCAAGTTGCTAACAATGATGTGAATCTTATCATTTTCAGGGATGGTCCTAGAGTAGTGAGAGCATTGTCATCTCAACCTTTGCAAGAAAGTGACAAAGGATTCCCCTTGATTTTTCCCTAATTTGCATAAGTCCAACATGGTGATAGATCCTGAAAGGTTGTATGCAAAGTGTTGGACAATTCTATGGACAAGCTCTTTGAAAGTCTTAATGAGGGGAGTTATTTTGGTGAACCATTCCATCACTTGACCCTTAAGACTCCTTGGGAATAATCTCATGAGGTATGAGTCATCTTGATGAAACTCAAAACTCCTGATAGAGAATTGACGCATGTGATCATGTGGATCTCCATTACCATCATACTTGTCATATTGAGGGATCTCAACCTTTCTAGGAAATTCTTTCATGCTCACACTCTTGTCAAAAGGATTAGGACAAATTAAGTCAAGTGAGAGTGAACTCTTGGGTGCCAACATCTTCTCCATCACACTCTTGAGTTGTTTGATCTCTTCTTCTTGAGATGGACCTTGCTTCTTAATCTTCTTGTCCACATCAAAGTTGTAGGGGACTCTAGCACCCTTGTTGATTAAACTCTCTAGGAACTTGTCTTTGTTTTTCTCTAAGTATTTCTCCACATACTTCTCGAAGAGTGGTTCTTGTTGTATCTTCATGAAGTCTTGGAAGTTGAGGTCAAAACTTGAGCTACTACCCCCATATTGTGAACCATGATGAGCACATTGTGAAGGTTTTCTTGAGTTCCTAAGAGGTGTTCGTCTCCTATAATGATCATGTTTTGAATCCCTTCTTCCTCTAGGACTAGAAGATCATTAAGGTGTTCTTGAACATCTTCCACTTCATGGAGTCTTAGGAGGGGTGGATGGTTCCACCACCAACATGCATGTTGTTAAATTGATCATTAAGTTGTTGGGCCAAGAGTCTATCTTTCTCTTCCTGGAAGGCTCTCCTTTCTATCTCCAACACGGTTTGTCTCTTTGACTCTAGGAGTCTAAATTGCTCTTCCTTTTCATCTTGTTCATCTAGGAAGGCTTTCTTTTCATGCTCAATTCTCTTAAGTCTTTCACTTGTGTATCTTGAAGATTCTTTGAGCGGTGAACTTGGTATTGAATGTCTAAACAAGTCATTGGTGTATGTTGCATTCACATGAGCATCATAGGGTTCATCATCTTGGTTTTCATGTTGTGATTTTTATTCTTGATAGGCATGCCTCTTATCCCTTTTATCCCTTTGATGTGCATCCAGATATCTAGTTGAGATAAGGGGTGAGACTGGTCAATTTTCACGAGAGGAACTGCCAAACAAAATGGTATCTCTATGTCTTTCAAATATGTCATCAAGGCTTTTATCCATTTCTTCCCTCTCTCATTAAGTCATTGTGTAACTCATATCCATGTCCAAGTGAGAAGATGATAAGGGTGTACTCAACTCACTAAGATTACTCTTGGGATCAAACCAAACTTTTGAGTTGTTCCTGGGTGATTGATCAAATACAAGTTTGTTTCCCTTACATTTTTGGTGAGTTTGAACTAAGGGTAATTGGTTAAAGACTACTTTAGGTTGGTTTCCTTGATTTACTTGATATCTTGTTGTAACCAACATGAAAGAAAGGGCACTAGGTGATAGGATGACCCTAAGAAATGTTGGTACCAATCCAGGATAGTAAGAGCACCGACTTGTCCAAAAGAGAGGTGATAAGATAGAATTTTGCAAGAGGCGTAAACCAACACTGCCATAGAGGTGCCTAATGAATGGGTGAATAGCCTAACACATATGGATTAGGAGGATGATTTACCCAAGTTATATTGATTTAATTTGAATTTGTATGGAAGTGAATGGATGAGAGATTAGTAAAACTCTCCAAGCATGTTATCAAAGGATCCAAAGGTTGATCTTCTAAACAAGGATGATTTATAGCTCACTGATTCCAAAAAAGGTCACTCATGAAATCAAAGATTACTAGTTCAAGAGGTCAAAATGCAAGAATCCAAGGTGCAAATAGGCTTCTAACAGTGGGGTAAGTGACTTGATTTGACTCAGATCGACCGAGGAAGACTAGAAATGACAAGATAGCAAATCAAGAAAGTTGTAAAAAGCTGGTTTTTTGACTCGAGAACTCAATTTTTGTTCATTTTAATTGATCAAAGAGATGCATTAACAGATTCTTATCATTAATCAGGCACACAAGACAGCAATCAGGGAGTTCAAGAAAATAATTGTCTTCAAACAATGAGCAAGGGACAAAGAAACCTTGCGCATAAACAAGAATAGTGATGTAGTATTCTACTCCCTAAGAATTCTACTTGTGTATGTTCTCAAAATGTTTTCCAATCACACACATAGTCCTATAATGAAAAAGTTGGTTGCACTATGGTTCATAGTAATGGTCAACTCTGCAACTCTTGTAATCTCAAGTGGGCGAACTCCAATACAGGCGCATTGGGGTTTTGACACATTCTGAGAGTTTAATCAATTAGAGATGCTGAGGAGATCTGACAGACCAACAAGAAACCACACCTGTGGAGATTTCTTCCACAAGGACATTTATATAGCGGTTGTTGCTACCATGGAAAGAATGGCTAATACCACTTGAGGTTCCATCCACATGGTTTACCCAATAAAGGGAGTGTCCACTACGATTAACCCTCTCTAACAAGGAAGACTCACAAAATGGACCACATGGGGACTTAACTCAGATTCAAGGGTTCTGAGTTTCTGATGCACCCAAAAGGGAATAGAGCATACTCCTTTAGCCTCTTCACCTCACCAAAACAAAGCAAGAAAATTAATTGACATGCTAAGTTGAAATCACCTCACCAAGATTTGTATGCCAACAATGACTACCGATCTCTCTAAATGGGACCAAGAGAGAACATACCATCAAATGTTGAAGACTAAACCAAGTGGAACAATGAGATGATAACAAGTCCTTCCCTACCTACAAGGGGATCTATCTTTGAGAAGAGCTTTGCATGTAAAACAAGTGAATGAAGCCCACTCTCTCAAGAATGCCAAAAATAGTGTTCATAGGGCCTAATTACTATGTGAGACATATATGCAAGAAAGAAAATCTAGATTCATTGTTTTCTTTACAGCAAAATTGAAGTGTGATCTATGAAAGCAAGAAATCACTCAAGTAAGACACATGAGAGGTTCATTTTAACTTCTGAAATCCAAATGTTATAGAGATGCAAAAAAATACCTCAATTCCAAAGCAACAAGATTAGTAGATTTTACCTTATTTTTATTTTTGTTGAGCTTTTCTGTGCAAGCAAGCCACGAACTCTCCAACAAGCAAACAAGAAAATAAGATATGCAACGTATATTCAACTTATGCAAACCTTAGGGTTAGATATGAAAATCAATTATTAGGAGCAATAATAACCAGCAAATAATCCAAATGACAACTCATATCATGCATTGAACCATGTGAAAAATAAGTGCATACTCATCACAAAATTTTATTATTTTTTTTGATTTGACCTAGTCAACAAGATCTAATTTGTTTGATATAATTTTGGCCACAAAATAGAAATGCAAAATAGATACCCCTGTTAAAAAACAAAGAGCTTTCAAAAATGTAAAATTTTTAGAAAAACCTCTTCATTTGTGCCCTAGAGACCCATTTTACCAAAACAGACCAATTTTTGTAAATCAACTATTTGAGCTATGATATTGCATCCAAATTTAAAACACAAAGAATGGACCCCCTGTATAATTTAAAGGGATTTCTGAAAATATAATTTTTTTTGAAAAATATGCTAATTTTCCCCAAAAATTATTTTTTTATGAAAAATAAAGAAAAAAATATAAAAAATTCACAATACCTCAGAAAATTTTGAATTTTATTGAAGCGTCTCTAATATGTCACCAACCTACAAAAAACATTCCAGACCAAAACTCCAAGCCATTTGGGAGATATGATCAAATCTTTGAAAATATAGGGTTTTTGTCTCCAAGCAAATCTGCATAAGGGGGTTAGGTCCAAAAATAACCAAAACCAACATGTAAAGGTGGGTTTCCCCATGGTGGGTACCAAACATGTGTGCTAAAATGTTGACACACTTCTATGAGTCATTATATCCAAGATTTCTCAAGAATGAGGTCTCAAATGGTGACTCATAGCTCTCTATTCATGGAGTGCAAGGGTTTATAATGGAGGCCCTCAGTTTAGACCTAGTTTGTGCCCATGCAAGTACATAAAATGAGAGATTCAAAGAGGAAAGGAAAGAACAATAGTCTCCATGATCATCAAATATGCATGCAAATGAAAATGGAAGCTATTCTATATGATAACAATGCATGAAATCAAGCTAATCTATGAAAGGAAATATGCATGCAAGATTATTATATGAAATGAAATATGAATCTAATCTACCATGCAAGTGCAAGAGTAATCTAAATGGATTGCCATGGAGGCATGAGAGAAGAAGATAAGAAAAGAGAAGTTTCAATGTTCAAGCTCAAGTGCTCAAAATATCCTCCAAAATCACTCTCCAAACCTGCAGCATAAAAATAAAATAAAATCTAGGTCTATAAAATCTGGATCTACAAAATCTCCATGCATAAAATCTTCATGCCTAAATGAGAAGGAGAGGGTTGCTTATAAAAGATTTACAAATGAATGGACGGTCAAGATTAAGAGGCAAAATGAAATGAGCAATGGTGGAGATTAAATCTTGGTTGATCCATGTGCTCAAGATTCTCAAGAGGCAAAATCAATGGACATGGTTAAGAGGCAAAAAGATGCGTGGAAGAGATTAAGAGGCAAAAGGAGATTCCACTCATCTTGGAAAGTGTGCATTCAATGTGTAGACAAAAAATCTTTTTCTTTTTATTTTTATTTTATTATTTATTTATTATTTTTAGCAAAGTGGTTTCCATTATTTAATTAAAAGATTTTTTATTTATTTAAAAGAGATTTTTTCTTTTAATTAAATGTGTCTTAGGATAAAGTGATTTTATTATATAATTAAAAGATTTTTTTTATTTAATTAAAAGGGTGCATGTTCTCTTAATTAAATAAAACTTAGGATAAAATGATCAAACCTTAGGAAATATTAAAATAATTGAATTAATTATGATTTGATCAAGGAAATTGATTTGAATTGAAAATACTGCAAGGCATTGATTCAAGAAATTGATAAATTGATTCCATCATTTGATAAATTAAAGAATGGGGGCCTATAGTTTAGGCGACCATTTTAGGGTGCATACAAAATTCTGCTTCTTTTCCTCATTTTCTTCTTAAACTCCACAAAATAACTATCCAATGCACTTTCAAAGTTATCTCCTATCTGGTCAATGAAATCACTTATCTGTAGGGTGATAGGTCGGTTCTTATCCCATACAACATCACCAACAATAGGAAAACTATTATGTATATAGAAGAATATAAAAATGAGTAGAGAACCAAACTTACACATTGAGTTCTTCGCCTTCATGATAGAAGTGAGGTTCTCAGCAAGTTGTGTCAGTTGTAGCTCGAAAAGATCATAGGTATGATATTTCTTCACCATCTTCCATGCCTGGTCCACCGCTATACATGGAACACTATCAAGCCTACTGGATTGGTAGAATTTGTATGCAATCACTCTTACTACAAAATCAATTTCTGGATCTGTGATTGTAGAGATAGTCATTCCTCTTTTGTTCCAAACCGCTTGAGTGTTAGCTTGAATAATTTCCTTGCTTTGGAATCTCATTGTCTTTTTCCTTGTAAGACTAGGGTAACCAGTTACTCAGTGAATCATCTCCTTTGTAATCTTAATTGGTCCATCCTCCAGCCATAGCTTCATGTCATGAACTCATCTCAACATGATTTTGATCCATTCGAACTTAAAATTCTATGGGAAGTCAAGGGCATGCACTAACCCTCACTCGGCAACCTTCTGGTGTTTAGCCTTAACACCCCGTTGTTGCATAGTTTGTCATAAAATTCTCTAAGCTCATAATCACCTATTTCTCCAACCTTGCACATGTAGCATGTGCATACATCATTAATCATTAGAACCTTTGGAGGAATAGATGATAGGGCACTTGTAAGATCTCCCATTATTGCACTTTCAAGAACGACTTGAAATTTTTCTGGTTCACACACATTGTTCCTTACAAGTTGAATGTTAAACACTTTCTTTCCTTGCTTCTTAGCTACAACGAATGATGTTGATGCCATTTCTAGGGTTCAAATATGAATGTAAGTATCTTAGTAAATACCTTGTTTCAATAGTTCTTAGATGTTTGTCAACAACACGCTGTGAAGATCTCTATAAATCACACTTAGCACAAATAGCTCTAGATAATTTCTCTAGAATCTCTTTGCAAGTTCTTAAATAGCTGGTGAAATGAGAATAAATGGTAACATTCTTCTTTATAAACTTCAAATGATTGGATTAGGGATTCATTAATGATCTGTACACTTTTTAGGTAAGATACAATTGTCTCAACAATCTCATGTCAACTCGGTTAACATAAGTTTAGTCAATACTACCATTCATTTTCATCTCGATACTTACCATATCTTGGCTACCATAGGAGATCAAAATACACTAGTGACTTAGTCACTATGAACTTAAAATGCTGATGCTCAACATCAAATATACAATGTAGCTTCTTTCTCAAATCTGTCCTAATGCATCTTAATCTATGTAGATATAGACTTTAACATATCAATTGTTAGGAACTGATGTAAAATAAAGCATTATAAGATTCAGTTCCATGCATACCTTCTTTGCTTAGTTCAAAGTAGTGTGATCACCAGATCCATTGGATTGGGTGACCTCAGGTTCATTGGCTCCACTACTACTTGCTTCCTCTTTCTTCTTCCATGTCTTATTCATCTGTTTCTCATCTAATCAACAGTTTCTTCATTCTTGACTTGTTCATTTCTCAGGACATGTGCTCTACAGTCTCTCTTTAAGTGACCAATCTTATTGCATTTGTAACAGACCGGACTTCCACTCATCCAACTCTTGGATTTGCCTCTAAAATGTGTCTTCAAATAGTTTTCTCTAATATGACCATATTTTCCACAATAATGACAACTATACCATGTATTGTAATCCTAATTGTATGTGTTACCTTTCCTCGGTACTTTGTTTTGCTGATTGGATGTCCACTTAGATTTGGATCTACACTCTTGTGCTCTATGATCATATTTCTAACACTTAAAATAATGGCCTTGAAATCTAGGTGAGGTAGGTGGATTACTGACCTTTGACCTGCATTCATGTGCCTGATGCCCATGTTTCTTACAATTTAAACAATTTCCATTGAATTTTGGTTTTGGATTGGACTTACCATATTTTCTTCTACAGATGTTAGTTGTGTGACCTAGCTTTCCACAATAATGACATGTAGGTTTGTTGTTCTTTGGCTTTGCATTCCTTTGTTCTCCACTCTTTAATGATTCTCCTTCCTCAATGGATGACTGGTGCTCATCATGTCCAAGTCCATAAGTATCACTAGATCTTCTAGGTGACCTTAATAGTTATTCAAAGTATCTCACAACTTCATTAGGCTTGTTCATCCTCTCATTGAGTTCCTTTTCAAATCTTAGTTCATTCTTCAGTTTGCTATTTTCTGATCTCAGATTTGTGATTTCCACATCTAAACTTCCAAAATCTTGATTAGCAAGTAATAGTTGATTCATCATGTCCAATTGATTGTTTGTCAGCCTTTGTATGCCACATGTCCTTTCATCAAGTCTCATAGATATTTGTCTTTTGTCTTCTTTGGCCATTGGCTTGTCTTCTTCAACTTTCTTTTTCTGTTCAACAAATTCACAAAATCTTACTAATTGTATTTCCCACTGTCTCTTCAGATTTATGATGTCTTCATTCAGTATGTTGTTTTTCTCCAGCAGATCTATTATGGATTTGTCACTTTTAGTAGAATTACCATTGTAAAATAGACCTATAGTATCTTCTTCTTGATATTGAGTCTCATTCTGTTGTATTGCCAACTCTCTCCTTCTGCTTAAGGATTTCTTCAATTCACCTCTGGCTGCTTCAAGCTGATGTAGTACAATTTGAATGTCAATTTTTTGATTCTCTATGATCTTTCCCAACTTATAAACCTCCATCTCAAAGATCTTAACTCACAAGTGATTAGACTTTTTAAAGATACTTAGCTCTAATACCAATTGTTGGAAATCTAATATGGGAAAGTGAGATACTGAGAGGGGGGTGAATCAGATATCTACTATTATCACCATTTTGACATAAATTCACTTGCATAACATAAACATCAAATTCAATACTGAAATAGATCTAACATTCTAATCTTCATCTGTGAAATTTGGAACATATCACAAAGATTTTGGTTATCTAGAAACCCTTGAAAGGTAAAACTGAGGTGGGGATGACACCCACAAATCATTACTACTACAGTATTAAATTTTTCTTTTTAGGGCTACAAAATTTGATCATAAACTAATGATCTACCCTATGAGGGGTCTTCCCTGCTAAGAGCTTTGAGACTTATACAATCTACCTTGCAATTTAAACTTACAAAAAATTAAGCACTCAGTTAAAAGATTTACTTGGCCCTATTAGGACCACTCTATTAAGAGATTCTCCCTGATTCACCTGTTAGAATGACTCGGTACCTGATCCTTCAGTTTGCACTATAATGCTAATAATAGATCTTCTCCTTCTAATATAGATTTGATCTCCTTTATGAAATATATCTAAGTTTTGTCCTTCACTACTTTGCTCGGTCACTAATGCCTCTAATGATCAAAACACTTCTCTATCCTACATGTATGAGATCCCCTTCATACTCATACTTCATACTCTTCTCACATACATCATTTTAGGGTTTGGATCTCATCTTATATAAAAAACAAATCAACTCCATAAATCAAGATCAATGGTCTAGATTGTCTACTTATGTCGCTTAAGCATTCCCTAGTTCTGTTTGGTTACATAGATTTCCTAGGGATCAATGATTACAATTATAAAACATAATCATCTCTGTGATTTCCTCAACAAACAATAAATTTAGTGTAGATGTTGGCCAAAATGGTTTAACTAAGAATTTTTTCCATTAAAAACACATATATCAAATCTGGCTTACTTGGCATATGAAGTCTCTGGCACTCGGCATTAACTATTCTTCATATACTGGTGCTCGGTACTGATATCTACACAACTCAGCATAATCTTGTTTGGCTATTACTGAAATACTCAGTGACCTCTCACTTTCTCAACAATAACTAATTCTCGATAAATGTACAATATACAAGTCTAGACTTTAACTCGGCCTATACATGATGACTCAGTCGCAGTGATATATATATATACATACATGTGTATGTATGTATGTATATATGTATTTGCATGTATATATATGTGTGCATACACACACACAGATATATATATATATCTCTATGTGTGTGTGTGTGTGTGTATAATTAATTTCTTCTTTTAAATTTAGAACTAAAAAACTAAAAACTAAAAATCAAAGAAACAATGGAAACATTTACAAACCTATAAATTGACAGTGAATTACCTCATTGTGGCTAGAGTTTTCTCCCTTTGCTCCCTTCCCTCTATTGCTTAACATTTTGAGGTGACCTAGGGAAAATTATTTTCATATAGTATGTGGAATCAAATGAGGTACACACTATTAGGTATGAATTTTTTTGTCTAGTTTGTGGTATGAAAGTTTTTTTTTTGGTATAAAAGCAAGCCACCAATCAAAGAAATCAAAAGAAATGGGTGATTTAAAAGAAATAGGTGATTAGTGAGAAAGAGTGAATGACTCTCTTTCTAGATTTAAATACCTATGAGATATCTCCTAAGAGTTCAAATCATGTGATCGAATGAACAATGCAAAAGCAAGACCACCAAATAACCCAAATCAACCCAAGCCCGACCATTATCTACCAAGTGGCATCCATTTTGTACAAATCTATTAGTAAAAATTCTATTTAAATATTTTTATATGGATTCAAATTGAACTAAAAGGAAAAACATCCTTGGTTTTCACGTTTAAAGTGAAATTAGGGGTTTGATTTCGATCCATCTATCCTCTACTCTGTCTCACAAAAAAGTTAAACTCAGTGACCAAACATTGTAAACAACATCTATCCTATGATATGTATTTGGAAACAAAATAAAATCAAGAAACCAAATAATGAAAACACGCAAGAAAAATGAAAACTAAAAGATGCACAACAAGGCCAACCTAACAAATGAAAATAAGCGAAACATAAAATGAGAGTGACCTATGGCAAATTATTTTCATCAAGTTTGTGGTATGAAAGTTTTGTTTTGTGTTTTTCTGTTGTATGTTATATTTTAACACAAGTGGGAATTTTAAATTTTCATACTATAGTCATTGTCATTAATGCCAACTTTAGCACCAACTTTGAGCCCTAAATGTAATCTCTTTGGGGTGCCAAAGGCAACACAAAGGGCACCTAATTTAGCGCCTAGGTGTGCAAAACCAAAATTTTCCTCATGAAAACATTTGGAATTGAGGTAAATGTTTAAGTAGTAAGGGTTTTATAACATTTGAATTTAGTGTGATAACAACATATCCCCAACTAGCTTGGAAAAAAATGGATACATCCTAGTTCAACTTTACATAATAAAAACATAATTTGATAGAACTAAGAAAAAGTTGTATTGTGTTTTAGTAACTTGAAAATCAAACTCTTTTACCTATCAAATAAATAAATTTAGATCTCATGCCTTATATTGGTTAATGGAGATATACACCCTAGTTATATCAATCAAGATGTCAAAGGTTCTAGCTAGTGGCTAGACTTCCATGCAATACTAATTATGAAAAGATAACATATTAGGCTAAAAATATTATTTCCATGCATCATAAAGTAGGTCACACTATGTATCGACCTTTCAATTAATTTGTAGTAAATTATTAAGTCTTATGTGGTTTGAGTCATTTGTAAATATTTGTTGGCTTTTATTTGATGAGGGGATTTCTACATAACCAGGCCAACTACTTTCACCACATCCTCTATGGAGGATAAACACAAATCATGAAAAATAAAAAAATTAAGAATTAAAGTTTTTGATCTTATCTAAGATAAATATTGTCACACTATCTAATGTAAAGTAGGTTTCAATCAAGAATAAGGAATCCAATCTCTTTGAAATAGTTCTAATGAATTTGTTGAAGAAGTGTAAGGTACAGAACCCACAAAAATTATTAGTAATAGGTTTTCTTTCATCTAGATAACAAGGGATCATGGAAGGGATGTCCATTAACAAAAACACAATGTTGAAGCTATTAAATTTCCAATCTATAAAGAGTTTGATTACTTACCGTGGCTCCAAAGTACATTTTGGTTGCATCAATAAACCTTCAATCTTAATCAAGGCTATGCAAATTTGTAGTCATATTGTAAATAAATGCCTTTTTTATGTGAAATTTTAGTCATAATGTAATCATAATATTTGAGTTCTAGTTGTCAAGATTTTGTGTGTAAAATTTTTGCGAAGAGAAAAGCATTGCAATGCCCTTTTTTTTTTTTCATGGTACGTCTTAATGAAAAACAAGTGTATTAACAAGATAATTTAAATAATATTCTTGTGGTGCACAACTATTATGCCTATTATCATTGTTGTGTATTACAGGATCCAGAGGAGGCCATGGACAATGTAGAACTACTAAATTGTAGAGAGGAAAGTGGATAGAAATAAATATGACAACAAAATCTACATATACAATAGAGGTAAGAAGAGAAAGAAACCTAAAATAAATGAGGAAGGTGTTTGTGAATTCACAAATGCTACAACATAGAGGAGATAAATTCATTCTTTTTCAAACTTATTAGTTGAAAATGCATATGAATGGTGATTAAATGTGATTCTATGATCAAGGGAAAATTTTAAAAATTAGCATGCCCAAAACATGATATCAATAAGTCAAATATATGATTAAAGTGATGTTTTGTGTTCGATAACATATTCATTGACACATGTCCATTCTACAGTCACATGTTTCAAAAGAGTAGTGGGGCCCACATCCTTCACTTCAAATAGTCACTTTTACATCCCATTGTGTTCAAAGAAAACCTAACTTGTTCAAAATAAGCATAGACATTCAAACATTAGTGTAAGAGAATATCCCTAACATATAGAAAAAGCAATTTGCAAAGACATTCGAATAAAACTTCAACGGGAGCACCATGTCACCGTTCGATTTACTCTCACTATAGTGATGTGGGTGTTCTCTCAAAACACTTGGAGCTTATCCCTAAAGCTGATTAGGAGGGATTGGGATGGATTAAGGACCATGAGAACCCCATAGTGGCACAAAAATAGGTATAGAACACATGTTTTGCCCCTAGAGCCTCAAGGATCCTAATAGAGCTAAGATGTAGATTAAGCTAAAGATGATTAAAATAGAGTTGATTTTAGTCCAAATGAAGATGTGATATGATGCTAAAATGATTAGAAAATCTTAAAAAAGAACTAGATTCAATCCATTAAACTATTCTAGGATGATCTATGAAAGCACAAAATAGAGTTAATCTAATAATTTATGCTAAAAACTTATGATCTAGAAGTAAACTAGCATTATAGCAGTACTATGAAATGATTATGTGAATTGGTAAATTTCTCTTGGAAGTGAGGGTATTTATAGGATTTTAGGAAGGGCTTGGGTTAGGAAGTGGAGTTAGGGTCAGAGTCAGGGTTTGGGGTAGAGTCTGAGGTAAGGCTAGGGGTAAGGTTAGAAGGATGAGGGTTAAGGTTTCTCACACATGTGTGAGAAACACTAAGGAAGTGTGCCTAGGGATAAACAATGGAAGAGAAGACATAGGTCTCATTTATGAGGCTGTAAGAGACTTAATGAGTGTGTAAGAGGCCATTAATGAGTCTGTAAGGCTCATTAATGAGGGGTGTTGACTAAAAGTCAAAAAAAGGCTTGGATTAGGCTAAGAAAGTTACGAAACACCTTCTAAACAAGTTTAGGAAAGGTTTCAAAAAATTTGGAAGGGTTTAGGAATCTCTAGAAGATTCTAGGGTTTTGAGGGATTTAAATAAATATTTCATTTATTTAAAGGGTTTTGGTCAATTTATTAAATAATTAAAAAATATTGGGGGAAATGATGTTTAAATTGGATTTAAGCATTTTTGGAAGGGATTTATTAATTAAATGTTTTTAATTAAGATAGGAGGAATTAATGGCATAATAATAAATTAATTAATTAATTAGCAAATGATGATGTCATCAAGAGTTTTTGAAAAATAAAAAATACTTTTATTTACCAATGAATTTTTAGGTGTCTACATTTTGCCTCTCTTTGATGTGATTCCATAAGTGGCATGGCGTCAAAGAAAAGAAAATAAGATGCCCCGGGCTAGAATAGAGGATGAGGGGTTGTGCCCCCTCGAGAAAATAACGCAAAGAGGAAACATTGTGGAATTTTCTCGAAAAGAACACAAAAAATAAGGGAAGGGAAGAATAAACAACCAAAATTCCAAGAGAAAAGATGGAGGAATGCAATATGAGGTGAAATGTAGGATACAAGATGCAACTACATGAAGGATGCAAGATGCAAGATTAATCTATATGATGCAGGATGTAAGATGCAAGATTAATCTATATGATGCAGGATGTAAGATGCAAGATTAATCTATATGATGCAGGATGTAAGATGCAAGATTAATTTATATGATGTAGGATGATGCTACATGTTGGATGGAGGATTTAGGGAGCTCTATGTGTAAATGTGGAGAGCACAACCTAGTTTGATAGAGAAATATTAGAGACCTACCAAGGTTACTAAGAACACAAGGCCTTGTCACCAGTGTTGCATAGGACTGACACAAAAAAGACATGCAAGGTTGCCCCAGCATCACACATGAACCCAAGAGGAAGCATGGTAGAAACGATGCTGGAGAAACCACAAACAAATGACATTTCCCAAGTGCACCATGGAACCTAGAAGATCACATGTGAATCATGCAAGGGTCATATCTGATTGACTCACAGGCAAAAGAAAAAGATCAAAAAGACCTTTCCTCAGATTTTCCTCATTCGCAGCACACCACGATATAAAGGATCATGGAAACTTTGAGGAGAGGAACAACAAGAAGCTGAAAAAGATTAACAAGATCCAAAGGACAAATCCAAGACCAAAATGATAACTCCAAAAGACATCATTTTCCAAGGAGAGATATTGATTTGATTGATGGGGGAAGATTTGGTCTGAACGTGAGGAAGGATACATCGACACGGACCTGGTTTGATTGGTGGAAGATTAGGTTGGATAGGAGGAAGGATACATCCTCAAGGACCCGGTGATTAATGAGAAGAATGTGTGTTGTTGCTAGAAAATGATGAGTCAAGGATAATCCCGGTGATCAAGAATAGTTGAAAAAATATATTGTGGAAGTATAAGGCTGGGTGGGACAAGATATCTGATCAAATACTACTACTGGACTGATGAGGGTATGTACAACAAGAAATGATGATATGTACAATGGATGAGGAGATATTTTCAATGGATATGTACAAAATCTCAGGGACTTGGATAGGAAGATCTCTCTATACAAGATATGTACAGGATTGGGGATAGGATCTTATTGCTACATTGGATAGCCTTGAGGATAGAACACCTTGGGATTGATGGGTTGGTGGTGGGGATGGGGATTGGATAAAGAGGATTGGGATTTGGGATGGGGGGATGGGAATTTGATAGATAATGACTCAGTCCTTTATGTATGGTGCCTGTTTCTAGGTTTTCACCCACATACTTGTCCAAGGAACTTGAATTGCCAAGTTTTCATGATTGGACGATTATTTTTCTTTTCTTTCTTTGCTTTTTTTTGTATTTTTCTACTTTTTTCAAATTTTATGGATTTTTCTAAATTTTTCAAGATCTGGTTCAAGCATAGAACCTCTTCAAATGTATGATGTTGATGGGATCATTCATGGGATCACCTTATGGTATAGATAGATGGTAGGCTCTGGAGCCAAAGCATGTTGTGACAACATAGGGGCCCAACCAAGTAGGCTCAAACTTGCCCTTTTTCTCTTGATGTGCTTGCACTTTCCAATTTTCCTTTAGGAACATGTCACCCACTTGGAATTGTCTTGGATGAACCTTCTTGTTATAACTCCTTTTGAGTCAATTTTGGTATGCAACTAGGTGATCATATGCTTGTTGTCTCTTTTCACCTAACAATTCCAACTGTGTGAGGCGTGCCACGTGATAGTCTTCATCTGTAGTGTAATTTTTCATGGAGAAACACAATGATGGGAGCTCAACCTCGATGGGTAGAATGGCTTTGTCACCATATATAAGGGAATATGGGGTGGTTCCTATGGGAGTACGATAAGAAGTGTGGTAGGCCTAGAGGCTAGGATTTATTTGGAGGTGCCAGTCACAACTAGAATCATTGACAACCTTCTTGAGGATTTTAAGGATGGTTTTGTTGGTTGCCTCAGCTTGGCCATTTCCTTGGGGGAAGTATGGACTAGAGAAATGATGGTGGATGTGGATTTTGGCACATAGATCATCCACATGCTATTTTTCAAAAGGTGTTCCATGATCTATGAAGATGGTAGATGATATGCCAAAGCGGCAAATGATAGTATAAGATGAACTTGGATATCTGGATGTCAATAGTGAGGGTGAGTAGAATTGCTTCAACCCACTTTGTGAAGTACTATGTGGCTTTTATGATGTATTTATGTCCATTTGAGGAAAGGGGAGTGATTAACCCAATGAGGTCGAAGCCCCAACATGAAAATATCCAAGGTGGCGCAATGGGTTGCAAGTCTTGTGCTGGCACATGAATCATATTTGCATGTTGTTGACATGGTAGACATTTCTTGACAAATTCACAAGCGTCATGTTCCATTGTAGGCCAATAATACCTGACTCAAAGCAACTACTTTGCTAGGACCATGCCACTCATGTGGGCACTATAAATTCTAGCCTGGACCTCTTGTAAAGCTAGGACAACCTCATTTGAATCTAAACACCTAGAGAGGATGTTATGATATCCTTGACGATAAAGGGTGTTTTCTACAAGAGTGTAGTAGGAAGCTCTATAAATTAGGTCTTGGCATTGGTTATTGTAGAGATAGGGAGATATGATACCATTTTTAAGATATGCATGGATGCTGTGGTACCATGGGGACTGGGGACCAACCAACACACACACCAATTCTGCATCGACATTCTTATAAGAAGGCGTGTGTAGCTGCTCAACTAAGAATTTTTATTGTGATGAGTTATGGGGGATTTCCAATAAGGATTCGATTGTTGCCATTGCATTGGCCACTTTGTTCTGAAGCCTTGGTATCTATGTGAACTGTAGATTTAGGAAATGCTCTTTCAGTCTATCCACCAATTCTTTATAGGGTAGAAGCTTGCCGTCCTTTGTCTAAAATTCATCTAAGACTTTCTTGATAATCAACTATGAATCTCCAAATACTTACAGTTCCATGATATTCCACTGGATGATTTTTTTGAGGCCTGAGATGAGTGCCTCATACTTTGCAATGTTATTAGTACATGGAATCTCAATTTGAATGATTTTGGAACATAGTCATCTTGAGGGGTGACGAATAGGATTCATGCCCCTGATCTATGTGATGTATAGGAGCCATCAAAGTATAGCTTCCATATTGGTTTCTCTTCAATCATACATAGATGCTCATTAGGGAATTCCATGATAAGTGGATATGCATCCACCAGAGGTGCTTCTACTAGTTGATCGGCAATTACTTTCCCTTTGATTGCTTTCTGATCAATGTACTAGATGTCAAACTCATTGAGTAGCATGACCCATTTTTCCATACAGCCTATGAGAGTTGTCCTTGATAATAGATACTTGAGAGGGTCCACTTTTGAGATTAGCTTGATAGTGTGGCTGAGCATGTAATGTTTGAGCTTTTGAGTAGCGAAGACCACTACAAGCAATGTTTTCTCCATTGGTGAACAATTGAGCTCATAGAGGACAAGAGTTTGATTGATATAATAAATGGCTCTCTCTTTGTTGTTGTCGTCATGTTGTGCTAAGAGTTCATCTAGTCTTGTAGTGGTTTTTGAGATGTAGAGTATGAGAGGGCATCCAAAAACTGGTGGTACAAGGATTGGAGAGTTGGCTAGATATTCCTTTAGCTTCTCAAAGCTTCTTTGATAGATAGGATCCCATTTGAAGCTTGTGTCCTTGAGGATCAGATGTGTGAAAGGTTGGCACTTGTCTGCCAACTGTGATATAAATTGGCACACTAATTGGAGCTTTCCTTGTAGGCTCTGGAGCTGCTTGAGTGTTTGAGGAGGAGGCATTTATGTAATGGCTTTGACCTTTTTAGGATCAATCTCTATGTCACACCGTGAGATGATGAAGCCTAGGATCTTTCCAGATGTTACACCAAAGACACATTTCTTTGGATTTAGCTTCAAGCCATAATGGTGCAAATGATTGAACACGCTTTCAAGGATGTTTAGGTGCTCACCTCATGACTTAAATTTTGCAAGAATATTGTCCACATAATCTTCCAATATTTTATGTATCATATCATAGAAGATGGATGCCATTGCTCATTGATAGGTGGCTCCTGCGTTCTTTAGACCAAATGGCATCATTTTGTAGCAGAAGGTACTCCATGGTGTGGTGAATGTTATTTTGTGTTAATCTTCTTCTACTATTTGGATCTAATTGTACCCTGAGAAGCCATCCATGAGTGACAACATCTCATGGCCCACTATGATATCAACTATCATGTCTATGTTAGGTAGCGAGAAATCATCCTTGGGACATGCTTTGTTTAAGTCCCTAAAGTTTGTGCATATTCTTATCTCTCCTGAAGGTTTGGTCACAGGCACCATGTTGGAGATCCACTCTGAATAGTCTATAGCTCTGATGATCTTGGTGTCAAAGAGCTTTTCTAGTTCTTTTTTTACTAATAGGGTTACCTTAGGATGCATTTTGCATAGCTTCTTCTTTACTGGCTTGACATTGGGGTCCACCACAAGATTGTGCACAACTATATTTAGATCAAGCCTAGGCATATGTGCATATGACCACGAGAAGTTGGTGGTGGCTTCTTGGAGAGGTGAAGTGAGAGCCATTTCTTCACCCTCGATTAGAGATGTTGTAATGTAGGTGATTCTCGGGCATTCTTCTATACCCAAGTTGACTAGCTTGGTTTCCTCAATGATGATAGGTGACTACTCAAGTCTGTAATCTTGGATAGGGGGAAGAGGAAAGTCTCCATCTTCTAGTGCCTTAGAGTGGTTTTCACCAGAAGATGTGCCCTTTATTTGCTATTTTTTAGAGTCAGAATGCGCCCCAAAGGGGTTTTCACATAACAACTCATTATTTTATTTTTCTATTTCAATTTTTTAGTTGAATCTTGCCTCTTCCCCTAAATATTCCTTAGGGTTGAGCTTGTAGATTTGAGTTGATTCTTGATGTTGATCTAATTTCTAGTCTGATGTTCCCATGAATCTTAAGAATGCTTATGGGCTTTGGAACTCATCGATATGTGTGACACTTGGTTGATCCCAGTCTATGAGTTCTAGATGGATGAGGGGAAGTTCTATGGTGTTAATGGTGAGTTGATGGAGGATAGAAGTGCCCAAGAGGGTATCATCATCAAAGATGTCATCATAGGATTTCTTTTCTTCCTCCTCAGAGATGTTTTCAATCTCTATGAGGTCATCCTGGCTATTCAAGAAGGGAACATTGGTCAAGCTAGTGTCCCCAATCATGTTATTGGGTTCTTTTGTATGCAGGCGAGGGATATTAAATCCAAGAACTTGATGGTTTGGATTCTTCAAGGTTGTGATTAGATCTTTGCTTCTGCCTTCTTGTGGTCCTAAACCACCACCTTGGTATTTACATTGTTTAGTGGTGTACTTGTGTGATGCTGGATATTTATCTTTGAAATAATTGAGAAGCTCAGTGTCAGGTGGTGGGGGATATCTGTACAACCACTGATTGATGTCAAGGTCCTTTTCAAGGTTGTATATTGTTCCATGGGAAACAAATGTCAAAGGTCCCATTTTCTTGATTTCATGATTGGCTTCAACAAACTTTCTTTGGTGGCTTGGGTGCCCTTGTGTATGTGGATCAAGAGGTAGGGCCCCTACTGCAAATGCATCGGTTAAGTTGTATTCACCATAGCCCTAGTTTTTTATCTTGACAGAAGAGAGAGTGGAGGCTAAGATGGTCTCTAGATCATTATGGGATCGGGAAGAGCTGGTGACAGAAGTGCCAATTTCAGTTCCAGGACAATGAGTAGAATGATGATTTCAATGTATGATAGTACGCAAAGGGTTGGGGGTCAACATGGATGGTGATCTCAGTGCCTTGATGTGGAAATTTGATGTACTGATGATACATAGATGGTATAGCTTTGATGGAATGGATCCATGGTCGACTGAGGAGGATGTTAAATGGTAGGTCAAGATCAAAAACATGGCAGATGGTGTCTTGAGTTACAGGGCCCATTTGGATAGGAAAAAGAATGGTACCTTCAGAGGTACGCTCCAAGTTATCGTATGCCTTGATGGTGATGACCTCATGTGATATGTTAGCTTTTGTGAACCCTATTTTCTAAATGAACTTTAGAGTACACAAATTTAGGGCTGGGCCATTATCTATCATGATCCTTTTAATGGAAAAATCTCTGACCATGATGGCGATGTAGAGGGGGAGATTGTGGTCAAGTGCAAGAGCTGGTATGTTGGATGGTTTGAAGGAAAGAGCACAAGATGCTGATAAATGTCCCACAAGGTTTTCAAACTGGATGGTATTTATGTCTATGGGGACATGTCCTTCTTGGAGGGCTCAGTTGAGGATTTCTTGATGGATGGGTGAAGTACGAAGAAGGTCAAGGATGGAGATTTGGGCAGGTGTATTCCAAAGGTGTTCTATAAGATTATATTATGCATTGTGTGTTGGACTTGGATTTTCACAAGTGACAGATATCCGGCCTCTATGTGTGGTGAGTGCACACTAACTATCTTCTCCCTTTACATGGATGACATTGACTGTGGGTTCAACTGGGTTATGCATCCAACAAATTTGTCATAGTTGATATGGCCAGTAGTATAGTCTTTATGGTCAACATGGTCTCCTTGCTTACCTTTGCCTTGGTTCTAGGGTGGGGGATTGATATTGGCTTGGTTCTTCCCAGCATTATCTTCAGGGAACATGTTCTGATAGATCTCCAAATTGGTATTAGGTCAGGTTTGGGCTAGTGTGTCCACCTGGATCTCCTTTCTGTCGATGAGATCTTGAATATAGTGCTTTAATTTCATACACCTTAGGGTTGTGTGTCCTTTGACATGATGATAATCATAGTACTCATGCTCTTTGTACCAATTAGGCTTGGAAGTGGCATCATCAAATTGCTAAGTTGGTGGATAAGTGATTAGGTTAGCCTTGGCCATTCGATGAAATATTACATCTAGCAGCTCACTAAGAGGGGTGAAGGTTCTCTTTTGGTGAGTCAGGATCTGAGGCCTATTTTGATTAGGAGTAGTGGATATAGCATTAGTCTGATAGGATGGACTCAGTTGCTGGCTTTGATAATGTTGCATGGGTTATTGATTGATTAGTGCTTGTTGCTAATATTATTATGGAGGTTTCTGATTGTTGGGTGCTTATTGTTGTTGATATGCAAGAGTTGGTGTAGGACCAGCCACAATGATTTGGACATGCTTGGTATTAGTGGATCCATCAGTAATAACATTCTTGTTTCAATTCCAATAACAAGATTTGTCATTATTGGGCTTGTTGTGGGAATCATCTTTGTAATGCTAGATTGTGCCTTCGTCTAAGAGGCCTCTTTCAATGTCTATCCCCTTTCCTTTGATGTCTTGATATGTTTGGATGCAATTCATCCTCATGAAGTGGAATAGTTTGTGATGTAAGTTATCAATAAAGATCTTCATAAGATGTTTCTCAAGGGGTTGGTATGATAACCTAGTAGTGAGGTTCTGTCATCATTGTAAGTTATCGGCTAGGCTTTCTCCTCCTTTCTGCTTTGAGTTGCAAAGGTCTAGCAAAGACAACTCATTCTCAAAATTATGGGCATATTGGGCCACAAAATTCTCAAAGAGTTCAGTGAAGGTTGTGACTATTCCATAGGGTATTTTGTAGAACCACTCAATATTGGTTCCTCCCAAGATTTTGGGGAATAAGCACATAAGGAAGTTGTCACTGTAGGCCACTTATTGGCATGCCATATAGAACTCCTTTAAATTATTGATGGGATCTCCTTTCCCTTGATATTTATCGAACTTAGGAGTCTCAAAGTGTTTGGAAAAGGGAATCATTGTGATTGATCTATCAAAAGGATAGGGACAGACCTCATCAAACTTGAAGGTATTTCTCTCTATTCCAACCTTGAGCTCCTTAAGAGCATTCTTCATCTCTTCCCACTCAGCATTGATCAGTGTTGGAGTGGGTACTCCCATTGGGAAAGGATCTAATGGTGTTGGTGAATAAGGGTGATTTTGTGGTGGATATTGCGGAGTGGGATATGGAGACTATCTGACAAGATAGGCAGATTGAAATGGATGTTGGGTGATGGTTGCTAGAGATGATATTGTTGCTGAGGTACGGGAGCATATTGTTGTGGAGGATATGAAGTGGATTGTTGTTGCTGGGATATGATGGGATTTTTTTGATGAGAGATGATAGAATATTGTTGTAGTACTAGATAAGAGGATGTTGGTTGCTGCTGGGGGATAATAGGATGTTGTATATGTTGCACTGGGACATATTGTTGTGGTGGAGGAGGCTGATGAAATGGTGCAGCTTGCTAATAGGATTGTCCTTGGTGCAATTGGCTTTGTGCTTGCTTGATGTAGGTTGGATGCATTCCTGCATGCTTAGGGGTGGAATGAATATTGGGAATTTCATGATGGGAGGTGGTTACACAAGGTAGTTGGTGAGATGAGATGAAATCTTTTGTTGGGGTGGTGGAACTACTTGAGAAGCAGTGGGTGGTACGAATAGATAATTGGTGTATGAAGGAAAGGATGAAGCTGGTAGAGGTTGCGATTATTGTTGTTGTGCTTCTTGAGGGAAAGTGACTTGTTGGTTTACAAGCATAGATGTATGGGATTGGGTTGGTATTCCCAAGGCTTGCATTTCTGCTTGAGTAAGGCCCTAATGAGAACTAGTGTTTGGCAGGGGTTATGATGTGGAGAATGCTGGAAATGCAGATGTGATGGTGGGGTTTTGGGATGTAGATGATGGATTCTGAGATCCCATGGATGGAATCCCTATTGTGAAGGTAGTTTTCTGGGCTTGTGTATTGGAAATGAAAGGTGGAAGTGGAACGTATGATTGTGAATTGGAAGGAAATGCTTGAGTTTCCCATGAGAAGGGTGATGTTGATTTGGAAGTTTGCTAAGAAAAGGAGGGAAATGATTGCATTGCCCCCAGAAAAGATGATGTTGTTTGGCCTAGGGAAGGTGGAGGAACTACTTGTGGAGCAGCTTGTGTGGGAGGTGGTGGTTGGTTTTGTGAGAAGCTTTGGGCCTAGTGGTGGCTTGGGATGATTTAGAAGGTGATGGTATTCCCATGATGGAAAATAGAGTGGATTGTGTTGTTTCTTGTGTTGTAGGACTTACGAAGCTACTTTGTACAAGATGGGGAATGGGTGAGGCTTCCTGAGATATGTGTAAGTTGGGATCAAGGATTTGTTGGATGATTAGGGTATAGACTTTTACTACCATTTGGATGGTATTTATGGGGATGAAAGGTTGGAGATGCAATGGAATGGAAGTACCCTCTTTTGTGAGGTTGGCTAATATAGCCCATCAGTTTTGATCAATGATTGCACTCACCATTTGTGCATGCCCTAGATGGCTCATGAATGTTTCCATGGAAAAAGAAGTGGGGGGTCCATTGGGATCATCCCATACATTATCAACTTGTGGGATTTGTGGATTGCAAGTTACCATCATGCAAGTAGGATTGTTAGGATTAGATGAACTAGTGGCCTAATTGGGATCCATGTTCCTTCTCCTCTTGGATCATGTCTAGATAGACATGGAATGAAGATCTAAGAATGAAAATGTAGATGATGGGTGGATGTAAAATGTTTCTATGAACTCTAAGGATTTGATGGATGCAGAGCTAAAGGGACTCTAAGGATGGTGGATTTCTAGGATATGGTGCAAGGATTTGGAACAACTGAAGGATGGCAATATGGTGAAGGATTGGTGGGATGCTCTGATTTGGATTGAGTATGATGCTAGAATATTGGTGGAGGACAATGGAAGATTTACTAAGTGTCAATCAAATGAGATGTTGTGTCCTGATGTAGGATCAAGGAGGATTGTCAACCTAAGATAGACTAATGATCTTCAGAAGACTGGATTCTTATCAATGCACACCAATCTCTTTCTTGAGATGATGAGGCTAACAAGGACAAGTAAGGATTCCCTAGACAATGCTTAGTCATAGGGTGGAGATTTTTTATTTGGGATAAGGATTTGAAGCAACTTCAAAGGATATGACACTAAGTGATAGGATTTGGATCATTGGATCCAGTTCAAAGATGGTGGTTTATGACTTGGATGATGGATGTTAGATTTGGATCAAGGATGATGGATAATGATAAGGATTCTTACTGGTGGATTTATGCTGGAAGGATGACTGAATGATGTTATTTCTACAAGGATGACCTAGATGCAGCTGAAAAGGATAACCTATGATGCAACTAGTAAGATGATAAAGAATGCAAGAATGTAGCTAAGAATGAATTTAGGATGCAACTAGGGAGGGATGGTGATGCAAAGGTGAATCTAAGGATGATCTAGGATGAAAGGATGTTGAGATAGGATTTGTGGGATTTTGAAGGAATGGTGGATAAGTGATGGGCCAAACTAGTCTTCTCTCTCTAGATTGACATAGCAGTGATTAACCTGGAACTGATATGCAAACTGCTTCACTTTGGAATTATAGCCCACGTTGTCTAGTTTTTCTTGATACTTCTCTTCTGCTTGGATTTCCTTTAGGATGGGTTGGTGATCTTTTAGGTTTCTTTCTACAATATTCTTCTCTTGATGAACTTGGGAATTAGAAAGTTTAGCTTTCTTGTGTTTGATTAGATCAAACATGTTTTGAAAAAGCTTTGGCAATTGGATTGAATCAAGGATTTTGGGTAGCTGATTTTGAAGGATCTCTCTATAAGGATTTTTGAAAGATTTTGATTAAGTTTTGGCTCAATTTTGATGTCTCCAATGGAAAAGGATAAACTCAAAAAAGACACACTAAAAGAAATCCTGACAAAGGACAAAGAAACATTGTAGGATACAAGCAAATGATTTACCATTGATACTGATATAGCTTCCTAAAAGAGTGTATGTTTTGACAGATGTTTGCACTAAGTTTGTAACTTTGAAAACACTTCAAATAGAACTACCTAAGGGAAGGCTAGTATCAAAATATTTTCCCACAGCTTGATACCCCTAAAAGGGATACATATGGTGAGTGTCTTAAGGTGATCCAGGAAACCATAGGGATCGATCCTTGCACAAAGATTCTGATACCTTCAGGAGTAGATCGGGTAGCTTCTATTTTATCAAGAGTTTAGTTTGATCTGTGGTGTCCTCCCAATCATTTTATATGCGTGTGACTCACTTAAGAGCCTTTTTGACCATGTCAAAATAGTAGGGATATTTACCTACCTTGGGATAGCATCAATACGCATTGCCTGAGCTTGAGGGGATGAAGTGAGAGTTTTCTCAATGCTTTATTTCTATACCAGTCGAGGAAGTACCAGTTTGAAGTCATTCTCCAAAGAGGAAGCACTTTCCTCTTTGGACAGACTACTCTAAAAGTGAAATAGGTGAACTCGTCCAAGTCTAACTTTTTTCACGTTACTTAGCTAACAAGGCTTTGCTGAAATTGGAAATTTTTTGACAAACACACCAAGAAGATTTATTTTCCCAAATTGATTTAAGTGATTTTGAAATGAAAGCTTGTGAAAACATATGTGTTTTTGAGTTTGATTTTTTCTTTTCTTGAAGACACAAAAGCTTTGAAAGAGATTTGCAATTTTTTTTTACCTTTTCACTCAAGATTGTGTTTTGGTAAGATTTTGATTTAAACTTTGAAATGAAATAGAGTGCTTTGTTTTCACTTTTAAGGCATTCAAGAATGATTTGTGCTTTTCTTTTAGAATTGAAAGGAAATGATTCTTTTCACTTTGGTTCACCCTATTAGTTTCACTCAAGATTTGATGTTCCTAGAATTCAATTTTAGACCAAACAAGAAGTTCCTAGATTGATTTTATGCATGAAAACTTGGAAAAATTTCAATATTTTGTAACAATACATTTTTTTTACCAAGAAAAAATCTTTAGGATTGATTTAGGAATGTTTAGGAACTGAATAAGAAAGAGATGCAGATTTTGTTCTTAGTTTGCATGAGATTTGAAAGACACTTAAGATAATGCAAATGAAGTCCACTTTAGTTAAGAAAAATTATTCAAGATTGTTTTTAGAATACTTAGAATAAGTTAAAATTTATTTAGGAACCAAATAGGAATGACAATGCAAATTTGTAGTTCTTTTTAAGCTTCCAAAACTTGAAGTATTCCTAGCTTGCATGAATGAATCCTAAAACCCTAGATTTGCATGAATGAGGTTCCTTTTAACCAAATGAAAACATTAGAAGTGTGTTTGATAGTTTTAGGACCAAATAGTAATGTTTAGGATTGATTAGGAATGTTTAGGAATTGTTTAGGAAAGATTTGCATTTGTCCTTTAAGGGCACTCAAAAATGACAAGAAGTTCCTTTTAAGCCCGAAAATGAAGTGTTTGAGTTCCTTAACATTCAAAACATTTCATGAGCCTTAAGAACTTAGTGATTTGGTGAAAAAATTTCCTCCATGAATTACCTGAAAGTTTATAATGTTAGAAATTACAAGCTTGAAGCCTAGGGTCACTAGGATCCCCAAACAGGCCCAAAAAGTGAGTAAAAACCAAGTTTAGGGGCTCAAATAAGCTCTCTGCCTCCCATACAACAATTGGGACCAGTAATTTTTTCATATTATAGTGTTTTATGACACTTGATAAGTTCTAATACAACAATACATGGTTTCCCATACGACACTTGAGCCAGAAAGTCAAAAATAGCTTAGAAAACAAGCAAAACTAGCCCATACAAAAATTGTATGATGGTGGTCAATTTATGTACAACATATGGGTGATCCCCATACAAAAATTATCATAAATTGATCAACTTTCATATGAAACTACAGCAAAATTCATCCGAGAGGTGTTAAAAAGTGAGTTTTTAGCCAAAAAACCCTAAAAAGGGCAGTTTTGAAGGCTTGTGGGGTCCCACTGGGTGTGCCAACATGTGTTTAGAGAAAAACTAACCTATTTGAAACAATAATAGACATTCAAAAATTATTCTAAGATAATATCCCTAACATATAGAAAAAGCAATTTGCAAAGACATTTGGATAGAGCTTCAATGTGAGCACCTTGTCACCGTTTGATTTGCTCTCGCTTTAGGGATGTGGGTGTGCTCTCAAAACACTTGGATCTTATTCCTAATGCTTATTAGGTGGGATTTGGATGGATTAGGGACCATGATAACTCCATAGTGGCACAAAAATAGGTATAGAACACATGTTTTGCCCCTAGAGCCTCAAGGATCCTAATAGAGCTAAGATGCAGATTAAGCTAAAGATGATTAAACTAGAGTTGATTTTAGTCCAAATGAAGATGTGATATGATGATAAAATGATTTTAAAATTTTAAAAAAGAACTAGATTCAATCCATTAAGCTCTTCTAGGATGATCTATGAAAGCACAAAATAGAGTTAATCTAACAATTTATGCTAAAAGCTTATGATCTAGAAGTAAACTAGAATTATAACACTACTATGAAATGATTATGTGAATTGGTAAATTTATCTTTTAAGTGAGGGTATTTATATGATTTGAGGAAGTTCTTGGGTTAGGAAGTGGAGTTAGGGTTAGAATCAAGGTTTGGGGTAGAGTATGAGGTAAGGTTAGGGGTAAGGTTAGAAGGATGAGGGTTAAGGTTTCTCACACATGTGTGAGAAACACTAGGGAAGTGTGCCCAGGGAACAAGGATGGAAGAGAAGACATAGGTCTCATTTATGAGGTTGTAAGAGCCTTAATGAGTGTGTAAGAGGTTATTAATGAGTCTGTAAAGCTCATTTATGAGGAGTGTTGACTAAAAGTCAAAGAAGACTTGGATTAGGCCAATAAAGTTAGGAAACACATTCTAAACATGTTTAGGAAAGGTTTAGGAAAATTTGGAAGGGTTTAGGAATCTCTAGAAGATTCTAGGGTTTTGAGGGATTTAAATAAATATTTCATTTATTAAAGGGGTTTTGGTCAATTTATTAAATAATTAATAAATATTGGGGGAAATGATGTTTAAATTAGATTTAAACATTTCTGGAAGGGATTCCTTAATTAATTTTTTTAAATTAAGATAGGAGGAATTAATGGTATACTAATTAATTAATTAATTAACAAATGATGATGTCATCAGGAGTTTTTGAAAAATAAAAAATAATTTTATTTACCAATGAATTTTTAGGTGTCTACACCCATGATGAATGTTGAGGTATATTTGATCCAAAATGCGATCACCTCCATGTAAAAAAAAAGAGGAATCACTGCAAGTGGAGTTGGGAAAAATGAGGAATACCTACAAGCAAAAATGAAGTTTAGATATTTCCTTGGGGAAGGAGAAAAACATTAATCAGACATCACAGTTCAAACCAAAGGGTCCACATTGTAGAGAAGGTTGCGCAAAGAGAACCACTAAAGGGAGAACAAAAAATAAAAGCACCATGAGAGTTACCCAAAAATAGCCATAAATCCATTCAATAGTCAAACACACCAATTCATCAAACCAAATAGTCATGGAGGAAAGGGGTATGAAGGTTGGAGAGCAAGTGAATGTGTTTTCTTTCATCTTTGTAATGTGATAATTTCCACTTTCCTACTAGACTACGTAAGTGATTTTCATTCCATAGCTGACTGGATAGAGCCTTGCTACCAGATAGGCATCCATAGTCCTAGAAAAATTCTTTCCTTAACAACTGATAACATTGATGTATTTCCAATTAGATGTCCACAGCCCCGATATATATGTTATCATATCTTGAATTTTCACTTTTTGCACTTTTTGCTTTTTTAAATTTCTCTTCTCCTTTTTTTCACCTCTTTGGCTTTAGTATGCATGGTTAATATCCATGCCATCCTTCCAAGTTGGTTGACAAGGTGGTAGAAGAACAATCTCTAATTTTTCACCTAGAAAACTAAGGATGGGAATCTCATTGATCATTAATATGGGTATTTAAAGTGAGAAGCATGCAAAATCCAACTAGATATCACCAATTTACATGAAATGATAGATATTAATGCTAAATGCACTAAAAATTATTCTACTACATCAGTATATAAAAAATAATCCTTCATTTAATAAAGCCAAAAATAAATACAGTTACCTTTTCTCAGTGTCGAAGGTGTATGAATCTCCTCCAATCGCACTATTGACAGTCAAAACTAGGCTTGAGGACCAAAAAATGGGCATATTGAAGTTCTTGGAAAATGATCGTAGTACTTTTTGCAATTTGATCTAGCATTATCGCATTAGTGAAGTAAATACATTATGCTTGTGAAGGTGGCTACTTTCTCTATAAAAAGGGCAAGGTTTCAAAAGGTGGCATAAAGAATTCAACAGATTTAGAGCTATAGATGTAGGATTTAGAATTGTAGCTTCAAAGTCATGGATACACCAGTGAGGTTGATTAGCAGTGCTTTTTGCAATTTGATTTGACATTCTCCCATCAGTGAAGTAAATGCATTATACCTACAGAGATGGCTACTTTCTCTATAAAAAGGGCAAGGTTTTCGAAAGGTGGAATAAATAATTCAACAGATTTAGAGCTATAGGTGTAGAATTAAGAATTGTAGCTTCAAAGTCATGGATACACTAGTTAGGTTGATTAGCCTACTGCCTTAGGAGCCTTTCCTTGGGTTTATAGATAAAAATAGGCTATTCATGTTGATAGGAATTGATGATCACTTGGTCCTTTCTACCCTAAAATAGGTGCTTGGTGAGGATTTTCTGCATAGTGAGGACTGTTATAGGCTCAACACAAATATCGAATCCAGGTTCGTGGGCTCTTTGTTTGACTTGGGGGAACCTAGCAATGTGACAAATTTATCAAAGTGGGCATGTTTGGTAGAGTTCACTATGAGGGCTTGAAGATGTGTTGGTCATGGCTCACTACAATGTTGGGTTTCCACTAGCAACTGATTTGAAGATTTTCCTCAAGACAAGGGTGAAAGTGTCATGGGTTCCTTTCATTTTAAGCTTCCACTTCAGGCCCCTTGATGTGCATCTCTACTATGCATGACATGGGGTCAAATTTACAAAGAAATACCTGGACTCAGATGTAGAAATGGATGAGGAGTGGATTGAGTAATTCTTCCTAAGGGTTCTATTTGAGAAAGCCTAGGATTCTGCTACTAAGTTGAGCAACAAAGAATATATAGCCTTGGAATAAGGTTCAAAGGAAGGGAAGGATGACTCAAATAGGGAAGGGCTTGACTTTCAAGACACATGACTTGTGTTGTTTTAAAAAAAAAACATTTTGTCTTCTGAAACAAAAAGAATTTGATTATGATATGAAGAAAAATGTAAATGAAAAAAAAAATCTATTTTTTGCAAATTTTTATCTATAAATAGATACCAAAGATGAATGAAAATATATGACTTTTGTTTGCTTTATCTTAGTGATCTATTTAATTTTCAGTCATTTACCATTTAAAATATATGTTACTTTAAATCTTGAGAATGAGTATTAATGTTTTTCTCCAAAGTAATAATATATCATAACAAGGGACCTCACTATCACACACAAAAATGATGGTAGGTCAGAATATACCTTTTTGGAGTGTGCAAAGAAATGGGGAACACCTGATGCATTAGCACACTTACTCTTAATAGACAAAATGTATTACTGTAGAAAAAATAAAATCATCATTTTCTCCTTCTTTTATTTTATAAACTTTGTTAGGAGACAATGATAATCATGAGAAACATACCACAAACTAATGTTGGGGACTAGCGACTATACATGTGACATCGACAACGTATTACCTTATGCAATAGTTATTATTGAAAAAAACAAAACAACTAACCTAAACTCAATATTTATACTAACTAACAACTAAACATGTTACAACCCCATTTGCTACAATTGAAAAATAGAAACCCTAGCGGCTTAACTTTTTCTTTGCAATTAATGGCTCCAAAACATATTGAAAAAAGAAAGGCAACATGGGTATTATCCTTCTAGAGAATAACCTGTCAAAGATGAGACATGGTGGTTTATTTTGGGCATCTCCTCTAATGTCACATAAGATATCATCTCAAAATATTTGAAAAGACTTTTTTCATGCTTTGACATGAACAAGACTTGATCAAACTAGCAAATATTGGGTTCAGAATAATACTTGACTGGGTACCCGCAGGTATACTTGTAGTGATTAGTAGTAAGGGATGCGTCTTCATGTTATTTGACCTCAAAAACTAGTGCTTTTTCCATTTGTGGCCAAGGAGAGGACTCTACTCGATCGGTTGGAGTGTGATCATCGAGCATTGCATAAAAAGATTCAAGCTTGTTCTAGAAAAGTGTCTTCATTCTCTACTTCTCCTTTCTCACCAAGGGTTTCAAGAGAAGGTTATTGAGGCAATGCATCTTCTAAAGGAACCTTTGAAATCTTTGGTAGTTACATGATAGAAACTTCATCATCTTCAAAAAATAAGGGGAGCTCAAAAAAGAGAAAACTTAGATCATCAGTCTTAGATCAATGTGACAGGGGAAGACTCTCTCTCTCTCTCTCTCTCTCTCTCTCTCTCTCTCTCTCTCTCTCTCTCTCTCTCTCTCTCTCTCTCTCTCTCTCTCTCTCTCTCTCTCTCTCTCTCTCTCTCCCCCTTCATTCTAAGCTTGTCATCCATTTTTATTCTTTAAGAACCAAACCATTTGTCCACCTGTGAACAAGGAAATTGTATTTGGCATCAATCTCTAGAAGAACTCTAGAAAATCACTCTAATAAAATTTGCCTCCCATTGAACATGAATCCTCTAGATCATATGCATGTGTGAACTAGTCCTCCAGGACCAAATCATCTACAAAATAGAGCTCCTTGGGAGATGCTTCAAGCATATTCAGGGAATACTAGAGGGAATTCTACTGGTATTCAAGATCAATGAGATGCAGTTTGTGCTAGAGGTCAAGCAACATCTCCCCTAAACTAGGAAGTAGATCCCCCTATTAAGGTTGAGAAGCAACTCAATAAAAAAAATTATAGTAACTCGGGTCAATGCTTTTAACTAGACCTCAATTGTTGCTTTCCATGTGCACTCGCTTCATCCAAGCTAGAAAATCCAAAGCATGCACTAACTTTGGTGACAACTTTTGTAATGCCCCACCAGGGAACCCAAAAGAACTTAACCTAAACATGCGTCTAAGTTTGCAGAATATTTTTTTTTTAAGTTAACATACAAGATAAACAACAATGCGGAAGCAAATACCATTTATTCACAACAATACAATAACCAACACAGGTTACAACTCTCAAGGGTTCCTTGACGATGATTACTTTAACATTAATTAATTAATTTAGATTAGGTACAATTACAAAACTCACATAAACCAATGAAAGATAAAATCATCATCACCAAGAAGATAACATATATACATCTGGTACCATAAGGTATCCATAATAACCTACATTCGCTGCACATGTCACAGGGTATGTAATACAATAATCGAAAAGAAGAACACAAGACATCTCTGAAGAACTGATACAAAGGTACAAGATCACAAGGAAGAAGATCAAGAAGAAGAACACCTCTCCAACAATGAGGATCAAGAGGGAACAACTGCAACAAGGAAGATCATCCAGCACTAGTGCACAAACGTCAGAATCTCAAATGGTAATAGAATCACTACCACCCAACCTCATGAACCTAAATGGTCCACTCCCACCATGCTGAGGAGATAACAACAGATCCCAATCGGATAACAAACATCAAACAGATCAAACTAAGGAAAGGATCCTGAAAGCTCTCTAACTCAAGGTGATAAGTAATAATGTCATGAAAGACTTGCTATTCTAGAGGCAACCAACACATGTAGGATAACTAGACTATGCATAGGAAGGTGTCATCATGTACGTCTAACCCTTGAGTCTCATCCTGGTAATCTTGCTGGATCCTGGCACTCAAGTGACCATACACGGTATCAATGACCTCTCATACTGATGAAGTCATCAACTATGCCAACTCATCTCTTAAAAGGGGCTAGTCATCTTCTCAACACCATCTTAGTCTGTACTAGCACTAACACTTGGGTGAGGACCATACCTTATTAGGTTCATTTTAGTAAAACTCTCAATGTTATATTTAGTTATCACTTGATTAAGATACTTAACAATAAGTGATCCTGGCAGCCACTTGTGGGCTCCGGCGCTTATTGCAAGCCACCTCCTACTACATATCTAGGTAAACTACCCTAGGCTCACATATCTCTCAAAGATCAAACAAGTACATATCCAGGTAATCCCAAATCCAGTCTCACACAAAAGAACTAGAAATGATTACAAAAGTACCAAAAACATGATACAAAACATCATGAGCCTATATGGTCAAGACAGGGGTATAATCGGATCTCACACATACATGTCCCCACATAAAACTGAAAACAAGAACACAATCCCCAGCCTCTATCTTCCCTTAGGTCATCTAATGTCCCAAAACATATTAAGCAAAAGAAGACACTCCAAGCACGAAGAAGACAATATTCACATCATAGAAAAATTGATTTCCAAACCATGAGCATTTAAAGTTCCATAATGAACATACTTGAATCAAAACATATAAACAATGAAATCCACTATGAAAATTTGAACATAATCATATCAGTAATGTCATAAACAAGAATATTCCCTAAAGATTCCCTAGGGATGTAACGAAGTAAAAATGCCCAATTTTAGTAGATACACATCAATTACCAATAAACGATCATCATGGAATTAGAAATAATTAATTCATCTAATCAAAAATAAGTTTACTTATGTACATATGAACCAAAATAAAACATATAATCTATTCCATGATCAATCCTACGATAACTTATCAAAATCTACCATATAAAAATCTATTAACTAAAAATCAATTTCTTATAATTGATATTTTATTTAAGGCCATAATGTAAAGATTAAAACAAACTTTGATTTAATTAAAACTAAAGTAATACAAATTTTAATTAACAAAAAATAATAATAACCCATTTGACTAAACTAATTTAATCACATATTAATTAACTTATAAATTAAATATAATATAAATTGCATGACCTAAAATAAATTATTAATAACAAAAATAAATAAATAAAAATTAAATTGATTAAAAAAAATTTCATTAAACTAATTTAATAAAAACATATAATAAAAATTTCCAACTAAATAAACTACCTAAAACAATCAACTAGCAAATAATATAAATAAATGAAAAAAACAAAAGTGGGTGGGAAGCAGGCCCCACGCGCCCCCCAAAAGCCCACATCCCCTACGCATGATAGGTACTGCGCATGCGCAATGTACCTACCTGTGCAGGTACCTGTACATGCAGGTACCATAGGTACCATACAAATTGCAATAAAACTTTTTTTTAAAAAAAACCATAAAACAATAAAGTTTTATATTATCTTTTTTTTTTAATATATAATTTCTTTTTAAAAAGAACTCCAACCAATGTTATTTGGTAATAACCAATATATGAAAATATATATATTTTTTATTTCTCAATAAAAATTTATATTATATTTTATTTCAAATCCATACACGGATTTTATGTATTTTTTTTAATAACAACTTCTTCTTTTTTTTATGTTATAACAAAGGATGTATATTTTTCTTTAATAGAATATATACATATATTTGAGTATTAAGAACTATAGCATTTTTTAATACAAATCTCTTTTGGAAGGCACTGTTTCCAAAATTGGAAAAAATGACAAGCCTATATATTTTTTCTAGAATTGGAAAAATTGAGAAATTTACACACATCTTTTGTCCTATTTTAATTTGTCTTTTCTAAACTATGATTTCAATAATCTAACATTGATTTAATGTTAATTTTCTTCTTACCATTTGTACACTAAAAATTACTGAAGTAACTAATTTCTAACTGCCATTTTTTCTCAGAGAGGTATATTTTTACCCAGAATTCATTTTCTCATACCAAAATTGTTTCTTTAAACAACCCATTAATCTAATTAATTCAAACTATAGTACCAACTATATAGAGTTTAATTTTTCATTTTCAGAGAGTTCTAGGATGAATTTTAAATCTAAAATCAGACAGCATAACCCTACTGTGCCAAGTTTGAATAAAAATATCAAATAGCATTCCTATAGTTCTTCTAAACCTCAATTTGAAGGCATAAACAAAATACAGATCTATATCTACAATTTGAAACAAACATAGAAACAATAAATAAAATAAAATAACAGGAAGATCTACTGATGAATTCACAGAAAAATTTCACAAACCCCTACCTCAATTCCAATGCTAGATACTGAATAAGAAGGCCTATAGAATGCTGAAAACCTCAGATCTGACAACAGAAAAGCTCCACCTGCAAATCTAAATCACAGTGCATACAAATCCCAAATCCAGATGCAATCAACCTTTACCCAGAAATCCAATCACACACCCTAAATGCTCAAGAACACAAAACTATCTTCAAAAGAAAAATCTCCAAAAGCCCTCTCCAAAGTTCTCCAAAACCTGATTGAATCCAAAATGAATGCAAACTTCCTCTTTTTGGAAAACAACTCCACCAATCAAGCAAAACCCTAGATGACTCTCAAAGAACTCCTAATCAAACTCTCCCACTTATGTTGAGAGAAATTACTAATTAATAATTAAAAATAAATATAATTGTGCACAACTCAACTTAGTCTCCTAAAGACAAGTTGTCACCATTTTCAAACAAATCACTTTCAATTATGCACATGTTAATAATTTAAAATACATATTAAATAAATAAAATACTTAATGCATCATAAAGCATGATATTAAATATTTAATTATTTAATAATACTCACAAACATAATAAAATCTAATTCTCAATAAAATACTCAATTAAATCCAAATAATCAATTATTTGATTTTAATTAGATTTCATCAAAATAAACTTAGGACATAATCAATATTAATTCCCAAATATTCAAATAATCAACTTTAATTTAATTTCCTCAATTAATCACAGGAGCATATTTAATCATTAAATTCAAGTATGCACCCAACATTGATAATCACATAAAATAATCTATATAATATAAATCGACTATAATCAATAAATGAATAATCATATAAAATCACCCACATAACCACAAATCAACTGAAATCATACGACATAAAACCAAACAAAACTAAAACCAAGCAACACTAGAAATGGATCCACGAACTTTGCCAACCTGACAAATTCGGATAGGGTAGTCAATAGGTACTTATCCAACAACTAGGATAAATGGGTTTGGGTTAGGGTTTTGGATCCGTGTTATCTCCCCTCTCTTACCATCTGAGATATTGCGATAGGGCATGCTCATCCTGACAATTTAGGGAAGATGATGCCCGGTACCTGCGAACTTGCATAAAACACACGCATGTACAAACATATATAAATTTTAATAGACAATGGCGGGGATCGGCCGATCATGTGGATCTCGCAAGCAAGTGACTACGACTCTGTCCCTCAACCACATCAGACATGCCAAACAGAAATGTATAACAAACACATCAACCATACACATGCAAGTATGGGGTCAATAAAATCATCCGCATCAATAATGTCCTAACATATAATCTAACATCCTAGAGTAATCATAACATTAATAAAATCCGACTAGGGGTAGGGGCACTACAACTTTCACTTATGTCCCACTAGGCGTGCCAAAAAATATTATTGACCTCTAAGAGGCTTATGCCTAAATAAGGGCAGTCAGGAAGCTTCACAAGATTTGGATAAGATGCACCCTATGAAGCAACCTCTAGTATTTTAGAAGCCAGATCTTCCTGGTTGGTATTTGGGGGAAAGGAAGGAGACAACCTTTATAAAACAACCTAAGCTAAGGGGATGTGAAACACAGCGTCAAAGATTTTTTAGATGGGTTGAGAATGTGTTAGATGGCATCTACAAGGGTTTGACCATTCCTAATCAGAGATTAATGCCTTTATTATCAATAACATGGTGCACCACAAACTCTTCATTGTTGATTTGGAGGAGAGGAAGCCAAAATCATCAGACATAGGGTAAATGTATTCATATCCCAACTACAGGAAACACCTGTAAGGGTATGAATGAAAGAAGAAATATCTCAAAGAGAGTGCAATAATTTTCACCCAAGGACACAATATAAGACACTATCTCCTAATAGATAGAAATAGTTTGAATAAGGGTTGAAATAAAATACGTCACTTCCTAAAACTAATCTTCCTAAGTAGGTTGCAAGTGATACAATTCATCCTCCATTCTAAATGCATTGTGAGGAGAGAGAAACCATCACGATTTCAAGTACACCCAAACAAATAGAAAAAATTGCACCAACATAAATAGCTAGAACATACCCATAAAGATTCAACACAAGATACATTGATTAACAAAAGGAAAAGGCACTAAATGCATAGTCCCTAATGAGCCCAAATAATGGCTCCATGATTATCAATGTTTAATAAGTTTTCTTTGTTTTGGTTATAGATTTGGGTCTTTATCAGAGTTATAGGACCTTGTTAATACATTTGTTGATGATGAAAACTCTTGTATTGTTATAACTATGCAATCTATCTATATTAATCTAAATTATGGTTTGATGAATGTTATTATGAAAATAAATGAATATATTCATTGCATGTCTTCACGCATACTAATATCATAATGTAGGGGTAATTAATGAAGTAGCATAGTCAAGTTGGTGCTCAAGGAGGATCATGCCCTGAAGATCAGGTCAAGACAGTTGAGCAAGGAACAACATTGAAGCAATCAATAGTGAATTGATTATAGATCATATGGCATAGGTTATGGGACTTTAATGGTCATTCATAATGTGGAATAAATCTAGGAAATGAGTGGATAAGCTACATTTTCTCCCTTTGTAACCAAATAGTTAGTTGTTCATCATTTGTTAGATAGCTTTCCTTCTTTCTTGCTCTATAATAACTTTTTTCTACATATTCCTTTGGGTGTGGACTAGTTAGTTAGTAGCCTTTTTCTATTAATAAAGTTCTAAAACTTCCTCAGAGGTTAGATAGAAGAATAACACAAAATAATGTAGAATTACAGTTTTTAGTTTAAGAATAGTTCAAGTTCAGTTTCAAACTTATGGTGTGTAAACATAACTTTTCAATGAATAAAATGATGATTTTTTGGGTTTTAGAGCTTAGTTGAGCTTTGGATATACTCATACAAGGGGTCCCACTTGGTGAGTAATCCCTTTTCATTTAATATTTTATGTCCTTTTAGTTTTAGTTATTGTTTTGGAGTTTGACTATTCCCGCAACTAGTTGAGAAAGTTTTATGTGATTGTTCTTGCAGCCAAAGTAGACAGTAGCTTCACATCTGTCTATCTTGAACATTATTTTTTTTACTTGCATGAGTTTAGATATAGTATTAGATTTTGTTAAAGAATTTGAGTTACTTTATTTCCAAGCATTCCTTTCCAATATTGTTTCCTTTCAAGTTGTAGGATAGCATGGCTTTAGTTGGGACTTAGTGCACATACAATGTTGCATCATTTTAAGAACATATTCTTGCGTTGACAAGTAAATTATACTTCTCTATAAAAAATATAGCTACTTATCTTGGATGTCCAATCATTGAGTTGAAGTTTTATAGCCTATTTATTGATCAAAATACGAAGTCCACAATTTCTAGCATCATTGTCAGAGATGGTATCAAACTAAGGAATATTGAAACCATGAGTTTTAGGTTGTTTAGTTTCTTTAATGTTGTCTTTAGCTTGCCTTATATTTATTCAATGTTAAGTTATATTCTAGTCCAAGTCAGTTTAAATCTATCATAATCTACATGCATTGAGGAAGAAGAAGAGTGTCTTAGGTATATTTCTACGTAATGACCCTTATCCTGGTAACAAACTAGCATAGATATTTGTTCACCAAGAAGAAGAAGAAGATGATGAAGAAGACAACCACCATGATGATTTCATTTCAAATTTATCCCCTTCTTCCTCTTCCTTGGAGGAAGTGTTAGATCCCAAATCAAATTACTGAGAGGGGAGGGGTGAATGATTAATCTACCAATTAAACCAATTTCATAAATTTAAACCAAAAATTCTCAACAATAACTTAATATAATTAAATAAGAGCCTTCATATACCTAAGAACATCCACAAAATTCAAAAAAAATATTTAATCTCGTGGAAACCCAAGTTAGGAAAAAACCACGGTGGGAATTAGTACCCAAATGATGTACTTTTCTAAAGTATGCCTTGTGAGGAGATTAACCTTGTTATGAAGTTGAAAGTTTTTTGTGTTGATCATGTGTTGGAAAAGTGTGGTGGAAAAGAGAAGGTTGTGATCAAGCCAAAGCAAAGATAAGTGTGGTAAGAAGGAATAGTGTTCTTTAGTGAATCTGATCAAGAAAAGGTTGTGTTATTTTACAACTCAATCTTTATGTTTTTTCCTAATAGTTACGATAGTTAAATCCCTTAACAGGGTGGATCCTAGCAGGTCCCTATTGTAAAATCCTCTAACAAGGTGACACATTAGCTTGTGTTTGCAGTCCTCTAGCAAGGCTACTCTTAATAGGGTAAAGGTCCTAATAGGTCTAAGGTAAATCCCTTAACCAGGTAGAACCTAATAGTGTTGTTGTAAACTATAATGAACTAATAAGTCCACCACCTTAATCAAGCCCTAAATTTGAAATATATTTAATTTTTAAGCATCCCACTCAAACTAAACATGCCACAAAATAAATTTACAAGATCGCATCATCCTATACATAGATTTACATAGAATTTTGTGACATGATGTCAAACATATTTTGACCAACAATGGCTTCATCAAGAATGTTCTCCATTGGCTAGCATCAAGCAATGTGATTCCAAATAATCACCTCCAATCATAAAGACAAGTCACAAAATCATGACTATTTCAATTAAATTCATTGTAACCACTACATTGATCACCGATCAAAAATTCATGAACTAGTCACTCAAGAACACAAATACTTCTTCCAAATAATAACTCTGACTCTTCTCAAAGATCAACTATCCTTCACACTGGCTATCCAAATGAGTTGAAAATGGAATCATAGAATTTAAATATTGTAATCATCATTTACCTTCGATCACATCTTATAATGCATAAAGGATTTGACAAACAAATCAAATGACCTATCACCTACCACTGAGTGTTCTAGCCATTACATTGTTCAAACTTCATCTAATCATAACCACCTTATCATTCAAGATCAACAGTAGCAGTCATGCATATGACATTCAGAAGCACCTCTAAGTCTTCCAAAATAATCACTACAACTAAAACTTACTGTAACATTTTTATCATTAAATTTATATTTGGAAATCATACTAGAAACTCTTGTGTCTGACCACCTTAACTTAGTCTAAACTTCAAAAAATTGGAAACTTTTTTTTTTTTCTTGTAGTAGGTAAAGCATAGAATGTGACGCATGTTTTAGATTTAAAAAATGTTACAATGTTTGAACATTCTAGTTGTTTTTCAATTTGTCTATCAATTAGGACTTTAGAGGTAACTCAATTAGAAAATAAATAATAATTACTTATTCAACTCAAAATTTGACAGTAATTATGTTGATGGAAAGCTGAGAATCTCCTTAGGAAACCCTTTTCATTTCATCAAATTCTAGTAAAAAAAAACTTGTCAATTACATGGTCAAAGTCTGGAGATAAGAGGAAATATGGAAACATATTTTTTGGGATGACTGTCTAGATTTGGCATCCCAAAGTAAAAAGCCGAGGTAAATCCTGAAGAAAATCCTTAGGTATGTTAGATGTATCTTGTGTCGAATGCATATTGGTTATCTCATACATATTAGGTACTTGATATGTATCAAATACATGATAAGTATATGATACATGATATGATTGAAAAAATAAAAAAGAAAGTATATATGATAACGATATAATAAATTCTAATATTATACTATATATTTAATATATGTTATCTTGTATAAAATAATATATTATATAATATAATATAGAATATATATTATACATTATATATAATATGATATAATATAAGCTGAAATTTTTAAAAAACTGAAGGATACTCTGCAAAACCTTCATGTGTATGCTCTTAGTCTCTTTAAAATCCCTCAGAAGTGTTATGATTTGATTGAGAAAATTAAAAAACTATTTCTTTGGTAAGGTGTTGAAGAGAAAAAAAGGCTTAGCCTTATTGCTTGGGACAAGGTTTGTAAGCCAAAGAAATTTGGAGGGCTTGGAATAAGAAGTATCAAAAATACTAATAAGGCTCTATTGGCTAAACAAATATGGAGGATTTTTGAAGAAAATAAGGTATGGAATACTATTATAAGAAGTAAATACCTTTTAAACTCTTTAAAAGACTCTTTAAGATCTCAAGAGGATATTAAGGGATCCTATATCTGGAACAGTATCACCAAAGATAAGAATTTGGGTAGAAAGGGGGTCAGATGGAAACTGGGAGATGGTAGGAAGATAAAATTTTGGGATGACAAATGGCTCAAAGATATTCCCCTTAATGAGAAATAGGAATGGATGAATGTTATTCAGGTTTGTAAAGAGACTATAGGTTAAATGGTGTCTGATTATTGGGACAATGAAGAATGGGTTGATCAGAGTCTTATTGATGAAAATCTCAAGGTTGTGAATATGAAACTCCATTCTTGGTTTTTAAGAGATAATAAGCAAGATGTGTTGGTTTGGGGTCCAGAGGCCAATAGTAAATTCAATGTTTCCTCTACTTTTTCTCTCTTTTTTATTGAGGAAGAACAACCTTTCTGCTCTCAGGTCTAGAACAAAAAGCTTACCCCTAAGATTTTTTTTTATGCTTTTCCAAAATAAGATTCCTACTATGGACAACCTTTGTAAAAGGGGCTTCAATATGCCTAACATATGTTTTTTGTGTTGTGATGAAGTTGAATCTTGTAATCATATGATGATGCACTATCCCTACACTAGAAAAGTTTGGGAATCTATATTTGAAAAGATCTAGTTGGATTGGGTAAACCCTCAAAATCTATAGGATATAATAAACCAATGGATTTTCCCCTTTCCTGGTAAAGAGATCAAAACTATATGGAATTTGTTTCTTCCTCACTTCACTCGGATAGTTTGGAAGGAGAGAAACAATAGAGTGTTCAGAGACAAACATACCCCCTATGAGATTATTTCTAATCAAGTTTGCAGAAGCCTAATACAAAATTTTAGAAGTACTCTTTTGAAAGATTCTATATTCTTGGACCAATCTCAGGAATTTAAAGAGATCCTCAATTGGGACTTCTTGGGTCAAAAAACCAATGACCCCAACCCCAGAGACAATATTACATGGACTTCTCCTCTGAATGGGTGGTATAAAGAAAACTTTGATGGATCAGCCAAGGGAAATCCAGGTAAGGCAGGGATAGGAGGATTAGTTAGAGATTGGGCTAGTAATTATCTGGGAGCTATTGTTGCACCTTTGGGAATTCAAACAAACCATGTTGTTGAAGCCAAGGTGGCCCTCCAAGTTGTGATGCTAGATAAGGAGCTAGGATGTATGAAGCCATGGCTGGAGGAAGATTCTCTAAATATTATAAACTGCATAAAAGGAACGAATGTGGCCTCTTGGACTATAGGACATATAATAGATAAAATTAAAACTATTCTTGGAATTTTCCAAGAATTTCATATTTCCTATGTTTACCGTGAGGGCAATAAGCTTGCGGATGGGCTCACTAATATGGGGGCCCATAATGAAGTAATCATTAAATGGAAAGAGGAAGTAAATATTCAAAAAGATATTTTAAGTCTAATCAAGTTTGATAGACTTAATCACAAGGAAGGGATCATTTATATAAAAAAAAAAAGTATTAATGAAGAGGACGCTTAAGTTTTCGAGGGGAGAGATTTGTCAGTTAAGGTGTGTGATAATAATGACTGGGATTATTGCACACAGATTGTGGGTTATTTTTAGCTCATTGAAACAAAGGATTTAGAAGCTATTGTTACTTTGCTTGCAGGTAATTAGAGTAAACATGAAATTGCAGGAGACATGGGAGGTGGTTTGAGAAGGGAGGAATTGCTGGACTGCGAAAAATGGAAAAAGGAGAAGAGTGTTTGGAGAAAGCTCAAGAGGAAAGGTATAACTCCTTATATGGAAAGATTACATGGTTTTGACAAAGAGATAATAGAGAATTTTGTTTTTGGGTGGGCTAAAGGCGGGGTTAATTTGATGGGTAAGTCCTTTCCTCTCACGTTGAATCTTATTTCTGAGATTACGGGCATGCCTCTGGACAGTATGAAGTTTTATAGGAATAACAAGCGTATGGGTTCTCAAGCTATTAAGATTTTCCCCAAAAATGATGAAGAAGAAATAATGTTGGTTAAATTTTTTGGGGATAATGTGGAAATGGATATGATTAAACTTATTTGGGCCAAGATTTTGAAAGTTTTGATGGAGTATTTTACTCTTGATGGGCGCTACACAAAGGTGTACAACTTTCACTTTGTTCTTGTTAACCATTTCAGGTATCAAAAGAAAGTCTCTTTCCCCTATTATCTATTTAGTTCCTTGAATAATAGCACTTTGGAGAACAGGAAAAATCCCAGTTACCCAGTGTTACATGAAGGGTTAATTATGCTTATAGCAGACTATGGCAGGGATAAAATTCCTAATCCCATACCCAAAATGGTTAAAGGGAAGAAGAAGAAATCAAAAGTGGAAGAGACAAGGGTTGTTTCTAACAAGAGGGAAAAGAAAAAGAGAAAGGGAAAGGGAGATCTTAGAGAGGAAATTAAAGATCAAATTCCTTCTACCCAGGATAAAGAGGAAGAAATGATGTCAGAGGAAAACATGGAGGATGATCCCTTAGAAGAGGAAAAGTTTCTTAAGGACAAAAACAAGGGCTCAACTATTGGAAATTTGACTATACTATTGTATATGACTATAATTAAGTGTTTTCATTATGGAAACAAAGTCATATGGAGTTTTGGAGTCAATGCACTTACTCATAAGATCAGAATCTGGTTAAGTATGAAGACTGGACAGTTAGTAGAGCATCAATGCACATGTGTATGACTAAGTTATGGCATGTGCCCTTGAAGATAATCTTCTAAGTATGTAATCATGCCAATTCTAAGAGTGCATGATCATATGAGTTAGTACGAAGAAGTTACAGTCAGATGAAGTGGCACAGACAGTGAGCGACAGAACATAATAGAGCATGGAGCTGACTATTGATAATTTGGTTAGCGCTTATAATATTGTTTTGTAAAGGCTATGCACCTATTGTATTTAGGTTATAGACATGTTAATATCATTGTTTGTAAACATACTTGAGCCAATTCATTTGGAAGCATTGTATGTAATAGGTTGAAGGCCGACCTAGTGAATAGTTTTGTTTGCGCATATAAATAAGACATGCGCCTTTGTATTTATGAATAGGATGAGATATAGAGTTAATAGAAGTAGAGAAGAAGTATGTGAAGAGAAGTTAGAATTTTTTAGAGCTTTACAAGTGGCTAAAGCATTAGCACACAAAAGGTATTGATCAAACAAGCAATGTCAAAGCAGTATTTTACCATTGGCAGATATAGTGTGTATCTGATATCTAGGAGGTTGCAGCCTTCTCATTGAGCAATGAGCTCTGGCAGTGAGCCACCACCCTTAATAGGGTTATTGTAAAAGACTCCTAATAGGTTCTGACCCTTAACCAAGTCACTTTACTTATTGCATTGTAAAAATCAACTCCTAAGAGGGTTGTAAGGTCTTCTAACAGGGATCATAATACACTAGTATAGTTCTTAGTGGGTATCAATTCACACTAGGGTTTTTACCTATTTGGGTTTCCCTGTAATCATATTTGGTGTTATGTGTTTTGGTTTTTTATCTACTTACATTGATATTCATTTCAATACTCAAGCAATTAAGTTAAGATTCAAGATATCAGAAAAAGTAATAAGATATATAGAACATTGATTCACCCCCCCCTCTCAGTGTTCCCATTCCTAACAATTGGTATCAGAGCTTTGGTCCTTTGAAGATAGGTTTAACCACTTGAGGAGATCATGGGTTCAGAAGAAGTGAAACATCTGAAGAAGAATCTTGAAGCAGCTCTTGAAGACCTTGATAGATCTAAGAAAGAAATTGAAGAACCGAAACTAAAGGTTAGTGGTTCTCAAGCATTCATCAAGAAATTGAAAAAGGATTTGAAAGATTGTTCTACAAGTGACTTACGGATAATGGTAAAAAAATTGAATGAAGAAAACACATCTCTGAAGGATCAAATTGAAGAGTTAGATGAAAAGCTATATAACAATGAAGAAGCCTATGAAGAAAAGGTCAAAGAAAACAAGAAGTTAGATGAAGAACTGAAACAAGCAAACATGAAAATCTTGGAGTTAGGAAACATTAAGAAGCAGATGGAATCTGAATTGACTAAAGAAAAGAATCATATTGACAAATTGTACACAAGCAAGGATCTAATAGAGTCACAATTGTATGCTCGGAAGCTAAAAGGAGATACCACTGATATTGGATACAATGAAACCCAAGTTCAAATTGATGCTATGTGAAATAGAATGAAGCTCAAGAAGAACCTTCCAAAGATGAGTGCATGCCTATACAAAAAACTTGTTATGCCTATAAAAAGCATGGACATATAGCAAGAGATTGTAAAGAGGTAAGACTCATTAATGGTTATTTTTATTCATGCAATAAGTTTGGTCATAGAGCTATGAACTATAGATCAAATAAAAGAAATCAAAATCAGAAAAATTAGAGAAGTCATCCACAACAGAATGTAAGAAGTCCTCAGAACATTACATGTCATATATGTAATTATAATGGTCATACAGCTAGAAAGTGCAGAATGGTAATTCACATCAATGCGTCGAGGAATATAAGGCCTCTAGTTATTTGTCACTCTTGTAACAAGCCTAGACACATCTCAAAGTTTTGTAGATCAAAAGTGCAAAGATAAGAAAGCCCTAATAAGTCACAAGGATCAATCCTAGATGAATCAGGAGAAGTCAAGTTTGTGAAAGCTATAGAAGATGTGAGCATGATTTGGAAGGAAGAAAAGATAGATAGTGTTGGTGAAATAGTTGAGGATGTATCCGCAATGGATGCACCCCCTATTTATGGTTAAATGACCTCATGGTCATAGCGGGATTAGCTCTAGACCCCTGCGTGGCTGGTATACTCACCCTCAAAGTATGCACCTTTAGTTATAACTATTTGGAGACTAGTTGATGCAGCATGCAAGAGCGCACCTCCTGATTGATAGGAGAGATGAAGATTGAAATTCTCTATTGCATTATGTGTTTATGCAGCAATAATTAATGGTGAAAAGTTGTTTTTAAGTCATTGAAGACTCATTATTCACACATTACATTCAAGTTCAAGCCTTTGGAGAGCATAGGAGATCAAAGTAGTTGAGTTGTGAAGAATTGCAGTTGGATTATCAATGAGGAAGTTTGAAAGTTGTTGTGAACCCTAGTTTAGTCGTGATGTTTCAAGAAACCCTTGGAAAATGATTTGAAGCGATAAAACAAGTTATGGCTACTCCAGTTGTTTTCGATGTTGCTAAAAGGAAGAGATATGTGTTTAAGAAGCATCCCTTCAAGTCAATCCTAGATGGCCTGGAAGGAGCATTCTCTAGGACCCCAATGGGTGTTATGCATGTAGAGGACATACGTGCATATATCTATTGCAAAAAGGAACCTGTTGGAGTAGACAGGATTAGGTCACACCTAGAAACCATGATGAATCCAAACAAAACATTCATTGATGAGTTTGCGCACTTGGAAGACAACCCTATTGTTGAGTATGCCACAACATATGAGTTTTACGAATCCAAATGGATAAAGATATTATTAAGAAGAATTCATGATGACCTATTTTGGATAGGAGAAGTTCCAGTTCGAATAACTACTGATCTGATTCATGAGATGACAGGATTACCCAAGATAAACACCATTGTTCCTGTTGAGCAAATAAAAGCAGTTGAGATTCCCAATGTACCTATGACAGGTCCACAGGATTCTATGCCTATGCCTAAAGCCAAGAAAGACACCATTATGATTGATAATATAGAGATATCAATGGCAGCCACAAATAAGGACCTGGATAAGTTTGAAGAAGCATTTGTGAGCACTGAGGAAGCAAAAACTCTATGCGGTGATAATTCACCTAAGCATCAAGAAGGAGTGCAGATTGAAGATTTAACTGGACAAGAAGAAAAAGAAGAGAAAAAGGAAAATGAACCAACAAATGAGCCCTCTATTGAAATGCCCATAAAGGTAATGACAAAAGTGATGGAAAACACACCTCTCACTCCTATGCTATTGGTATCATTGTTGTCAAGTTTGACTCCTAACAAAACAAACCTAGACTCATGGGCAGAAGAAGACCTGATTAAGGTCAGTGTTCTTACAATGGAAAAGGAAAAGGAAAAGCAAGTGATCATAAATCCCTTGTTTGTTGAGTCAGTCAACATTCTCAATAGTTTACTGCCAGAGGAAAAGAAAGTCACAAAATTTCATTCAATGGATAATGTTAGTACCATCCTGACAAGTTTCAAGGCAAACTTCTCTTGCCTAGAAGAATCAGCAGCCAAGGTTGTTGAAGAAAAGTATCTCAAGAAGAGGCTAAGTGAATTAATTGGCAACTTCACACTAGACCTTAGCTGTTTAAAATTTAGTCAAGCCTTGTTGAAAGAGATATCAGCTAAAGGAAGAAAAATCATAGCTGACTATATGAACAAGGACAAATTAAATACATACCTCTCAAAGAAAATTTAGGAAGATGAATCAATGATGGAGTTAGTAAGGAAATCAATAGAAGATCCCTCCAAAGATGTAAACATGTGTAACAATGTCTATCAAGGTTAGTTAGACAAAATTGAGAATGCAGAAAAAGAAATGGCCAAAATAAGGGCAAGGAAAACTCAGTTAAGAAATGCACTTGTGCCCTCTTTGGATGTGTTGAATCAGAATATCAAGGAGATTGATGCCACAATGGTGACATATGATCAAGTTCTGAGTTCATATTTGGAAAAGATGGAGAAATTGACCTATTCTTTGTGCGCCCATCTTCAGACTGTAAGGGCACTGACAACATTTTGGCAGCAAGAGATCCAGAACTTGAAGATTGCATATCTGGATGTACTCACTTTGTAAGTACTTGTAGATACATTTTTGTGCACCTTTATCATTAATGTCAAAGGGGGAGTATATTATATAGTAGAAGGGAGAATATGGAGCTATGTATATGATGTAAATGGGAGTAGAGTATATAGTAGAAAGGAGATATAAGATAGAGTATATGCTAGAAAGTTTTGTATAAAGATACAGTTAGTAACTTTGCCATATTCCTTTGTTGCCATTAATAAAAAAGGGGGAGATTGTTGGAAAGTTGACTATACTATTGTATATGACTATAATTAAGTTTTTTCATTATGGAAACAAAGGCATTGGAGTTTTGGAGTTAGCGCACTTACTCATAAGATCAAAATTTGGTTAAGTATGAAGACTGGATAGTTAGCAGAGCACCAGATGAACAGAGCATCAACGCACATGCGTATGAATGATTTATGACATGCACCCTTGAAGATAATCTTTTTATTATGTAATCATACTAAGTCTATGAGCGCATGATCATATGAGTTAGTATAAACAAGTTACAGTCAGATGAAGTGACATAGACAGTGAGCGGTAGAACAGAACAGAACATGGAGCTGACTGTTGATAATTTGGTTAGCGCTTATAATATTGTTTTGTAAAGGCTATGAAGCTATTGTATTTAGCTTATAGACATGTTAATATCATTGTTTGTAAACACACTTGAGCCAATTCATTTGGAAGCGTTATATGTAATAGGTTGAAGGCCGACCTAGTGAATAGTTTTGTTTGCGCATATAAATAAGACATGTGCCTTTGTATTTGTCATAGAGTCATGAGTTTTGGGATAATAAACTAAAGTCTAAGTCTAGAATCTCCCTAGGATAGGCGGTCTTTATCGAATAACCCCCTCATGCTTCTTTCTGCTTTTAAGTCAGGTTGGTTTTTAATCTCATCCTAGGAATGGGTAAGTTATAGTTCCTACTTTGATAAAGACTTTTATTCTTTCAGTTCTATTGATGGTATTCATATGGATGAAAAGCTTCAAATTGAATTTTTTCCTCTTTGTCAGGAAACTGAAAATCAACTTCTCCTCGGTGGGTTCCAACCCATGAAGGTAATTTTCCACATGATGCGAACATAAGAATCATCAAGCACACAAACAAGGCCTAGAGATTGAGATTCTCAAGTTAAGAATGAGCTAGGTCTAGAAAAGTAACTTGGCAAAGAAGCTGTAATAAACTTCTCTGCTTATGAAGTTTCTCTTACGAAGGTTATTTTCTGAATGACAGTCGAAAGTGTATCAGAGGTTCCTAAAAGCCAAGCATTGAGATTTTGAGGAGATAAGATTGAATCCCTACATTATATAAAATGATCTCAGAATGAGAGAAAGTGAATAAGAGATTTTTCTTGGAGAATCAATTTTCAGCTTCTCCTTTGTCAAAAAATCACCTGAGAAGGTCAATTTTTGAGAAGCGATAACTTGTGGAGAAATGAGTATGAGAAACCACCAGTACTAAATAATCAGGTATGATGAAGGTGACTTGCTTTGATATCTAAAATATATTTCTAAGGAAATGGGTCAGTTGCGGATTTTTGGAAAATCACTTCCCAACTTCTCCACAGTCAGGTTTCTACCTTTGAAGTGAGTTTTCCGACAAAGGCCCCAAATTGAGAGAAGCAAAAAAGTAAAAATCCTTTGTGTCAATAAAGTTACTATTATAGCTACTTCAAACAAGTAAAAGTGATTTCCTAAGACCATTAATAAGACACATTTAATTCAAATTTTAATGTTGGAACTTCAACGGATGTTTTTTTTAAAATCTCCCACTCGTGTGGCACGAGATATGGAAGATAATGGTAAAGAACAAGTTGTTTATAAAAGACCCAAGTGATCAGTTGAGAATTATATTTTCTCTCTTATTCTCTCATATGTTCTTGATTCCTTATGATTTTACAAATCATCTGTCGACATACTCCAAAGCTTCTTAACGGTAAATCGAAAATAGAATCAAAAACTATGGCCACCAGATTCTTAGATTTTGATGGGATGAATGGGATTACATCTGAATGACATAATTTGACAGATACCTCCCTTAGATTCTACGACATGGACAATTTGCAAACAAGATTAAGCGAAGAAAATCTTCACGTGATGACACACAAGCTCAAAGGGAGTGATTTGGTCAAAGCCGTTGGATTTCCTGTTGCAGTACAAGCTCCTAAACTAATATAGGAATGTATAATTAGATTCAACCAAGACACAAGATAGATTTTGCTGCTAGATGACACAGTACTCATCTCCATCAATAGAGAGTCCATGCAGAACTGTCTCCATATCTCAGAGCGAGAGGAATTTTCAAACATGACCTTCTCGGTTGTAATATCATAATAAAATGAGAAGAAGATGAGGTGGAGGAAAGAGATCATGAACTCGTGGTTTCGGAAGCCCATAAGCATAAAGGGAAAAGTGTCAAAGACACTTTTTGGGATAGATTTAAAGGTAGAAATCATCGACATCATGGTGCTCCTTCACAGGATAAAAGGTAAAAGTGACGCATTGAATTTCATAGAGCACTACTTCTTTTTGGTCCAGGTAATATGTGTTGAGCATCATTATATAGACTCAGCTCAAGTGGTAAGTGAAAATCTGTCTAATGCCTTGAATCTCACCAAGTACCAGAACAAATTTTATATGTCTTCCTGTTTGATCTATGTTTTAGCCACATTGCAAGTATGGCTGAGACTCCCTAGGTTAGAAGAATTTCCAGATGATGTGAAATTTATGAATTCTCCCCTCATTTGAAGCTAAAAAATAGCTATGTTGAGTTCATTAAAGTTAATGACTCATTTACAATGAGATTTTGTAGAGAGTTACAAGGATGCCCATAACAGAGATTCTCACCAAAGGCCATGGAAGTCATCACCCAATTTGGGAGTTTCTTCATTCAATTTGCTAGTTTCTCATACCTTCATCTTGTAGGTTTTGATGATTTTACCATGAAGCTACCAAGGTACCCTAGTGATATGATTGTGCTCGTAGAGGTGATCCGGTAGATATTGAAAGTGAACCTAATCAATGCAGGAATTAAGAAGAAAGGCTATGAATTCCCTGTCACTATTGGAGCATATAGCTACGCATTGAGATCAAATGCTAAGAACGTGATAAAGGTGTTTGAGAGTAGATATAAGCCAGAGAAGTATGAAGTATTGAGACTGCAATTTGATCTAGTGAATTATGCCAAAAATCATCTACAGATTGGCACTGTGGTCAGGCATATCCCCGAAATCGAAGATTATTGGGCAAATTGCAAAGATGAACTAGAGAGCCAAGAGAGGTTTTACTCTAGGTTGACTATTGAAAAAATCAAGTTGTTTAATGTCAACATTAATATTGAAGGCATTGTTGATGATGGAGAATACATGTACAATGATACATACAAAGACCAGATCAAACCTTTCCTTGTGAGCTCGGAGCCAATTCAAGGTCAAGCTATAGAGGAGTTGGAAATCTTAATGGCCAAAATCATTAAGAGAACTGATAAGTGGGCTTAGTGGATGATGGGAAGGAAAAAGAGGTTTGGGAAGCCTACTCCTCAACAAGATCCTATAGTTGAGTTGGTGAGTGCTCCTACATTCTCCTCTCAACCAACTTTGTCTGTAGCCAAAGGACCAGCTCAACCAGTAGGTGCAGATGATCAACCACCCAAAAAAGAGATCTCAATTGAGAAGACTTATGGAGAAGGTCCATCTCCAGTCATCGGTTCAAATGAAGAAGCTAAAGTTAAGAAATCTGACAAGTCGACGGAAGAACCTGTTGGAGCCTTAGAACCAGAACAAAAAGCACTAGGAGGAACCATTGAGATACAAGGTGACACTCCTAGTCAAGGGGCCCCTTCCATTGTCAAAATTGTTGACGACAGTAGTAGTTCAAAAACTAAGGCAGATGAAGAGCACTTGGGGTCTCCTCAAAAGGAAAAGAGCATTTCTTCTCCATAGGTTAATCCTTTCACTTCTAAGAAAAATTCTTCCTCTCCTGTTATCAGGAAATTATTTGTTCAAGATTTAATATATGCAAAAAAAGTTACATGTGTAGAATCATGGATCAAGAATACTCTGGAGAAGAAAAGAAAAAGGGTTGAGCAATGTGCTCCCAATGGTGAGGTGTTCTCACAAGTGATGTAGTCAGGTTCAGCTATAAGCAAGGCTAAAAAGACTAGGACTCTGACCACTCTTGGTCGAGATCTAGACACAGGACACCTAACTATGGAAATAGCCAAACCACTAAAGGATGAAAAAATTGAAGAGCTTACTGCCTCAAATTTTTCACTCCAGTCCTTGGACATGGGGCTCGCCCACCATGATACAAAAGTAGACTTCTAGAATTCTAGTAATGTCTTGATCGAAGAAGAGCTCAAAGAACTCAAAGTTAATAAGACCCAACTCAAGGTGGAGATTAAAGAAATGACTAACTTCATCAAGTAGTTGGTCGCTCCTATGGCAAGTCTACCCAGTTCTCTGACAATGTTTGATCCTTTTGTAGCCTAGAATCAGGACATAATTTCCAAATTGTAAGAGGATAGGCATTTGGGGCATATTGGCAGGAGGTGAACCAAATGACTTAAATCTAAAGGTCTGGTAGCCATCGAACAGCTCAGAAATGTCCTTTTAAAGTTAGAGGTAGAGAAGGATTCTCTCAAAGAACATATACAGACACTCACAATAGAAAGGTTGAGATGTGAAGAGTGCATGGTGCTACTGCATTGGTTAGTTGCGATGAAGACTAAGGATGAAATAAAGGCCAAAATATTACAAAAAGTGGATGAACCTCTGATCAAGTGGCTCCAGGGGGTAGAATTCAAAATGGAGATGATAATCAAGGTAGAGGCAGAAATGAAGGTGACTGATGAAGAAGTCACCAAAGAGCAAAATAAAATCTTTGTATATTTGAGGAGTCTTCACTCTGAGTCTCAAACTAGTGGAGATGGAAAGAGCCCGATTGGTATAACCAATATGTAGAAGTCATTCTCTTACTACTTGGATCAGCTTGCAGAGTTATCTGGGTCTCATCCTGATAGAATACCCAACCTTTAGCAACTAGATGGATGTATATACAAAGCCATGGAGAAGATGCAATCCCGAAAAGATGCAATAAAATGCATAGATAAATATCATTCTCGCTGGCTCATAAGATATAAATACGTTCATATTCCTGATTTTGAAAGATTAATTCTAATTCTTGCAACCACTAAAGCTCATAAGGCTAAGTTGGAGAAGGGGAAGAAATCAGAAAAGAACAAATAGTTTCCTTTTTCCCTTTTGATATATATTGTATAGTCAATAAATGGCCACTTGTCATTCACCAAACTTTGTAGAATATGAATCGATTTGGTGGATTTTGTAACAACTTAATTCTTGAAGCCTATATGTAAAACTTTGAAAATCAATGAAAGGGTTGGCTAAATTTTGGTCTGAAATACATCTTGTTGCGGACTCAATCTGGAATGTGTTTTGTGCCATTTATTTATTGTTCCATGCTTTGTGAATCTGAATGTTTTTTTTCCTTAAGTTGGATCAAAATTGTGGAATATAAAGAGTTCTATTTCTACTTTTTAGTGCAACTAATTGACAGTAATCAGAGTATTACTTGGAGATTGGGAAAATACTCATGTGTCATGTTTTAGATTAAAGTCATCCTCATTATTTTACTGCATTTTCATTGATTCAAGAAGAATTCATTGTTGCATTCCCACTGGAGAAAATTCATAAGTATTGTGAAATCATGAAGTTGGTTAGAGTTTAGGATCAAAAATCATTACCTAGATTAGTTTCAGACCGAGGGCTAATTTGGTTACCTCTTCTGTTCTTTGGTCAAGAACATGCCCTATTAGGGTTTAGAACAAACAAAATTCATTGCATATCTTTTACATGAGGGAGTTTTACCTATTAAAATTCAAAGGAAAGTTAGTTGAATAGAAACAACTTCCCAATTGTTTGTATTCATATTGTTTCTTAAGATATTTTGGGAAAATAAAGAGTTAAATCTAAAAAGAACAATCTGTTTACCCACAAATTTTTGGTGACTCTGCTAGGGAGAGAAACAATCGCTAGACCAGAATTTTTGTCATGAGGAAAAATGGTGTTACCTCATGAGAATGTGTTCCCTGTACTTCAACCCAATCTTAGTTTTCAAGATGATGAAGAAGACATAGTCTCATCCTTGAATACTTTCACTTGGAGATAGAGAAGAAATGTAGAGCATCATAGGAACATGAGTCAAGTGCTTGAACAAGAAGAAGCGAGAGCAGAAGTACTTGAAAGAGAAATTCGAGGAAGAAATCAACACAAAGCAGAGCATGAAGCTAGGCAGCAAAACTAATTTAGAGCTCTGGATCAAAGAAGATTTCTCAGAAATACCAAGGGGCAAGGTGGAAAAGACCCTACATTCAAAAGGCTTGTAGAGCTTGGTTTTCCCATAATAAACTTACCTCATCAGAAAGGTGACAAAAGAAGCAAGAGTAGACCACCTTCACCTCCCAAGGCACAAAATTCATTGCCTATAGCTTACCAGGTATTAACTTTACACAGAGTAGTTGCTCCTCCTATTATTAATTTTCATCAACATCCTGCACCTATAATCATGGCAGCTCCATGGGCCACTACAACTGGCCCATTTCAGTTCACAGCATATCACCCACTCCCTTCAGGATCCAAAAAGAACTTTCCTAAGTTCTCAGGAGATGGAAAAGTCACTATAGGTGAACACATTAAATCCTTCTTCATAGAAACTCATATCCTAGGAGTTGGTTATGAAGATGTTGTTGTTAGGCTATTTGTTGAAACTCTAGTTGAAGTAGTGGCTGACTGGTTTTATCACTTCGATGATGCTTCAATCACAAGCTAGGATACTATGAGGATGGTGTTTGAAGCCAGGTTCAAAATGGCTGAAGATCAACACATTTTTTTGACACAATTGACCTTTATTAAGAAATAAGCTTCTATAAGTATGAGGGAGTTCGTTGCTAAATTCAATAAGATTGCCAACAGAATTCCCATAGTCGATAGACCTACTCCTGCAAATCTAAGATATTCTTTATAAGTGCCATACCATCAGATATAAATTATGATATGAGAAGAGCAAGACCTACAGATTTGGACGGTGCTTAGAAAATAGCCATTGAGTTAGAAGATGACATGATTTCTGCTAGCAGATGGAAAAGAGAAATACTGACAAGTGCTAGTTCAAGTGGCACTACATCGACCAATGAGATGATGCAGAACATGTCCAATAAAATCATCGCTTTAAAAAGACAACTCCCTAAGTTCAACAATCCATACCAGAAACCATTTCAAGATTAGAATAGTAGAAATATTGATAGCAATACACTACAATTACCTGGTCCGCAACAGAGGCTTGCAATCGAGGCTCCCCCTAAGAAAGGAAATATGTGCGTATTTCATCTAATGATAGACCATAATGGTGAGAGATGTCTTGAAATAGCCCGCATGATGTAGTTATTATCTACTAACGAGTTAGACACTACAACACCAAATAATGAACCAGATTCATGCTCACATGTTGACTCTGTAAATTTATTTTTTGAGTATGAATTTGATTCTGAGAAGCAAGGAGAGTGTTACGCTACCATAGATGGCACCACCTGCATAGTCCTAACTTGGAGCCAAAAAGAAAAAACTCATGTTATCACTCCTACAAGAACCAATGATGCATCTACTTTGAATATGAAAGAAATCAATCAGGGAATGAAAATCTCACAGCCAGGTAAGGAAAATGATTCTTTTGATTTCATTCAGTTCTGTAAAAATTCCAGGATCCAAATTTCTCCCATAGATTATTTAAGGTCGAATCCTATTGAATTGAAAATATTCATGGATTACTTAAAAGTAGATAGTATAAATTTGAATCATAATGTCACCTCTTCCAATGAAGATGATTCATCACTAGCAAAACTATTTGAACAAGGAGAAACCACTGTACTTGCTACCTTCCCAGGTCAAAAACCTGAACCATTTTATGTCTCTCTGTATATTAATGGTTGTAAGCTTAGCAATTGTATTATAGATTCAAGTGCTTCTAATAATGTAATGTCTTCCCCTGTAGCCAAAGCCTTAGGCCTCACTATGAAAAAAGTCCATGGTAGGTGTTATTCTATGGATGCTAAACAAGTTCCTTTGCTTGGTCAAATCAAAGATGCTCAAGTAGCCCTGGCTACCCATCCTCAAAAGAAGATGCTATTAACGATCCTTGTTGCAGATATACTAGCAAGTTATGGATTATTGCTCAGCAGGAGTTTTTGCAGAAATTTAGGTGGGGAAATTAAATTGGATTGGTCCCAGGCAGTAATTCCTATGGGAAATAAGAAGGTGAAAATAGAGCCCAAGGAGAAGTCAAAGTTCACAGTTTTGAAATCAGATGATCTAAAAGATCAAATCATGTATCAAGAATTAGAGTTCAGAAATTACATGATGTTTACCCAGGGTGTTGTTAATGAACCAAAAGGCAAACAAGAAGAAGTTAAGACTTCTAAAAAAGGAAAAAACTCTAGAAGTATGGACACTGGAATTTGATGGTAGTTGTTCTTCCTCTAGCTCTGGTGCTGGAGTTGTATTAATCCCATCTAAAGGTGAACCTGAGCCAATGGATTTCAAATTGGAGTTCACAAATACCAATAATATGGCTGAGTATGAGGCATTGTTAATCGAGATAATTTCTGTGAGAGAAAAAGGTGTGAAAATTCTAAAAGCTCAAGGTGATGCTAAGTTGATTGTGCACCAAATCAAAGGTCAATACTCTGTTAAAAACTAGAAATTGAAGAGTTACCAAAATAGAGTATGGGATGAGATTGAAGGATTGGATGCCTTTGTGATTGAATATGTCCCTAGGGAATTAAATTCCAAAGTAGATTCACTAGCAGTCTCCACTTCCTTACTACTACCCCATCCAGAGTTTAAAGACAAGAAGTACCAGGTAGAAGTAATGTACAAGCCATTAGTACCTGATAACATAGATGATTGGCAAGTATTTGATGATGAAAAATTCCTACAACTCTTCCTTGAAGGTAATGATAGTTCCCTTGAAGAAAATCCAAATGATCTCCCACAAGATCATTCCAGGAAATGGAAGAAAGATGAACTAGGTGTAACTCAATTGCAAGGTAACATCATTCCCCCGTATTTTATATCATTAGAGAAATTGTTCAATCTTCATGATACTTATGTTAATAAGAAAAGGATAGAGAAAGGTCTTACAACTAGAGATTATGAAGGGATGAGCATTGGGAATGCGTCAAATCCCAAAATGATAAACATAGGGAAGTGTTGCACACCTCAAGAGAAAGCTAAAGCTAGAAGGCTTTTTCTAGAATACCAAGACGTCTTTGCCTGGACTTATGAATATTTAAAAATCTTTATGGGAGGAAACTTCAACCATCAAATTCCCCTAAAACCTAATGCTACCCCATTCAAACAAAAGCAAAGAAATTACAATCTGAAAGTGGTAGACGCCATCTTTAGAGAGGTTGATAAAATGCTCAAAGCCAAGATTATCTACCCTATCCACCACTCTACATGGATAGAAAACATCATCCCTATGAGGAAAAAGAATGGAGAAATAAGGATATGCATAGATTTTAGAAATTTAAATGAAGCATCTTTAAAGGATAATTATGCACTCCCCAACATGGATCATTTGTTGTAGACAGTTGCAGGAGCCGAAATGATGTCTATGCTCGATGGATTTTTTGGGTACAACCAAGTCAAAGTAGAAGAGAAAGATCAGCACAAGACCATGTTTACCACTCCTTGGGGCACATTTGCATACCACAGAATGTTGTTTGGCCTTATCAATGTTGGTGCTACATTTCAACGAGGTATGGATTTGTCTTTTGCTGATATGAAAGATAAGATCATTGTCATATATTTAGATGACTTAACTACATTCTCTAAGAAAAGAAACGATCATATTAAAGATTTAGAGAGAGTATTGCGAAGGTGTAGATAGCACGGGATCTCTTTAAATCCTAAGAAGTCAATTTTTTGTGTTACCAAAGGAAAACTACTGGGTCATATTGGATCACAAGAAGGTATCAGGATCAACCTAGAGTGAGTCAAAGCCATTCAAAGGCTAAGTTTACCCATAATTAAAACTGGAGTGAATTCATTCTTCAGTCAGGTAATTTTCTTAGAAGATTCATCCCTGACTTTTTAGAGATCACCAAATGTATTGTAGACATGATGAAAGGTAATCAAAATTTCAAATGGAATGACCCTAGTAAAAGAGCCTTCCAAGATGTAAAGGATGCTATAGCCAACACCCCTATCTTATGCCACCGACATTGCAAGAAGGATTTCATGATTTATTGTTACGCATCTAAACATACATTGTTAGCTATTCTTATGCAAGAAAAAAGAGGAGTTCAAGCTCCTATTGCCTTTATGAGTATGCCACTAAAAAATCATGAGCTAAGATATTCTCAGGCCAAGAAGCATGCTTTCTTGGTGGTGAAAGCCTTGAAGAGCTTTAGATTTTATATCTTACATTCCCACTCCATTATATTTGTTCCTAACATTACGGTAAAGAGTATATTAATAGAGCAAGATGTATGATGTAATAATAGAGGGGCTTGGGTAGCCAAAACACAAGAATATGACATAGAGATCAAGCCAACAAAACTGGTATGAGGCAATGCATTATGCAAAGCTATGGCAGAAAGTGAAGGAGATAATCAGCCTGAAATAGAACAATTAGTTTTGGCAGTGAGTTTACAAGACCCATGGTTTGAAGACATTGTATATTTCTTGACTTATGGTGAATGCCCTGAAAGATTGACAGCTAAACAAAGGAGAGACCTGAGGTTGAAAGCTCCTAAATATATCATTTGGGAAGGTATGTTGAACAAAAGATCTATAGATGGAACTTTTCTTAGGTGTATAGACAAGCAACAACAGGAGAGATTGTTAAAAACATTCCATGACAAAGATTGTGGTGGACATTTCTCATCTTTTGTAACTGCATTTAAGATTTTGAGGCAATGTTATTATTGGCCAGGAATGTTTAAGGACATGTATCATTAGGTGACCAAGTGTGAAAATTGTAAGATGTTCATGAGTCGACCTCAACTAGCAGCTCTTCCTCTTAGACCAGTAATAATAGAAGGTCCCTTTCAGCAATGGGGTCTCGATTTTATCGGGCCTATCAATCTTGCATCAAGTGTCGGTCACACTTATATAATCACTAGAACTAACTATTTTATGAAACGGGTGGAGGTGAAGGCCACAAAGAAAACTACTTTCGAAGTAGTGTGCGAATTCATCAAATAGAACATTATCGTAAGATTTGGTGTGCCTATCAAAATAATCATGGATAATGAAGCTTACTTTTCTTCAGTTGAAATTAGCAAATTTTGTTTTGAGTACAATATAACTGCTAGTCATTTGTCTGACTATTTCCCACAAGGGAATGGTCAAGATGAATCAAGTAATAAGAACCTGGTAGTATAGTGAGAAAACTTGTATTAGATAACCAAAGGACTTGGCACAAGAAAATTCATGAAGCACTCTCGGCTGACATAGTAACTCCAAAGAGGGCAATTGGTATTTCACCTTTTGAACTAGTATACGAGGTTGAGGCAAGCCTTCACCTACCTCTATAATTGGCCACTAACGAGTTGAGAATAGTGGTAGAAGATGGCATCTATAAGGATGGGTTGGAAAAGTGAATTTTGTATCTGAATAAACTTGAAGAAGAATGAGAGAAGATTGTTGATCATATCACAGAACATCAGATGCGGGTGAAGAATCTCTTTGACAAGAAAACTAGACCAAGAAAGTTCATGATCAGAGACTTAGCACTGCTATGGGATAAGCGAAGGGCACCTAAAGGAATGCATGGTAAATTTGAGATGCTCTAGAAAGGACCATTCATCATCCATCGGGCCTTTGATAGGAATTCTTTCAAATTGGCGTATCCAAGTGGTGAACTACTACCCTTGACCTATAATGGTCAAGATTTGAAATTGTATTAGGTCATAAATTGAAAACAGGTAACCCCTGTATTGTATGATAGTTATGTTTAGTTCTAGTTTCTATTTTCCTTAGTTTAGGTTTCCTCGCTTTGTCTTTTCTTTCCTATTTCCTTCCTTTGATTTAGTTTTGTTATGAGTTGCCTTTTCATTTAACTTTGTGAAACCAAAGATTTGGATTCCTTGCTTGGATATGACCATATCCAAGTCCGCAGATGGAGCCAGTTGTTGCCCCACTTTTATTCTTCACACTTTAAAACAAAAGTGAATACCTCATGTTTAGATAGAGTCATGATTTTTGGGATAATAAACTGAAGTCAAAGTCTAGAATCTCCCTAGGATAGGCGGTCTTTATCGAATAACCCCCTCATGCTTCTTTCTGCTTTGAAGCCAAGTTGGTTTTTAATCTCATCGTAGGAATGGGTAAGTTATAGTTCCTAATTCAATAAAGACTTTTATTCTTTCAGTTCCGTTGATGGTATTTATATGGATGAAAAGCTTCAAATTGACTTTTTTCCTCTTTGTTGGGAAACTAAAAATCACCTTCTCCTCGGCGGGTTCCAACCCATGAAGGTAATTTTCCACGGGATGTGAATACAAGAATCATCAAGCACACAAACAAGGCCTGGAGATCGAGATTCTCAGGTTAAGAACGAGCTGGGTCTAGAAAAGTAACTTGGCAAAGAAGCTATAATAAAATTCTTTGCTTACGACATTTCTCTTACGAAGGTTATTTTTTGAACGGTAGTCAAAAGTGTATCAGAGGTTCCTAAAAGTCAAGCATTGAGATTTTGAGGAGATAAGATTGAATCCCTACATTAGATGAAATGATCTTAGAATGAGAGAAAGTGAGTAAGAGATTTTTCTCGAAGAATTAATTTTCAGCTTCTCCTTTGTCAAAAAATCACCTAAGAAGGTCAATTTCTGAGAAGCGATTACTTGTGGAGAAATGAGTATGAGAAAACATGGGTACCAAATAATCAGGTATGATGAAGTTGACCTACTTTGATATCTAAAATAAATTGCTAAGGAAATGGGTCAGTTGCGGATTTTCAGAAAATCACTTCCCAACTTCTCCACAGTCAGGTTTCTACCTTCGAAGTGAGTTTTCTGATAACGGCCCTAAATTGATAGAAGTGGAAAAGTAAAAATTTGTTGTGTCAGTAAAGTTACCTTTACAGCTACTTCAAATGAGTAAAAGTGATTTCCTAAGACCGTTAATAAGATGCATTTAATTCAAATTTTAACGTTGGAACTTCAATAGATGTTTTTAAAAAAATCTCCCACTCGTGTGGTGCGAGATATGGAAGGTAATGGTAAAGAAAAAGTTGTTTATAAAAGACCCAAGTGATTAGTTGATAATTATATTTGCTCTCTTATTCTCTCATATGTTCTTGATTTCTTACGTTTTCACAAATCATCTGTTGACATACTCCAAAGCTTCTTAACAATGAATCAAAAACAAAATCAGAAGCTATGGCCACCAAATTCTTAGGTTTTGATGGGATGAATGGGATTACATCTGAATGGCATAATTTGATAGATACGTCCCTTATATTATATGACATGGATAATTTACACAAAAGATTAAGCGAATAAAATCTTCACCCGATGACACAAAAGCTCAAAGGGAGTGGTTTGGTCAAAGCCGCTAGATTTCCTGTTGCGGTACAAGCTCCTAAACTAATCCAAGAATGTATAACTAGATTCAACCTAGATACAAAATAGATTTTTTTTCTAGATGACACACTACTCATCTCCATTGATAGAGAGCCCATGCAGAACTATCTCTGTATCCCAGAGTGAGTAGAATTTTTAAACATGACGTTCTCGGTTGCAATATCAGAATACAATGAGAAGAAGATGAGGTGGAGGAAAGAGATCATGAACTCATGGTTTTAGAAGCCCAAAAACATAAAGGGAAAAGTGCCAAAGACACTTTTTGGGATAGATCTGAAGGTAGAAATCGTCGACATCTTGGTGCTCCTTCACAGGATAACAGGTGAAAGTGATGCATTGAATTTCATAGAGCACTACTTCTTCTTGGTCCAGGTAATATGTGTTGAGCATCATTATATAGACTAGGCTCAAGTGGTAAGTGAAAATTTTTCCAATGCCTTGAATCTCACCAAGTACCAGAACACATTTTATATGTCTTCCTATTTGATCTATGTTTTAGCTACATTGCTAGTATGGCTGGGACTCACTAGGTTAGAAGAATTTCCAGATGATGTGAAAATTTATGAATTCTTCCCTCATTTGAAGTTACAAAATAGCTATGCTGAGTTCATTAAAGTTAATGACTCATTTATAATGAGGTTGTGCAAAGAGTTACAATCATGCCCAGAATGAAAATTCTCACCAAAGGCCATGGAATTCATCACCCAATTTGGGAGTTTCTTCATTCAATTTGCTAGTTTCTCATACCTTCATCTTGTAGGTTTTGATGATTTTCCCATGAAGCTTCCAAGGTACCCTGATGATATGATTATTCTCATAGAGGTGATCTGGAAAATATTGCAAGTGAACCTGATCAGTGCAGGAATTAAGAAGAAAGGCTATGAATTCCCTGTCACCATTGGAGCATATAGCTGCGCATCGAGATCAAACGCTAAGAACGTGATAAAGGAGTTTGAGAGTATATATAAGCCAGAGAAGTATGAAGTATTGAGACCGTAATTTGATCCAAAAATCATCTACAAATTGGCACTATGGTCAGGTATATCCCAAAATTGAAGATTATTGGGTGAATTGCAAAGATGAACTAGAGAGCCAAGAGAGGTTTTACTCTAGGTTGACTATTGAACAAATCAAGTTGTTCAATGTCAACATTAATGTTGAAGGCATTGTTGATAATAGAGAATACATGTACAATGATACATACAGAGACCAAATCAAACCTTTCTCTGTGAGCTTAGAGCCAGTTCAAGGTCAAGCTATAGAGGAGTTGGAAATCTTAATGGCCAAAATCATTAAGAGAACTGATAAGTGGGCTCAGTGGATGATGGAAAGGAAAAAGAGGTTTGGGAAGCCTACTCCTCAACAAGCTCTTGTAATCAAGCCAGTGAGTGCTCCTGCATCCTCCTCTTTTCCAACTTTGTATATAGCCAAAGGACCAGCTCAACCAATAGGTGGAGATGATCAACCTCCTGAAAAAGAGATCCCAATTAAGAAGACTTGTGGAGAAGGTCCATCTCCAATCATCATTTCAAATGAAAAAGTCAAAGTTGAGAAATCTGACAAGCCGATGAAAGAACCTATTGGAGCCTCAGAACTAGAACAACAAGCACTAGGAGGAACCATTTAGATACAAGGTGACACTCCTAGTTAAGGGGCCCCTTCCATTATTGAATTTGGTGACAACAGTAGTAGTTCAAAAACTAAGGTGGATGAAGAGCACTTGGGGTCTCCTCAAAAGGAAAAGAGAATTTATTCTCCACAGGTTAATCCTTTCACTTCTAAGAAAAAGTCTTCTCCTCTTGTTATCAAGAGATTATTCGTTGAAGATTTAATTTCTGCAACAAAACTTACAAGTGTAGAATCATGACTCGAGAATACTCTAGAGTGGAAAAGAAAAAGGGTTGAGCAAGGTGCTCCTATTGGTGAGGTGTTCTCACAAGCGATGCAGTCAGGTTCAGCTGTAAGAAAGGCTAAAAAGACTAGGACTCTAACCACTCTTGGTCGAGATCCAGACACATGACACCTGATTATGGAAATATCCAAACTACTAAAGGACAATAGAATTGAAGAGCTTACTACCTCAGATTTTGCACTCCAGTACTTGGACAAGGGGCTCGCCCGCCATGCTACAAAAGTAGACTTTTGGAAGTCTAGTAACGTCTTGATCAAATAATAGATCGAAGAACTCAAAGTTACTAAGACTCGGCTCAAGGCAGAGATTAAAGAAATGACTAACTACATCAAGTAGTTGGTCACTCCTACAGCAAGTCTACCCAGTTCTCCTGCAATGTTTGATCTTGTTGTAGCCTAGAATCAAGCCATAATTGCCAAATTGCAAGAGGATAGGCATTTCGGGCATATTGGCAGGAGGTGGATCGAATGACTTAAGTTTGAAGGTCTAGTAGCCATCAAATAGCTCAAAAATGTCCTTTTAAAGTTAGAGGTAGAGAAGGATTCTCTCAAAGAACATATGTAGACACTCACAACAGAAAGGTTGAGATGTGAAGAGTGCATGGTGCTAATGCATTGGTTAGTCACGATGAAGACTAAGGATGCAATCAAGGCCAATATATTGTAGAAAGGGGATGAACCTCTGATCGAGTGGCTCCAGGGGATAGAATTCAAAATGGAGATGATAATCAAGGCAGAGGTGGAAATGAAAGTGACCAATGAATAAGTCACCAAAGAGAAAAATAAAATCTTTGTATATTGACGGTTCTTCACTCTGAGTCTCAAACTAGTGGAGATGGAAAGAGCTCGATTGGTATAACCAATATGCAGAAGTCATTCTCTTACTACTTGGATCAGCTTGCAGAGTTATCTAGGTCTCATCTTGATAGAATACCCAACCTTCAATAACTCGACAGATGTATATACAAAGCCATGGAGAAGATGCAATCCCACAAAGATGTGGCAAAATGCATAGAGAAAGATCATTCCCGTTGGCTCATAAGATATAAAAATGTTCATATTCCTGATTCTGAAAGATTAATTTTGATTCTTCCAATCGCTAAAGCTCATAAGGCTAAGTTGGAGAAGGGGAAGAAATCAGAAAAGAACAAATAGTTTCCCCCTTTTTCCCTTTTGATATATATTTTATAGTTGATAAATGGTCACTTGTCATTGATTGACCTTTGTAGAATATGAATCGATTCAATGAATTTTGTAACGGCTTGATTCTTGAATCCTATATGTAACACTTTGAAAATCAATGAAAGGGTTGCCTAAATTTTGGTGTGAAATACATCTTGTTGCGGAGTCAATCAGGAATGTGTTTTGTACCATTTATTTACTCTTCCATGCTTTGTGAATCTGAATGTTTATTTTCCTTAAGTTGGATCGAAATTGGGGAATAGACAGAGTTCTGTTTCTACTTTTTAGTGCAACTAATTAACAGTAATTGGAGCATTACTTGGAGATTGGGAAAATACTCATGTGTCGTGTTTTAGATTAAACTCATCCTCATTGTTTTACTACATTTTCATTGATTCAATTAGAATTCATTGTTGCATTCCCACTGGCGCAAATTCATAAGTATTGTGAAATCACAAAGTTGGTTAGAGTTTAGGATCAAAAATCATTGCCTGGATTAGTTTCTCACCGAGGGCTAATTTGGTTACCTCTTTTATTCTCTGGTCAAGAACATACCCTATTAGGGTTTATAACAAATAAAATTTGTTGCATATCTTTTACATTAGGGAGCTGTACCTGTTAAAATTAAGAGGAAAGTTAGTTGAATAGAAACAACTTCCCAATTGTTCGTATTCATATTGTTTCTTAAGAGATTTTGGGCAAATAAAGAGTTAAATCTAAAAAGAACAATTTATTTACCAATAGCATTTATGAATAGGATGAGATATAGAGTTAATAGCAGTAGAGAAAAAGTATGCAAAGAGCAGTTAGAATGTTGTAGAGCTTTACAAGAGACTAAAGCATCAATGCACAAAAGGAACTGATCAGACAAGCAGTGTCTAAGCAGAAGCTCACCATTGGCAAATATATTATATATTGATATCTAGGAGGTTGCAGCCTTCTAATTGAGCAGTGATCTTTGGCAGTGAGGCACCACCCTTAACAGGGTTATTGTAAAAGACTCCTAACAGGGTCCGACCCTTAACCATGTCATTGTACTTATTACATTGTAAAGATCAACTCTTAACAGGGTTGTAAGGTCTTCTAATAGGGATCATAATACACTAGTATAGTTCTTAGTGGGTGTCAATTCCCACCGGGGTTTTTACTCATTTGGGTTTCCCCATAATCATATTTGGTGTTATGTGTTGTGGTTGTTTATCTACTTGCATTGATATTCATTTTAGTACTTAAGAAAATAGTTAAGATTCAAGATATCAAAAAAAGTAATAAGATATATAGAACATTGATTCACCCCCCCCCCCTCTCAGTGTTCCCATTCCTAATAATTTCTAAGGAGAATGACAAGAAGGAGAGCTATAACCAGGATGCTAAAGAAGTCTGAGAGAAGGGAGAAGAATAGTGTTGGAAAGTTGTCTATACTAATGTATATGACTTGATATAGTGTTTTCATTATGGCAACAAAGTCATATAGCAGTTTGGAGTCAACACACATGAAGAGAAGATCAGAAATTAGTTAAGTGATTGAAGACTGGATAGTGTACAGAGTTCCTGCAACTCAGAGCATCAATGCATGTGTGTATGGAAGCATTATGGTATGTGCCCTAGAAGTTAAGTTAGTTAGACTATATTCCTCCTTAGTCTATGAGCACCTAATCAGATGTGCAAGGATGAGAAAGATATAGTCAGTTGAAGTTGCACAACCAGTGTGTGCCAGAGAAGAACAGAGTATGAAGCTGACAGTTAATATTTTGGTTTGCGGATATTATGTAATATTGTAAAGGCTATACACCTATTGTATTTAGGTTTCCAACATGTATAATTATTTGTTTGTAAGCATGCTTAAGCCAATTCATTTGGAAGCTTTGTATGTAATAGGTCTAAGGGCCGACCTAGTTGTTTATTTTGTATGCGCATATAAATATAAGGTGTGCCCATTGTATTTGGTATGGAAGTTGATAGAGAGTTGTAATAAGAAGAGAAAAAGTGTGCGAAGGCATTGGAATATGTATTAGAGATTTTCTAGAGGTCAAAGCATCAGCGCATTAAAGGAACTGATCTGACAAGTAGTGTCATAGTGACAGTTCATCCTACAGATATAGTGTGTATCTGAGACCAGAAAGTTGTAGCCTTCACCACTTGAGCAGTGAGCTCTAGGATAGTGCGTCCACTCCCCTAATAGGGACTATTGTAAAAGACTCCTAATAGGGTCCGACCCTTGACAAGGTCTACTATACTAAAAACATTGTAAAGAAACTCCTAACAAGGTTAAGGATCTTCTAACAAGGATTACAAAACACTAGTGCAAAATATTAGTGGGTGTCAATTTCCACTAGGATTTTTACCTATTTGGGTTTCCCTATAACCATATTGGTGTCATGTGTTGATTTCATGTTTCATGTTTATGTGAATGTTTATTTTAGTACTTAACCATTTAAGTTTAGGACAAAGATTAAAGAGAAAAGTTAAATTATAGTGAACACCGATTCACCCCCCCCCCCCTCTCAGTCTTCCCATTCCTAACAATTGGTATCATAGCTCTGGTCCTCAGCAAAGAAGTTTAACCACTTGAGGAGATCATGGACAAAGCAAAAATGAAACATCTAAAAAGAAATCTTGAAGCTACTCTTGAAGACCTAGACAAGTCTGAAAGAGAAACTAAAGAACTAAGGGATAAACTCAATGATACTCAATTAGTCATAAAAAGGATAAGGAAAGATTTGAAAGAATTCTCTACCAGTGATCTAGGGGAAATGGTCAAGAAGTTGAATGAAGAAAATAAATCCTTAAAGGAACAACTTGAAGAGTTTGATGATAAACTGACTAACAATCAGGAAGTCTAAGATGAACATATCAAAGAGAACCTTCAACTCAATGAAGAACTAAGGCAAGAAAACATGTCTTGGAGCTAAGGAATAGCAAAGAAAGCTTGGAGTCTAAATTGAGAGAAGCAAAGAATCATATTGACAAATTGCACACCAGTTATGATTTGATAGAATCTCGGTTGTATGCAAGGAGAGCCAAAGGAGACACTAGTTGTATTAGATACAATGAAGCACAAAATCAGATTGACAACATGCGAGCAAGAAAGGATTCACAAAAGGACTCTACTGATGCTAAGGGGAGTGAAGATCAAACCAAAGATAATGGTGAACCGCCTAAGAATGAGTGCAAGCCTATAGACCACACCTATTTTTCTTGTAACAAGCATGGACACATTGCAAGGAACTGTACAGAGGTAAAACCTTTTAATGGTTACTATTATTCATGCAATAAATTTGCTCATAGAGCTATGAATTGCAAGACTAGAAGGAATAACATGATTCAAAAAGATCAAAGAAATCAAAATCAGACAAATGTAGAAGTTCTCAGAATGTTACATGCTAGATATGTAACTATAATGGTCACTTGGAAAAATAATGTAGAATGGTGACTCATGTCAATGCGTCCATTCAGAAGTCTTCGAATCATCTTAGAGTACAGTTGGAAAGTGATTAAACAAGTAAGTCATGGCCACTCCAATAGTTTTTGATGTTGCTGAGAAGAAGACATATGTGTTCAAGAAACATCCATTTAATTCAACCCTAGATGACTTAGAGGGAGAATTATCCCACATGCCTATGGGCATTATGCATGTGGAAGACATTAGGGCTTACATCTACTGCAAGAAAGAACCAGTAGGGTTGGATAGGTTAAGGGGGCACATGGATACCATGTTGAAATTGGAAAAATCATTCATGGATGAATATGTTAAGTGGAATGATCACCCAATAGTTGAGTATGCTACGACATATGAATTTTATGAGACCAAATGGATTAAGATACTATTGAGTAGAATTCATGATGACCTAGTTTGGATAGGTGATGTACTGGTCAGAATCACCAGTGACCCTATACATGAGATGACATACCTTTCTAGGATAGACACCATCCTTCCTGTGGGAAAGGATGTCAAGAAAATGGTTCAGAAAACTTGTAAGTCAAGTAGTGATAGGTGTGGGATGACAATTGAGCCTATTGAGCAAGCAGACATCAAATTAATGTCTATGATACTTGGATACAAGTTTCATCACACTAGCAGAGTGAATAGTGTGTTTGTGGGCACAATTCTAGTAGCCATTGGACTTGTGAAGGAAGATGCAGAGTTCAACTTGTGTGAGATCTTGTGTACATATTTGATTGATAACATCAAGGCCATCAAGCATGATAAGGCCAAAATATTTAGGCTTGGGTCTTTAATCATTTACATGTACCTTCATATAGTTGGGAGAGTATCAGATATGTATTTGTACAAGTCCATTCCAACCATGCCACAGATATCTAACAAAGCATCCACCCAGAGTACATTGAGAGATTATGTAACATTGGAATTGAAGACCATCAAGGCTAAGATGAAAATGAGATACAAGACTCTAGAGAGCATTGTGGAAAAGTACAAGGATATGATTTGTTTTATGGTGGAGACAGACACAACTTGTATGGAAGTTGTTGAGCCAAGAACTAAGTGGATTCATCCACTTGGTTATGAGGTAGAGGAACAGGTCCTTGAAGCATATGCAGAGGTACTACTATCAACCCCCAAAGATCCTAATGAACCTAGGTGGGGAACATATTAGGAGAAAACCAGAGAAGTAGATGCTAAACTTAACAGCACAGCAACAAAAAGAAAGGTTGATAAAGTCACATTAGAGATCTTGAGGATTCATGGTGTGTCTCAAGAAGACCTTGATAAAGCAAGGGATGAAAAGATTTCTTTGGAAATTAAGAGCGCATCCACAGTGGAAGCTAAGTCTGATGATCCCAAGATGAAGAAAGTGAAAATTGAAAAAGATGATAGTCAGAAAGGTAAAGAAGATGATACTCCTTCTCTTCCCAAGGTAATCAATGACCTTACTGCTCCTCCCAAGTACAAGGAAATGCCTAAGAGGAAGAAAGAGGTTAGCACTAATCATCCATCCTCGCGAGTCACAAGAAATAGAAAGAACACTCAAGCACCTCCTGAAGTAAGCTTCAATCTTAGTCTCAGTGTGCTAAGTGCTAGAATAGTTGATGAAGGAAGAATTGATCAAGAAGGAAGTTTTATGATAAGTATAGTGAAATTGACAAGTCAAAGATTCATAGCATGATCATAAAGCACATGATCAAGTTCAAAAGGATAGTTTTGGAACTAAAAATAATGATTCCTGAAAAGGTATCGAATATCCTTGAATTCCAAAAGAGACAGGCTATTGAGGAAGATTTGCAAAAAAGGGAAAAGATTATTGATGATACCCTTCCTGTGTGTGAACTAGAAGAAAAGAAATTACTGTTAGATCTGGTGAAGCCTCACCTTAGAACTAAGACAAGAACTTTGAACATAATGGATAAAAATTATGAGCTAATTGCAAAAGAGACAGAGAAATCCTTTGAGAAGGTGTTTATGAATAGAAACATGCATCCACCTACTGCACCAACAACTAATGTACCCATAATGGTCACCAAAGGGTCAAAGACCATCAAAGTACATTCTACAGGTCCTCAAGATTCAATGCCTATAGTGGAAGTGCAATCAGAGGCAAACAAGTATGCACCCATGTCAGAATCACTCAAGGACAACACCATTATCATTGATAATGTGGAGATAGCTATGGCGGCCACTAACACTGACTTGGATAAGTTTGAGGAAGCTTTTGTGAGCACACAAGAAGCTGAAATTTTATGCAGCAACACACCGCCCACTCATCAAGAAGAATTGATTGAAAATATAATAGATGAGAAAGAAGAAGAGAAAATGGAAGAGGAAGAAAAGAAAGAAGAAGAAGAAGAAAAAGAACAAGAGAAAGATGAAACTTCTGTTGAACTAGCCAAAGTAAAACTAGAAGTGATGGATAGCACTCCCATCACTCCCTCCTCAGCATTGTTGTCAAGTTTGACACCTAACACATCCAGTTTGGACTCATGGAGAGAAGAAGACCTGATTAAGTTCAGCATCCTAGCTATGGAGAAGGCAAAGGAGAAACAAGTAATGAGAAATCCTCTCCTTATGGAATCAATGAACATACTGAATAGTCTATTTCCTACAGACAAGAAAGTGTCTAAGGTACACTCTACTGATGATGTAAGTACACTCATTTCTCAGTTCAAAAGTAATTTCTCAAGCCTTGAAGAATCTTCATCCCAAGTTGTAGAAGAAAATTATTTGAAGAAGAGATTGAATGTGTTGATGAGAAACTTTGCACTAGATCTGAATTCACTCAAGACTAGTCAAGCATCTTTAAAAGAATTTGCTGATCAAGGAAGGAAATTCATTGTAGACTGCATGGATCAGGATAAGCTTATTGATACCCATCTTAAGAAAATAAAAGAGGCAGAAGATATGATTGAGCAGGTGAAGATTTCAGTGAAAGACACATCCACTGATGTGAACATGTGCAACAATGTCTACCAAGGTTAGTTGGACAAAATTGAGAATGCAAAGAAAGAGATGGCAAAGATATGGTCTAGACAAACTTAGTTGAGGAATGCTCTTGTGCCCTCATTAGACATCCTCAATCAAAACATCAAGGAGATTAATGCCACAATGGTAACGTATGATCAAGGTCCTACCATAGACTTTAAGAAAATGGATAAGCTTCAGCATGTATTATGCGCCCATCTCCAGATAGTAAACTCTTTGATCACTTTTTGGAAGAAGGAGATCCAGAACCTTAAGATTGCATATCCGGATGTTTTCCCTCAGTGAGTATGTATAGAAGCAATTTTTTGTAACACCTTTGTCATTAATGTCAAAGGGGGAGTTGTGTATAGAATATGGATCATAATATGTATAAGGAGATATAAGTATATGTATAGAAGAACAAATTTTTTTTGTATTAAGGACAGTTAGCAACTTGGCCATATTCCTTTGTTGCCATCAATGACAAAGGGGGAGATTGTTGAAAATTTGTCTATACTAATGTATATGACTTGATATAGTGTTTTCATTATGGTAACAAAGTCATATAGCAATTTGGAGTCAGTACACTTGAAGAGAAGATCAGAAATCAGTTAAGTGATTGAAGACTAGACAGTGTACAGAGTTCCTACAACTCAAAGCATCAATGCACATGCGTATGGTAGCATTATGGTATGTGCCCTAGAAGTTAAGTTAGTTAGACTATATTCATGCTTATTCTATGAGTGCATGATCAAATGTGCAAGGATGAGAAAGATACAATTAGTTGAAGTTGCACAGCCAGTGTGTGCCAGAGAAGAACAGAGTATGAAGCTGACATTTAGTATTTTGGTTTGCAGATATAATGTAATATTGTAAAGGCTATGCACCTATTGTATTTAGGTTTCTAACATGTATAATTTTTTATTTGTAAGCATGCTTAAGCCAATTCATTTGGAAGTGTTGTATGTAATAGGTCTAAGGGCCGACCTAGTTGTTTAGTTTGTATGCACATATAAATATAAGGTGTGCCCATTGTATTCGATATGGAAGTTGATAAAGAGTTGTAATAAGCAAAGAAAAAGTGTGTGAAGAAATTGGAAGATGTATTAGAGATTTTCTAGAGGTCAAAGCATCAGTGCATCAAAGGAACTGATTTGACAAGCAGTGTCACAGTGATAGTTCATCCTATAGATATAGTGTGTATCTGAGGCCAGAAGGTTGTAGCCTTCACCACTTGAGCAGTGAGCTCTAGGACAGTGCATCCACTCCCCTAAAAGGGACTATTTTAAAAGACTCCTAATAGGGTCTAACCCTTGACAAGGTCTACTGTACTAAAAGCATTGTAAAGCAACTCCTAACAAGGTTAAGGATCTTCTAACAAGGATCACAAAACACTAGTGCAGAATATTAGTGGGTGTCAATTCCCACTGGGGTTTTTACCTATTTGGGTTTCCCCATAACCATATTGGTGTCATGTTTTGATTTCATGTTTCATGTTTATGTGAATGTTTATTTTAGTACTTAAGCATTTAAGTTTAGGATAAAGATTAAAGAGAAAAGTTAAATTATAGTGAACACTGATTCACCACCCCCCCTCTCTCAGTGTTCCCATTCCTAACAATTGGTATTAGAGCTCTGGTCCTCAGTAAAGAAGTTTAACCACTTGAGGAGATCATGGACAAAGTAGAAATGAAACATCTGAAAAGAAATCTTGAAGCTTCTCTTGAAGACCTGGACAAGTCTGAAAGAGAAACTGAAGAACTAAGGGATAAACTCAATGATGCTCAATTAGTCATAAAAATGCTAAGGAAATATTTGAAAGAATGCTCTACCAGTGATATAGGGGCCATGGTTAAGAAGCTAAATGAAGAAAATAAATTATTAAAGGAACAACTTGAAGAGTTTGATGATAAACTAACTAATAATTAGGAAGTCTATGATGAACAGATCAAAGAGAACCTTCAACTCAATGAAGAACTAAGTCAAGAAAACATGAAAATCTTGGAGCTAAGGAATAGCAAAGAAAGCTTGGATTCTAAATTGAGAGAAGCAAAGAATCATATTAACAAATTTCACACCAGTTATGATTTGATATAATCTCAGTTGCATGCAAGGAGAGCCAAAGGAGACACTAGTTGTATTGGATACAATGAAGCACAAAATCAGATTGACAACATGCGAGCAAGAAAGGATTCACAAAAGGACTCTACTGATGCTAAAGGGACTAAAGATCAAACCAAAGATAATGGTGAACCACCTAAGAATGAATGCAAGCCTATAGACTGCACCTGTTTTGCATGTAACAAGCATGGACACATTGCAAGGAACTATACATAGGTAAGACCTTTTAATGGTTACTGTTATTCATGCAATAAATTTGGTCATAGAGTTATGAATTGCAAGACTAGTAGGAAGAACAGGATTCAACAAGATCAGAGAAATCAAAATCAGACAAATGTAAGAAGTTCTCATAATGTTACATGCCAGATATGTAACTATTATGGTCACTCAGCAAAATAATGTAGAATGGTGACTCATGTCAATGCGCCGATTTAGAAGTCTTTGGATCATATTAGAGTACAGTTGGAAAGTGATTAAATAAGTAATTCATGGCCACTCCCATAGTTTTTGATTTTGCTGAGAAGAAGAGATATGTTTTCTGTTGGAATTAGGAGAGATAGGTACTGAGAGGGGAGGGGTGAATCAGTGCCTTCAAAACTTTACTTGTAAAAACCTTTCTAATAAATAACTAAATACTGTCATAACCAATCAAAATAACTTGAATCTAATTGCATAAATCAATCATCTAGTTAACTTAAGAAAGTAAACAACATGAAATCAATATTACAATCACATAACACAAGTATTTTGGTAATACAAAAACCCTTGTTAGAAGGTAAAAACTATGGTGGGGATGACACCCACAAATTCTTCACTACTGCAGATGGAAAAGGTTTGCCTGTTAAGGCTACAAGTTTTGATCACTTCTGGTGATCTTACCCTGTTAGGAGTAACATATTAGATCAGCTAGATCTACCTAGTTATAAGATTTAACAACACTAAATGAAGTGTGTACTAGATTAAGAGATTTATACAAAGATTTTTAAGTCTACTCTGTTAAGAGATTTATCAAAAACTCTATCATAATTGTCAGAAAGTAATAGGCAAGTATCTGCTAGTTGACAACTCATTTGTCTGAAATAGATCTATAAGTGCTTATCAAAATATCACCTTATCTGTGATGGTTCTCTACTCTATTCTGCTCAGTAGCCTTGTCTGATTCTGCTCAATCTGATATCCTCTGTGCTATGTTCTGCTCAATAAACTGATTGTCTTGAAGATAGGCAATGTCTTCAAGTGCTCCTCAATTCATATATATTAGTTCACCAACCTCATAAAAATGGTGCGAACAAACAAAATATATAGTGTTCTATTTTTTCGCCTAAGCAAAAATTAGGTTACAAAAATAATCATAACCCTAAGCTCTACGGTGCAAAATAACCTAGATCAACTATTACAATAAGATAAACATTACATTTAATGAGTATCTATTTACAATAAATGCTCCTCGATCTTGGTAAACCATTTTATGATCTGTTATAACCATTTGCATAGAATAATGTGCCATTTTAGATTACTATGCCATTTTCTGTGACCATCAGTAAACACTGTATAATTTTCTCGGTGTATACTATGATGCTCGGTGTTTATTGACCATCGGTGTCGGTGTCACTGGTGCTCGGTTAACTGTGTGATGCTCAGTGTAAAGGCTTTACCGACTATTTTGTCTTACTTCTTATTACTGACTATTTCAATATAAGTAACTGACCAACCTGTTTACTATCCTTTGATACTAATGACAACCTTAAATGCTCAATAGAGATTAACAGTTTTCAAGAAACATCCATTTAATTCAACCCTAGATGACTTAGAGGGAGCATTATCCCACATGCCTATGGGCGTTATGCATGTGGAAGACATTAGGGCTTACATCTACTACAAGAAAGAACTAGTAGGGTTGGATAGGTTAAGGGCGCACATGGATACCATGTTGAAACTAGACAAAACATTCATGGATGAATATGTTAAGTGGAATGATCACCCAATAGTTGAGTATGCTACGACATATGAATTTTATGAGACTGAATGGATTAAGATACTATTGAGCAGAATTCATGATGACCTATTTTGGATAGGTGATGTACCGGTCAGAATCACCAGTGACCTTATACATGAGATGACAGGCCTTTCTAGGACAGGTGCCATCCTTCATGTGGGCAAGGATGTCAGGAAAATGGTTAAGCAAACTTGTAATTCAAGGAGTGATAGGCGTGGGATGATAATTGAGCCTATTGAGCAAGTAGACATCAAATTAATGTCTATGATACTTGGATATAGGTTTCATCACACTAGCAGAGTGAATAGTGTGTCTACGGGCACAATTCTAGTAGCCATTAGACTTGTGAAGGAAGATGTAGAGTTCAACTTGTGTGAGATCTTGCACGCACAGTTGATTAATAACATTAAGGTCATCAAGCATGATAAGACCAAAATATTTAGGTTTGGGTCTTTAATCATTTACATGTACCTTCATATAGTCGGGAGAGTATCAAATATGTATTTGGACAAGTCCATTCCAACCATGCCATAGATATCTAACAAAGCATCCACCGAGAGTACATTGAGAGATTATGTAACATTGGAATTGAAGACCGTCAGGGCTAAGATGCAAATGAGATACAAGATTCCAAAGAGCATTGTGGAAAAGTACAAGGATACCATTTGTTTTATGGTGGAGAAAGACACAACTTGTATGGAAGTTGTTGAGCCAAGAACTAAGTGGATTCATCCACTTGGTTATGAGGTAGAGGAATAGGTCCTTGAAGCACATGCCTAGGTACTTAAGCATTTAAGTTCAGGATAAAGATTAAAGAGAAAAGTTAAATTACAGTGAACACTTATTCACACCCCCCCCCCCCTCCCCTCTCTCAGTGTTACCATTCCTAACAAATAGGAGGTGTAAAAAGAAGAAGAAAAGGAAGAGGAGAGGGAAGGAGAGGAATCTGAGAAGGAAATTAAGAAGATTAATAAGGAGAAAAATAGAAAGAAAGAGGAAGATAATTTGCATAGGAAGCCTAAAACCTCTAGTGCTAGGAAAAGAGAAGAGAAAAGATAGAGAACATGTAAAGAGAAAGAGTTTTCTGTTGGCTTTGAAGTCGAGGACCATATTTCACAGGAGGTAAGGAGCACGACTAGCTATGACATTAATATGGAGAAATGGCTCTTTCAGGAAATGAAAGAAATGGGTTGCAATCTAAAGGTCCTAGAAGAGGGAATGGAGTCTCTAAAAGAAAGATTGTAAAATCTAGATAATAATTGTACTGAAGAGGTTTTAAAGAAGGTAAACAAAAAAAAACAAATGAGGACCTGAATTCTAGAATTTCCGCTATCATGGATGAAAATTTGAAGGACATAAATGAAAAAGTTAGTTACAATGGTTACATCATAAGAGAAATCTTGAAGCATAACAATGAGGGCCTCAAAGTTTCTGTGATGAATTTAAAAGCCTTGTATGCTTATCTGGAGAGTAGTTTGCTGGAAAAAAAACAACCATTATGATGGAAGAAAATGTTGGGGGTAAAGGTCAGTCTTCAGGGCTGGGAACTAGAACCAGAAGCAATCTCAAGAGGAAAATACCTGAAGTGCCCAAGGAGCTTACAAGCTTGAAATATTATATCCAAAAAATGGAGGAAATGAAAAAAGAAGTTGGAAAGGCCATGGAAGTAAAAGAAGTAGTTCTTGTTGGTTTTTTGCTGGTAGGTTGATGGTTGTTGTGCTGTCGGGTGTTTTTTGGTGTTCTGTTGTAGCTTGCTTTGGTGTTGTCTGTTGGGTTGGGGTCTTGCTTTTTTTATGTTTAGCAGGCATTCTATGTTTGTAAGGGCTTTATAGTATATGTTTTGTGCTCTTTTGTAAATGGTTTTGGGGGTCCATTCAAAACCTGTATTTACCTTTATAAAAAAAATGATATAATATTATATTAAAATTTAAAATATTATAATATTATATAATGTATTAATATTATATATCATTTAATATATATATAATTTAATATTATAAAAATATGTATATTATATATATTATATTATATAATATATAAATATAAAGTTTTTTATATAAGTTTTTGACATTGGGTATTTATCTAACATCTCTCTCTCTCTCTCTCTCTCTCTCTCTCTCTCTCTCTCTCTCTCCAAAACAAGGATGTGACCCCAACATGGCTACTTGGCCCAAATGTAGTAACAAACCTTCCTAAGGATTGGGGCTTGGATTTTATGATTTTTAAACTCTTAAAAGACCTTAATCAACTCAAAATAACCATAGACAAATATCTATCAAACCATTTAGTACTATTTTCTTTATAGTCACCAATTAGGCATGTAAGCACTATTTTGACCATAACTTCCTAACCCTTGAACATAGACCAAAATAAATACTTGTTTTAGATACCCTTTTGGAATTTCTTAAACATATGGAAATATTGGCATAAGTTCCATTTGCACAGATTTGTCAACTTTTGACTAATCACACTTTTTAAGGGGCAATTAGGCCTTTTTTACAAAGAGACTATCCTCAAACAAGTTCTCCAATAATAGCCACTATTTGGAACATGTTTCATACACCTTAAAACTAAATAATCTACCATTATTTAATGTCTAAACCTCTCAAAATGATACAACCCCACTTATTTGCATTCACTATCATAGGAAAGTGTTAGAATTTAATCTTTCCTTGGTTATTTATGTATTTAATAGGATAAACCAAGGTATCCTAATGTAATCTTGTCCTCTAGTCCAAGTGGGAGGACAACTCATATTTGTAATTTCCTTTATTAAGGAAAATAGCTATTCCTCCTTATGAGGAATCCTACACTTGTCTCACACACTAGTGAAATGTGGCACACTCAGATATGGGAGTTACAATGTAACTCCTCTCTCACATCTCTATTAAAGAGATGGCTCTCCTTCTTTTTCTCATAGAATTTTCTCTCATCTCAGGAGATTTCTTCCTCTTCTCAATTATTGTATGAGCATTGTTTGCTCTCTCTCTCTCTCATTCTTAGGCATTTGTTGCCACTTTCATTAATTTCATAGGGGTTTTTTATGCTTTTCCCCTTCAAAATCTTGTCTCCTCTTTGCTTATTTTTGGTGTATACTCCTAGTTCTTTTGATAATTCATGGTATTTTTCCTTACTCCTCGCTCTTGGATTAAACAATTTCCTACAAATTCATGTTTTGTTCTACATCATTTTAACAAAAAGTAGCAATTTTCATGGTATGAACAGTCCTAGGGCATCAAGTTTAGAATTCCATACATATCCTCCTATTTTGAGACCACAATAAATTTTTTAAACATTCAAAAACCTATCACATTCTAGAGTTATGATTTTTTTTCTAACAGTGAAACATGTCCCAAATCTTTAAATTACTTCACAAACCCTTGACGGTGAGGGTTCTAGGTTGTTCGAAAAGAAATTGCTCCAACTTCCTTATTCCTCCAAAAAATACCTTCAAATCACTTCCAAGTTGAAGTAAACTCTCCCATATTTCAATCAGTGCAAGTATCAGATCAAAATCAATCAATTTGAATCAAGAAAAATGCTTGTGATCAACAAAAACATAGTCACAGGTTGCATAAAAATAAGATTTTATTAATGTTTCTTCCTTACAAACACCACCAACCCCTAAATATCAACCAAGGGAGGTATTATAGATAGTTTTAATAATGTTCCAATGGTTGGAATCAATCCCCAACCACCCAACCATTGGTTTTACATTTTTTTTGCATTATTAAGCCTTGACAACTTTTGCAAAGTTGCAATGCAACTTTTGCACTTTTTGCATATATGAAACAAAAGTTATTGTAATGACTCTAAACCAACTACTTTGACCTTAAGACACCTAAAAACATTCTTATTTCACCAAGATTCATAATTTGACATAGTTTGACCCTTAATGGCCTTATAGGCCTACATGACCTTAATGACACATATTGCCTTACAATTTGGATTTAATGGATGCAATGGGTCCTTAGGGCCTTATTTAACAAAAAGTAAAATAAAATGGCCTTATTACATGAATTCCCTATAAAGACCCAAAATGGTCCATCACTACATCAAGGAAAACTTGGTGCTCTTGCACCAGTTGTGAAGGATTGTGACTCTCTAAAAAGGTGGCAATTAAGAAATTTTGCAACTCTTTCAAAGGAAATAAAGGATGAAGGATTATGACTCTCTGTAAAGGTTATAATAATGAAATTTTATGACTCTCTCATCATGAATATACAAATAGGAAACATGTTATTGAAAAACATCAAATATTATGGAAACACAACAAATATTTCTAAATACCTAGAAAATTATTGAACATGGTAATTACGACACTTCCATAACAAAAAAATATGCAACAATTCCATAAACATGAATATTACATATACTGAACATGATGAATAAATAATATGAAAATGAATATTCTATATATTTAATTGTATGTATCTCCATATACAAATGTGTCATATGGAATCTCAAAATCTCTACAACTAGAAATATATGTATGACATCCTATGCTACTATTGGATCATCTAAATGTAGCCTCTTCAGAGTAGTCTTTGGCTCTTATAGATCCTACATAAACAAAAAAATTGAAACCACAATTCAGACTGTTTATTTTATATGATTTGTACATATAGAAGATTAAAATTAAAATTCATATTGAATAATAATTTAATTAAAATTTAAATTGAACTCTCATGTACCTTAGCTCTATGTCTCCTCATGCACTTAGGAGTCCTAACACATGTCCTTGGTAGTGAAGGGACGTCACTAACAGTGCCAGTTCTGACCTATATATGTTTGCAACCATGAAATTGATACAAGTCATCCTATAAAGTTATCGTTCATAGCAATTTTTTTTAACTTGAAACAATTGAATTAAAATAAAAACTTACCTATGGTGAACCTTCTTCTGCCAATGTTGATTAGGTCAACAAGGATGCAGATCCTTGACATTGTACCTCCCTCGCACTAGGTGCTACCTACGAGAGTCAAATAAGATAAAATCTTAGTTAATATGTGATTATAATAATGATAATTTAAATGACAATCATGTATACTTGATACAAAAATATAAATAACTAAATATAGAAATATATGTACTATGTGACTATCATGGAAAAATAAAAAGCCTAAGAGGGTAGGATTGTGAACCTATGTCACAACAACATCATGCATAATCCTTTGTACTATAAACCATGTAAAATAAATATTAGTACACACAAGTGACAAGTACATGCATAATCATTCTAAAACTCTTAATTACCTTCCCCTTGTCAACGTGTGTCATTGCACCCCCTCATGTTGCCCCTCGTTGGTAGTAGGTGAAACCTACAAGAGTAAAATAAGATAAAAATATTAATTAGTATATGAGTTTGATTATGTTAATTTTTATGAAAAAATATGTATACTGATAAAACAAATTAAACCAATGAGACTGAAAACATATACCATAGACCTATCAAGGCCAAATGAAATGGCCAAGAGTGTGGCATCCCACACTTATCTTATCTCCTCCTCTATCATCAACTCAACATAAATGGACCATATATATAAACATAAGTGTGCAGTCATAATGGATTATCTACTAACAATATTTATTTAAAATTAAATACATGGTGATAATAAATATTTAGTCTTATCCTAACATGAGGATTCCATGCCACTCTTCCCTCCTCATCTCTTGCATGAGACACTCCAATCCCTATGGTGACATCTAGTGCATCACCCATCTCAAACGCCTCATAGTCATATGCATCCATATCATCATTGAAAAATTTATTATGGGGACCCAAGCATAGATTCTTCCACATAATGCAAGTATGGGGAAAACAAATATGTGCACTCGAGGAGGATTTATCAGTGCTAGCATCATCAACATGGAGTTGCATCAATGACGTAGTGTACCTAATAAAATGCTCGCTCAAGGTGTGAATGACTCTAATGATCTATGAGCCAACCTCTGCAATAACATTTGGATGTTGTACTCAAGGAGGGATTATAATGTTAGGAGGGGGGACATAAGGCCCATGTACTACTCGATGCTCCCCTGGTCTATCCTAGGGAGCACTTTCACCTACACCTTGTTTTATCTCATGCTCCAATAGTTAACTTTGTGAACAAGTACAAATTTAGCATATGATTTTTTAAGAAAATAAATAGGGACCTCCATATTGATGTGGGGTGGTTTATCAAAAACCATCCAGGTCAACGAGCCCAAAATTTCTCCCACATATCATCATTCGTGTACCATTTGATGGACAACTTTGGCTTTTTGAGATCAAATTTTAGTCCAATTTTGGGATTCATGAATAGGTCATATATTTTTTCTTTTGTGATCTCAAGGGCCTTCACCTCATCATAATCCAACCCATCATCAAATTGGGTATGCATGGCCTCTCGCTATCAAAGTGCAACATTATACTACACAATAAGCATCTCCATATTTTCAATTATGGAGTTCAATGTTGTCAACATTAGGCGTAAGGTAGGGACATTACCATAAAAATTTTGAATGTCCCTTAATTGATTTAAATTATCGCGTATGAGGTTCTCTAGAGACTGAGGGTTCATAACTAGTGGGTTTTTAGGCTAAGTATTTTAGAGGGGGTGGGTTTTTAGACTAAGTGTTTTAGGGGGATGGTTTTTTTAGTCTCAAAATTGTCATTTGTATTTTTCCTGCCTAATTAATTATAAATTTGAATATAATTAAAATAAATTTCACACAAGAAAAATAGTTTCAATTTACAAACCCTGTATTTAACCAAAAATAATAATAAATCAACTAAATTTTTTTTTAAAAAGGACAAAAAAAAGACTTACCTGTGATGAATTGGAGAATAAATTCAGCTAAACGGAAGACTTATCTGATGCCTATTGGGTATCTATAGGCATCGAATACCCGATACCTATAAGGTATCCGATAAGCATTGGTATTTTCTTTGGCCAAGTGTATAGACACCCGGGCCTATTGAAAAGTCAACATGCATTTCCATGTTTTTTTGCGAGTGAAAAAGACCTTCTTTTTCATGTCACCGATTTTTGGCATACCATGATCCCACACATACCCTACACACAAAAAATAAACAAATTAGAGAAAACTAAAAATAGAGACATATAAAGATGCATGCCTAAGGAGATTAAATTAAAGATGTGTACCTTCTTTATTTTTATAATAACATGCCAATGAAGCTTCATGATTTTTTTGATCTCTACCAAGTGACCACTTTCTTGCAAATTTACTTTGCCTTGCCTTCTTATTTCCCATTTCCTTTCTTTAAAAAAATGTCTTTTTCTTTAAAAAAACACACCTTTGAAAAATCACCAAGAATAAAAAATGTGAGTAAAATTGCACATATTTCTATAAAAAATGAAATAAAAAACCAAAGAATGGAACTTAGTGTTTTGATTACATGCTTGATTGGATTATGGTGAAAAGCTTGTAGCAGCTTTGTTTAAAGAAGATATGGGGAAGGTCTAATTACATTTTGTTTTGTGGAAGATTATGCTTAGGATATTAATTATAGAGTACTCATATGCATTATACTTTATCTTGTGATTTTTCTAGAGTGTTTCTATTATGTTTGGGAAAGTTTCTTAATGAGTAGGGAAATTGTCTTTAATGGTCCTACAAATATGATTTGTTATATCTAGTAATTTTTTTTGGCATTTATTTAACAATATTTGTTATTTTTTAAGGTTTTGACAAAATATAACAAATCTTTTATGGTTGTTGATATCGATGCATGTGAAAAATTTAAAGCAAGGGAAACATGTCCAGTTTTAGTTTTTAGGCTTTGTCACCCCAATTTTTGAACTTGCCCACAAAATTTCAAAATAATAACTCTAGGTCAATTTGACCAACGTGCATCTCAAACATTCCTAGATTGTGTTCATAGGCATATTTCTAAGTAAAAAAAAGTCAACTAGTCACAAGAGGACTACAACATCAAAGTTTCCCGATCACCATGAATGAAAATTTTCCCTCCGGTCCTAAAAGTGAGGCACCACATTAGCAAAAAGTGCAAAAATAATTGTATCTTGGAAATTTTAGCTTTATTCATAAAACCATATTATAGGATTCATCTTGACAATACTCCAAGCAACACGGTCAATTTCCAAGTTTCACTAGCTAACAAATTCCAAGGTTTAAAAGCTTCTATTTTTCAGGTTCTTATTTTTAAAAATAATTAAATTGGGATTTTGACAACTTGTGAAATACTTGTCTTTCAATGTTCTACCTTTTAGAGTATTATGGTCATCCCTACAAAATTTTGTGGCAAAAAGAATTAAGGGTTTAAAAGTTATTGATATATCTCTCCTCCAAGCACTTGAAATCTTAATTAAGAGAAGTGAAAGTACAAGAAAATAATTTTATCGACTATTTTATTTAGTTGCTCAAGCATTTGTAAAGGTACAATCAATAAAGGTTATTATGCATTGGTGACATCTCGTGACACCAATATAGTGTTGATGTAGAGGGTTTTATAATAGGATGCAACTAAGCTCCAGACATAATGCACCATTGACTAAATCTCAAAAAATGGAAAACATAACATATTTTCGTAAAAAATTTCAACATCTGTTCTTTGTGATTTGTACATTTTGAGGTCCAACACCACAAAAAATTTACAAAAAAATCACTGTGTTTTTGCAAATCAGTAGAAAAAAGTTTAGCCTTTTTAAAAAAAATCTTTGGTACATTTTGTCTGAAGATTTATAATATAATTTCAACTTCTTTAGCTTTATTAACAAGGGGAGAAAATATCTGTAAGTAATTTAGTCAAGTTGTGAAAGCACTTTGAATTGCTGATAGGCAAGGAGGTGAAAAATTATTAAAATCCTTAATAATTTTGAACAGGTTATAATACGCAAGCTTCAGAATAGGTTATAACTAGCTTATATATATTTATATATATAATACACCAAGAGTAATCCTTCTCAAGGTGCCTCGAGATGGATTACTCTCAACGTATTATATATAGATATATATATCTATATATATATATATATATATATATATATATATATATATATATATATATATATATATATATATATATATATATATATATATATATATATATATATATATATAGATATATATATATATATATATATATATATATATATATATATATATATATATATATATAGATATATATATCTAGATATATCTAGATATAGATATATATATCTAGATATATCTAGATATAGATATATATATCTAGATATATCTAGATATATATATATCTATATATATATCTATATATCTATATATCTATATATATATATATATATACATATATATATATATACATATATATATATATACATATATATATATATACATATATATATATATACATATATATATATATACATATATATATATATATACATATATATATATATATACATATATATATATATATATATATGTATATATCTATATATAGATATATATATATATATATATATATGTATATATATATATATATATATATATATCTATATATATATATATATCTATATATAGATATATACATATATATATATATATGTATATATATATATGTATATATATATATATATATATATCTTTATATCTATATATATATCTATATATATAGATATAAAGATATATATAGATATATACATATATATATATATACATATATATATATATATATATATATAAATATATATATATATATATATATATATATATAAGCTAGTAGCAGTCACAACGCAACATAGAAGACATTTTATGATTTCTAATGTTTATGTATATGGCAGAAAAATAAAATCAAATCAAATTGTTAGGGCAACAATTAGGTTTAATGTTGTAAAACAAAAAAAAATAGTATATAGTTATAATTATAAATTATTAAAATACATTATACTTCTAATGGAGCGACGTTAGGAGGAGCAATTTCGGAAGGAGCCTCGGCCCCAACGGCTACCTGCAAATTCTATGGATGATAGGCAGGGTAACAATGCTCGATGGTGCTTTAAGCAGGATGGAAATCTCTCATATAAAGCATAACAAGGTGCTCTGTGGCCCTTCAACAGACATTTTCAAAATAGGTTTCAGCTCACATCTTCTTTTCAACAGCCCAAGGTTAATTTCTCTTGCTACAAAGGATCACAACACTCAGGTTGGAATGGAAGGAGAGGGGAGAAGCAGACACCATGGTATGGGCAAAACCCTAATTAATTTCATTTTGGTAAAAAAATTTATTTCAAGCAAATAGCAAGCAAGTTTTATAGACTAAAACCCCCTAGCTAGTCAAAGGAGACGACAACCTCGAAAGATCTGACTCAGTCACATTCGGCCAAGATTAGCTATGAGATCTCTACCACCATCAGAGTCTTAGACTCCCAATGGAAAGAAGTGTCGTCAACTCTAAAGGAGAAGGCTTTCTTCTTTAAATGGCTTGGCCCATGGCCTTCTGTCGGCACAATGAGGTTCTAGTGTAAGGAGGTGTGGGGTGAGGGGTGTAGAATCAAAACCCTATCAAATGGTTTCTATATGGGCATGTGCCCTTCAAAGGAAGATAAAGACTAGATTCTCAGTAATGTTCCCTATCTCATCGAAGGACAGGGAGTCTACATGGAAGATTGGGAGGCAAATTTAGACCCTAAAAAGGCAAGTTTAAAAGAATATCCTATCTGGCTCAGCCTACACAATCTTCCTTCAGAGTATTGGGGGGAGGAGATGCTCAGGCATATTGGTAACAGCATAGGTACCTTCATCAAATCTGATGAGGTAATTTTTGATAAAGATGCCTCGATACATCCTCATATTTTGATTAATCTGCAAGAGAATAACCCCATTCCAGATATAGTAACATTGGGAACAAACAGTGGTCATTAGGTGCAAAAGATCACAAAATGGCAGGGCAAGGACCCTAGATCTTCTGAAGAAGAAGATGTCTCATGTAGGAAGGATAAAGGGAAAGTTCAAGACTCTTTTTTAGATGAACTTGAAAGAAGGTTTCCGGAATAGGAGATGGTTAAGCCAGATAGGGTTGATCAAGTTGTCTCTAGAAGCTCTCTCTATGCTCTGCTCTAGGGCCAAAGTTTCAAAGATGCCATCGACTCTACTTTTGTGGATACCTTTTTATCTATTGAGGTGGAGCCCATTCCCTCCATAGGTGGTAAAGGAAACTCCCTTTTCTCAGTTTGTAGAGGCTTTTGTAGAAGACCGCTGCCCCCCCCTCTCTAAAGTCTGATGCAACTTTGTTTCAACAGGATAACAACTCTTGTTCTCAGCAAGGTGGAGAGTCTTTTGATCTTGGCCCTCTTTTGGTTCCTCACTCTTTTGACATTCCGAGTCAGCTTCTTGTTCCAGATCAGGCTAAGGTTTCTTCTGTAGTGAATGAACTGGTGTGTCAAGAAGATGTCTTTAAAGATATAGAAATATCTCCTATAAGAAACTTAAGTAACTCCTCTGAGGATGAAAAGGATTGTGATGGGGCTTCCGAGGATTGGGACTCTAAAATGGATGGGTTAGAGGTTGGATTGGACCTGAATGACCTTGGCATACTTGAGAAGGTTGGTTCCTTTGAACAAAGAAGGTTAGGACAGACCACTTCCTCCCTGAAAAAGCCTAGAATTGGGAAAAACAAAAATGAGGTGTGAGGTCTATCCAGATGCGTTTGGAGATTACTAGAAATGCTTCTGACTATGCCTTTTCCCAGGAGCCATGAAAACCTTATCGTGGAATGTCAGGGGCTGCAATGCCCCTGACAAGCTTCATTTGATCAGAAGATGTCTTGATCAAATGAAACCAGATCTTGTGCTGTTACAAGAAACTAAAATTAATGTTGATGTGAGGGACTTTTTTAAAAATAAGTTTATAAGATGGAATTGCCAACTGGTTTTTGCCCAAGGGGCTTTGGGTGGACTTGGTGTTCTATGGAACCCGAGCTCATTGGATGTGACTGTGCTACAAATAGACCAATATTGGCAATGGTTAAGAGTGTTTGTGAAACATCTACACTGTCACATTTATATTTTCAATGTATATGGTCCAAATAATAGCTCTCAGAAATGTGTGGTCTGGAATTCTCTTAGGAGTATCCTGGAAGGTGTGGGTGAGGAGGTGGTAGTGTTGGGGGGTGATTTTAATGTAATTCTCTCCCTGGAGGACAAGAAAGGTGGTAAATGATGGAATAGTGTTAGTCAAAAGGAATTTTCTGCCTTTGTGACTTCTTGTGGCCTTTCAGAGATCCCCTTCAAAATAGGTGATTTCACATGGACTAATAGGCATGTTGGCTTCCTTAATATTGCAGAAAAGTTGGATCTTTTCTTTGTTGGAGGTAATTGGGCTACGGTTTTGTGGACCTGTGATATTGAAATTCTTCCTTTTTAGGGCTCTGATCACTTCCCAATTGCTCTGAGGCTTCAACATGAGGAGACTCTGGATAGATGTCCCTTCAAATTTGAATCGATGTGGTTTACTGCCAAGGGGTTTCATGAGCTGATTGAGGAGTGGTGGTCTCAGGCTCCAAAAAGGTTAGGTAATAAAGCTTTTGTTTTTGTAAAGAAACTCTAGTTTATTAAAGATCAATTAAAAGTTTGGAATAGGTTTGCATTTCAAAGATATTTTTGTGGAAAAAATCAAAGTGGAGGAAAAACTTAAAACCTTAAGTATGCATATAATTGAGCATGGTATGTCAGAGGCAGATTTTGTGGAAGAAAAGTGTCTACAATCACAATTGGAGGGTTTGTTGAAAAAAGAGATCTTTTGGAGGCAGAAGTCAAGAGAGACTTGGTTGAAGGAGGGGGATCAAAACACTAAATTCTTCCATAACTCCCTAAAATAGCGTAGAGCTCATAATAAAATCTACTGCATCTAGAATGGTTTTAGGGAATCACTTAAAGATAGAGAAGAAATTAATGCTGAAGCTGTTGCCTTCTTTTCCAAAAAGAAAGAAAGGTCGGAACACCATAATCTTTTATGTGAAAAGGTGCTAGATGTCATTTCATGTTTGGTCTTAGATGTGCAAAATTGGGAACTGATTAGACCGGTGTCTATGAAGGAGGTAAGAGCTACCCTTTTTGGGCTCGGCAGGGATAAGGCCCTAGGCCCTGATGGCTTTCCTGCAAAATTTTTTCAGAAGTTTTGTTATTTGTTGCGATTAGATCTTTGGGCGATTATGGAGGAATCAAGATGCAGTGGTTTCATTCTCAAATATCTCAATAACACTTTTATTGCTCTTGTTCCCAAAAGGTATTCTCAGCACTCCTTTGAGGATTTTTGACCCATTGCTTTATGCAACACAGTCTATAAGGTGATTTCCAAAGTGGTGGCAAATAGACTCAAGAAGGTGCTAAATACGATGATCTCTATGACACAAAGTGGCTTCTCTCCTGGGCGTTCTATTTTTGAGGGTGTAGTAATTGCACATGAGACTATCCACTCCATTAGAGTAGCAAAAAGCAAGAAAATGATGGTTAAGCTTGATATAAAGCAAGCTTATGATGAGGATGATAGAGGTTTTCTATTAGATGTGTTGAGCAAGTTTAGGTTTGCTGAATGTTGGATAGCTTGGGTTCGGAGCTGCATTACCACTCCAAGGTTTTTGGTTCTGGTTAATGGCAGCCCTCAAGGTTTTCTTGAACAGGAAAAGGGGATCTAACAAGGAGATCCACTATCTCCTTTTCTTTTTATTATTCTGGCAGAAGTTCTGGGTAGATTGATTTCACAGAAACAATAGGAAGGTGAATGGAAAGGCATTCAAATAATAGAGGGTGTGGAGGCCCTATCTCATTTGCAATTTGTAGATGACACCTTTTTGGGAGATGAAGCTTCTATAAAGGAAGCTAAAGTTATGAAAGAAACATTGGAACTATATGGGAAAGCTTCAGGGAAACTTATCAACTGGCAAAAATCGGAGATCTTTTTCTTCAATACACCACTGCAAGAACAAATAAAGATTGGCAATATTTTTGGTATGAAATCAGGCATTTTTCCAAATAAATATCTTGGCATTCCTCTCTTCTCGAGTAGTAATAAGTTAGAGTTTTTGAAGGATCTAGTTAGCAAATGGTTGAAACGGATGGATCATTGGAAGGGGAAGTGGCTTTCTTCGGCAGGCAGGATTCTTATGTTGCAAACAGTGATCTCAGCCATCCCTGTTCACTCCATGATGTGTATGGAGATACCCAAGAAAATATTGAAGGTGATTGAGGCTAAGATGAGGAAATTATTTTGGTGCAGCTCAAAGGAGGGGGACAAGATCCCTCTAGTTGCATGGGATAAAATTTGCAGCCCCAAAATCAATGGTGGTGCAGGTATTAGGAATTGGTAGCTTATGAACAAAGCATTGGGAGCCAAAATGGTATGGAGCATGTATAGTAGTCCCTCATGCTACTAGGTAAGATTACTCCAAGATAAGTATCTGGATTCCCTAGAAAGATCTAGGATTATTACCATTAAAGATCCCCCTCGAGGATCAACAATTTGGAACTTCTTGGTGGCTTGTAGACCGGTCATTTGTTATCACATTTCTTGGCAGATTCATATTGGTAATGATGCACTATTTTGGGAAGACTCTTGGAATGGTCTCCCAACATTGAAGGACTATCAAAATTTCTCCGAGCTGAAGCTTTTCTTTGAGTCTCTCTGGGGGATCAAAGTAAAAGATTATCTGGAACTAATCAATGATGCAGAAGGACAAGGGTAGAGATGGAAAAAATTAGCGAGTTTGGATCTTTTGTTGTAGTAGAAGGAGATTATGAAAGGGATTTTCACTCTTAGATCAGTTGCTATCACTGCTCATAGTGATAGAATTAGGTGGTGCGGCTCTCTCTCTGGGGAATATTCTATCAAATTGGGATATATGATGTTGGACACATGTGAGGCACCCCATTTCTCTTCACATGATCTATGTTGGCAAAAGGAATTACTACCAAAGGCTAGAGTTTTTGCTTGGTTGGCATATAATGGTAGAATCCTGACAGCGGAGAGACAGAGAAGGTTAGGTCTTCAAGAACCTACAAGATGTGCACTCTGTGAAAGTGAGGTGGAATCAACAGATCATATTTTAGTCCAATGTAGGTTTGTGGAACAAAGTTGGAGTTTTATACAGAAGAAATTAATGTGGCATGGTCTGAGAGAAAACACTATTCGGCAGGTCTTTGATGGCTAGCCAAGGATGGTTAAGAAATCCACCCTCTCAGGTATTTGGGCTATTAAACCCTCACTAGTGGTGTGGGAACTATGGAAAGAACATAATAGGAGGATTTTCAGAAATGAACAGGAATCTATTCAGAGGTTCTTATGTAGATTACAAGGTGCAATTGAGGAGGTGGTTAGCACATCAGCCACAAGAAGACAATTTTTGAAGATTCCCTATACAAAGGAGGATAAGGCTATTCAAATGCAATGGTCGGGTGTTAGATTTTCCTCACCTGGTGGGGCTCTAGTAACAAAGAGGATCTTGAAGAGAAAAGATAGGATTGTTTGGAATCCTTCAGAGTCTCGTTGGATTAAGGCAAATTTTGATGGGGCTGCAAAGAACAACCCTGGTAGAAGTGGTATAGGGGTGATTTTTTGAAATAGTCATGGAAACACCCTCTTGATAGCATCAAAGAGATGTGAAGATGGCACTAATAATTTGGTTGAATGTAAAGCTGCTCTTATGGCATTAAGACTAGCAAAAAAGTATGGTTACAACAGATTGCACCTTGAAGGGGACTCACTTTTAGTGGTGCAAGCTTTAACAAATTTATCTATTAATGCATGGCACCTAGAAAATGAAATTATGTTGATAAGGGAGCTACTATCAACATTAGAAAATTATAATATATCCCATATTAAAAGGGAGGGAAATGAAGAGGCAGACTTACTCTCTAAAAAGGCTGTGGAATTCGAAGAAGTTGGTGATATTGTCATTAATGATTTAAACCAAAATCTTGAAGGTGCATTTTGAATGATTTGCTGATGTCATAATAGCTAACACCCGATCTATTATTTCAATGGCAAGTTGTTGCTCTTGGCAGGTTTGCACGTGAGAGCATTATGTTTGGAGATGGTGGCAGCTTCATTTTAAGGATGGAGGATGTTTCACACGCTATTGTGTGTTTTTAGGATGTCTGGCGAAGTAGAAGTCTTTAAATGTTTGCTTGAGGAATTTTTTCTCTTTAATGTGGAGTGGTTTTGTTGTGTAAGCTGGAGGAAGTGACTGGTGGTTTGGGGATGGGAATGGTGGTCTGACTATGAAGGTTTTGCCTGCACAACAATGGAGGCAACATTCACATTCCACACTCAACACCAACAAAAAGGAATATATGGCCCAGTCAATGACCATAGGATTAAGCTCTTGGTTAAATGCCCCTCCAAGGAGCTTTTAAAAGCATTTCAGCAGACTTTAGGGATGCTTTTTCATAATGGAGAGCAAAAATGGAAGTTGCAAGTTGACATTGCGGCCATGATTATGGCCTGGGGTTTGGAGTTGGGTGTGCATGAGGTGCGGGTGGCATGGGTTATGCGAATGTTGTTTGATGAGGAGTTGATAGTTGGGATGGACTTGTTGTTAGAGTGGGCCCATTCTGGGTGGGATTTCAATTACAATGAGTGTTTTTCTGATGAGGAGGAAGGCGTGGAAGTGGGCATCTTCCCCTTCATTTGCTAGCCAAAATAGGTGGACAAAGATAGTTATTTGGTGGCATGGCGTGAAGGATGGAATAACCTTGTGCTAAGCATTGAAAGGTTTGTGGTGGAGAGGTGGGTTGTGGTGGTGCCGACTGTTTTCCTGTGAAGACGACACTCTCTACAGCGTAGGAATGGTGGGGGAGATATAAGGGCTTCCTGAAATGATGATGCTGTGGAGTTTTTGGTGGGGCTGAACAATTAAAAGATAGCTTGAAGCTAAATGGTTCGAAGTGGTGGCTGGTGACTGGTGGGAGCCCATTTTTTTGTTGACTGGTTTTGATAAGAACCTCAGGTGGCGGATGTTGTTTTTTGGCCGAATGATGATGGTGGTTGATGTTCGTGGTGATATGGAATACTACGAATAGGATGCAACTGGTGTTTATTTGTTTTTATGTATATTGGCAGTAATTTAATGGCAGCAATAGGGCTTATATATGGCCATTGTTAAAATGTAATGGGCATGTCATTTTTTGTATAAAGGCAGTTATAGGGCACCAAGATGACATATTTTTTGTGTATACATAAGGCTGTTAATGCCTCTCAAATGTAACTGGAATTGTAATTATTATTATAGTAATAAAATATATCTCATTACCGATCAATTTTTTTATTATAAATTATTAAAATAATTTAAAATAGGGTAAGAGTTATGGTTCGGGTAAGAGTTATAGTTAGGGTTAGGGTTAGGGTTAGGGTTAGGGTTAGGGTTAGATTTAGGGTTAGTACAACATTTTACATTATGATTTAGGGTTCAAGTAAGAGTTACAGTTGGGGTTAGGGTGAGAGTTAGGGTTAGTAGGATATTTTACCTTATGAGTTAGGGTTCGAGTAAGAGTTACAGTTAGGGTTAGGGATAGGGTGAGAGTTAGGGTTACCTTATGATTTAGGGTTTGGGTAAGAGTTATAGTTAGGGTTAGGGTTAGGGATATGGTTAGGGCTATGATGTTAGGTTTATAGTTAGGATTGGTATCATATTTAGTGTAACATTAAGGTTTAAGATTAGGGTAAGGGGTCAGGATTAGGGTTACTAATACAATGAGGGTTAATCATGGGTTAATGATGGGATGCAGAGTGTTGATTTTAGATTAGTATTAGGGTTAAAATATTGGTTAAGGTTAGTATGACAAATAGGGTCAACGGTCAAATTAGTAATATGATTTGGGGCTCATATGTAGTGTTTTTTGTAGGGTTAGTGATGGGTTATGGTTATGATTAGGGTTATGGTTTAACCTATTAAGGGTTAGTATAACTGTTATGGTTAGCATTTGACATATGGAAAACAACATGGTTATGGTTATGATTAGGGTTAAAATTTCACCTTAGGAGTAGTTTTGTGTGAACGGTTACAATTATAGTTACGATTAGTATCAAGATTATTGTGTCATACTAAGCTCGAGGTTTGAGTTAGGATGTTATATTTACAATTACATGGTGTATTATATTTAGTGTAACATTATATGTAAATATTAGGGTAAGGGGTTAGGGTAAGCATTAGGGTTAGTAATATGGTCAAGATTAGTAATAACTTTACTGTTACATTTTGGCTATTGTACATGTAGGATTAGGGATAGGGTTAGTTTAAGGTTGTGTGCAGTGTTAGGATGTACGATTTATAGTCAGGGTTAAGTCAAATGTAGTGTTAGGTATAGGGTTAGTATTAGGGTTTGTGTGAGAGTAAGATTATGGACGTTGTTAGTGATGGGATCTAGGTTTTAGAGTTAGGATTGAAGTATCATACTTGGTAATAAATTTTTGGATGTTATTTATAGTTTAACGTGATAATTATCATTAGTATCACATTTAACATTATAATTTAATGTATGGTCAATGGTAGGGACATGGTAACAACTAACTCAAATGGTTACCATATAGAAGTAATTATAATGTTAACGATAACATATTAGATTTAGGGTTAGGGTCATGATTAGGGATATGATTCCATGTTTACAGTTAGGATTAGTATCATATTAAGGGTTAGTATAACCCTCATGTTTACCATTTTACGTATGGTAATCGAGAGGGTTATGGTTACAATTAGGTTATAATTTTAACCTTAGGAGTACTATTAATTTTAGACTTGCACCTGTAATACCCCAAAAATGGGCTATAAGTTCATTAACCTCCTACATCGACAAATCGAACAAAATCGACATCGAAGTCCTAACCTAAGGCACATCTGAACATCATCAAATCTAATTGATTATCTTAAATTCTGCATCAGGGAATATTCCTAGAAATATTCCTAATCATCATAATTATCTTTAATTTTATAATTATTTGGCAATAAATCACATTTATCCTAAAGTTTGATTAATTGAATATTTTCATATTTAATTAATTAGATTTAATATTTGCCACTTAATTGTGTAATTAAATTTAATTATATCTATTATTAATTGTATTATTTAATTTTGACAATAAATCTAATATCATATGAATAATTGATTAAATTCTTATTTAATTAATTAAAGCAAGTTGTCATTATTTAATAATATAGTTTTTAATAAAAGTTTGATTAAATAATTGATTAACCCATAAATCAATTGTTTGATTTTTAAAAGCAGTTAAGTTGAGCATAAATCACTTTATTATTAAATTAATTCATAAATAAAACATGCACAATCATAAAAGCAGACAACTATCAATTATCAATTAAAGCTAAAATCTATTTTGAGTTAAAACTTAGCTTTTGCGTGTTTTTGTGAGTTAATTATCCTTTATTTAAAAATAACTCAAAAATCAACCTAAGTTATTTGAGTGATTTATGGCTTTTTCTTATGCACCTCCAAAGCCCTGGATTTCTATAAAAACAAGGCTCAGCTCTTCATAATTCATCTCTAAGATCTCTCAAATTTGCATCCAATTCATCTCATATTTTGCACAATCACGCTGGAGAATTGGAATTGAAGAATCAAAGCTCTTGCGAATCGACATCTTTGTGAGATCAATCTTATTTTTGCATTCATATTGCATATCATTGTTAGATTAGCATTGCATATTAATTTTCAATAGCATTCATAGCATATCAATTTCATCTAGCATAGATTCATATCAAGTTTTCATTCTTATTGCATAGAAAATTCAAAAAAATAGATTAATTGCATTCAATTTCATATCCATCTTTTGCACTCAAATCCTTCATTTAGGTGTCGTCTAGGTCACTAATCTCGATAACAATCTGAGAACATCAATCTTGCACCTACTAGAAGGCAGTAAATCGCTTGGTTAGAGTAGATTTCAATTTTGCATGATTTTGATTATAGCTAACCTCTAATGTTTTACTGAAGTGTTGTGTCTACATATTAGGTACAATTTTCACACACACATTTCTAGTGCCCACCGTGGGGCAACCCACCTTTGCATGCTGGTTTTGATTTTTTTTGGGAGCTAAAACCCCAAAGTTTCAAAGATTTTATTTTATCTCCCAAACGGCTTAAATTTTTGGTTTGAAATTTTTTTTGCAAGTTTCTAACATATCAGGGAAGCTTCGATAAAAAATTCAAAATTTTTGATAAATTTTTGAATTTTTAATAATTTTTTTTTAATTTTTCATAAAAAATTAATTTTCAAGGCAAATCAAAATATTTTTTAGAAATTTTTACATTTTCAGAAAGCTCTTCAAATTCTACAGGGGGTCTATTATTTGTGTTTTAAATTTAGATGCAATTTAATAGCTCAAATAGTCAATTTGTAAAAACTGGTCTATTTTGATAAAATGGGTCTCTAGGGCACAAATGAAGAGATTTTTCTAAAAATTTTGCATTTTTGAAAAGCTCTCTATTTTTTAGAAAGGGTCTCTATTCTAAATTTCTATTTTTGTTGCCAAAATCATATCAAAAAAATTAGATCTTGTTGACTAGGTCAAATACAGTGCAAAAAAATTAAAATTTTGTGATGGGTATGCACTTATTTTTCATATGATTCAATGCATGATATGAGTTGTCATTTGGATTAATTTCTGGTTATTATTTCTCCTAACAATTGATTTTTAGATCTAACCCTAGGGTTTTCATAAGTTGAATATACCTTGCATATCTTGTTTGCTTATTGGCTTATTGGAGAGTTCGTAGCTTGCTTGCATAGTAAAGCTCAACAAAAATTGCTAAAAATCAGGTAAAATCTACTAAGCACGTTGCAAGGATCCCAGGTATTCTCTTTCATCTAATAATATTTCTATTTGGGACTTAAAATAAATCTCTTATGTGTCAAGCTTGTGTGCATCTTTTCATGCTTTTGATCTATTTCTACACACTTGCATAATTTGATACTAGGTTGTGATCCCTTAAGGATTCATTAAGTAGTCTTAGAATACGTGTGATTGATCTTGATTGCTATCTTGGGTTATTGGACTCACTAATCTGTTGGCCCCTCATTTCTGCCTCGTGGTTGCAATCTCAGCGTCATAAAGGGGAGGGGTCAACAGGACAGAAGCGTTAAGTGTTCCACTTGGCAACCCTTTTGTGCTTTTAGGAACTCACTTGTTTTCTAAGTTGGGGACTCATTTTTAGCTTGTGTGAGGTGTTAAATGTTCCACCTTGTGGACTCATCTCATATTTTCTTTAAGCGTTAAGTGTTCCTCTTTCTGCTTTTTGGGTACTTTTGGTAGATTTGCTTTCGGGAATATATCTGTGCTCACATAGTAATTAGGCCCTATGAACACTATTCGTGATTCTTGAGAGATTAGATTCCTAGAGAAATCTTTCTTGATGACAGAATCCTTGTAGGTAGGGAGGATACTTAGTGCGTTTCACATTCAACTTGGTTAGTGCGTCTTCTCTTATTGATCGACACATTCTCTCTCCGGAGAGGTTGATAGATCACGTGGGGTTGATATCACGAGCTTTGGTGAATCAAAATTGGTTAGTGCATCTTCTCTTATTGATTGATACATTCTCTCCCCGGAGAGGTTGATAGATCACATGGAGTTGATATCACAGACCTTGGTGGAACAAAACTTTATCTTAGCGTGTCAGATTCATCTGCTTGCTTTGTTTGGGTTAAAAGTGAAGAGGTGTCAAAACCTTGGATCTGGAGCCAAGTCCCCTTGTGGTATAAATCTGTGAGTCACCTTTAGAGAGGTTTAACCGTAGCGGACGATCCCTTCACAGGGAAAACTGCGTTGATGGAACCTCAAGCAGTAATAGCCATTTTTGCCATGGTAGTGACAGCCGCTATATAAATGTCCTTGTGGAAGAAATCTCCACGGGTATGGTTCATTGTTGGGTTGTTAGATCTCCCTAGCAGCTCTTGAAGATTAAGTTCTCGGACTGTGTCAAAACCCTGGTGCACCGGGATTGGAGTTCACCCCTTTCAATCATAAAAGTTGCAGAGTCAAACCATTACTAAAAATGCTAGAGAGGCCAATTTTTCATTCTCGAGTATATGTGTGTTATTGCAAAACTTTTCAGAACATACACAATTAGTACCCTCAGAGATTAGCACAATTTGGTCACTTGATTGTTTATGTGCAAGGTTGCTTTTGCCCTTGTTCATTGTTTTCAGACATGCTTGGAATCACTTGTTTGCTATTCTGTGTGCTTGTTTATCTGCTTGGCTATTAAAAATGATCAAATCTGGTATAACCTTCAAAATCTAGATAGTACAATTTGCAAACAATCCAAAACTGAAAACCTTAAGTTTTGCAAAATTTGACGTAAAGTTCTTTCTGGAGTCAAAAGTCATTTCAGGAAGTCAAAAGTCGTATGAGTTTTGTCAAGTGTCATTTCAGTATTGCCCATCTGTCGTATGATTAAGAACCCAATGTCGTATGAGTTTTCAAACCAGCAAATTCAAGAAAATCAAAACCCTGTTAGCAACTATCGTACGAGTTTTGTCAACTGTCATTTCATTTCTACCCAACTATCATACGAGTTTAGCAACTATCGTTTCATAGACTACCCAGTGTCATACGAGTCTGCAAGGTGTCATTTGGAAAAATTTGAGAGTTGTCAGAAATTGTCAAATTGCAAGATATCCAATGTTTCCAGCCTAGTTCCAGAATCTATCGAACAAAATCACTGTGTCAAGAACATATCAGTAGCTATCGAGAATTAGTACACATGTCTCAAAGAATCAGTACACATGAGGAAGAAATTCTGATCACCGCTATGATGAAATAGATACATGCTATGCAAGTCCAGCTTGACAAACTTGAGAAAGAAAAAGAACCTAAAGAGTTCTCCATGGAATCTCTATACTCTTTTCCATTTGATAAAGACTTGTACATGTCACCATGCCCCCAGACAAAATTTGAGCAATATGATACCTCTTTCACAGAGAGTGACACATCCAACTTTGGAGACTATGATGACTATGATGACAGACAATGTAATGATACCTATGACACCTCTGTTCCTAAGAGTCCTCCTCGTCATTCGTTCCTACTTACTACAAATGGGCCATCACATTGGATAGATCGTGATGGTGATCCATATGATTCTGATTTTGAAAGAGACTTTGATGGCTTTTTTGGACAATACCTTGATTATGATCCATCTACTACTGCTGAGGACTATAAAATACATCGTGCTAGCTTGAAACGTCAATACTATAAAGATCTCTCCTCTAAGAACTCTCCAGCTGAAAATAAAGATTACACTCTCAAGCAAGATCATGTTAATGTTGAACCTTTGTTTGGTGATGGTTCCCTTCCATCCCCTACTTCCTCCAATACCCGTACATTTCTTAAAGCTTTTGAGTCTTTCAAATCTTTCACAGAACCTTCATCCGACACAAGCCTTGATACTTTTCATGTGGTTCCCTATAGTTATCCTCCAAGGCTACCTCTTAAAGAAACTCAAGCTAACCTTCACTTGGCTGCAAAGACTTTCAATAATGATAAACCTAAAGAGCCTAAGCCTTCATATGTTATAATCCCTACTTAAGCTAGTCCTCCACCATCTCTTCCAAGGTCATCCATACAATCCCAACATGCTTCCTTGTCCTTAGAAGTGGCTCCATGTCAAGAGGACTCTAAAAATGATGAAGAAAAGAACATAAAGAAAGATCAAGATCAAGAACCCTCCATGTCATCCACTCCTTTTTACGATGTCTCTTATCCGCCTCAGGGTTCTTTTGATCCTGTACCCCCTTTTTCATGCATTCCACCATGTCTTAAGTCTTTGCCTAAGCAAGATCAAGCTACTACTTACACTATTGAGCTTATTGACAATCAAAATAACCTTACTACGCTTGCGCTTTCCAAAGATGATACTTCTATTAAGGTTGTTAAAAATGGTGTTGTTACTTCCAATGTTAAGCCTATTGAAAATCAAGGGAAAAATTATGCGCTTATGCTATCCGAAGATCCTTGTCAAGATCAAAGTCTTCCATCTTCTTATTCTACCACTCCATGTTCGCTTCCACTTTCTACTCTTCCTAAGTCTTTGCAAGCTTTGAACAATCCTATCAAAGAAGGTGCTCATATTCAAGATGTCCATGATTCTATTAAAAATCCTAATGCTCACTCTAAAGATGTTGATATCCTTGGTTGTCATATAGATGTTGATGAACTTATTGATTATCCTTTTACATCTTCCACTTCCATCCTTGGACCTCTTCCACCACTACTAAAGGCTTCACGTCTGCCTTCCATCTTGGGTCCTTATGTCCCTTCACTTTCCCCTCCTAACTTTCCTAATTCACCATCCATCTTGGGTCCTTACATACCTCCATCTCCCATCTTTCCTCAAGATCAACATAGATGCATACCTTTGAATCCTTTTCATCCACCCACCCATCTAAACCAATCATATCCTCCCTCTTCCACAAATCCCAAGTCTTTTGGAAGTAACTTGAATGTTCAATACAAGAAAAAGAAGCAATGCAAGAATCCATCAAAAAAAGAAGATCACCATGTCTCCTCTAATCGACACGGAGGCATAAAGTCAAAAGAGATATCTAAGAAAAAAACTACAAGACAAGTATGGGTTCCAAAATCCATCATTGAAGATATTCTCTCTAGATCATCAAAAGGAAATAAAAAGTCCATGGCTATATGGATTCCAAAGTCTCTCTTGAAAGAGTCTGGTGTTGAGAAAAAAGTGAAATTGACATTCAAGCTTCCAAAGACTTCCACTTCATCTCCCTCCAAAAATATTATTCCATTTCATGTGCCTAAACCACAACCTCTGCTATCCATTCACCATATTCCTTCACGTATTCCTTCATTCACGATTCCTCCATTCTCTCACCACCCTTCAAGGTATGTGTTGATGTTGAACTTGCCTTCCTTTCCATCTACCCTTTCACAATCCTTCCATGCATTATCCTTCTACCTCCTATCCTTTTTCCTCACTTGCCTATTCCTCCTATCTTCCAACCTCACTTGCTTTACATAAAACCTTATCCTCCATTTTTCTCTTCCATCTCCCTTTTCTTATTAGCATCTTTGAGCATATCATTTTGAATCCTTGGCATATCATGGTTTATCCTTTCAAGGAGCATTATCTAAAAAGCTTGCTTTCTTCCAAAAAAGAAATGAAAAATAAAATAAATTAAAAATGTGCCTTGGTGAAAACCTGGAAACAGGCGCCTTGGTAGCAAAAGTAAAGAGAAATAAATTCATCCTATGGTGAAAACCACTCCCTTGTGGCACCTTGGATAAGTACCATGATGAAAACCTGGCAATCAGGCATTATGCGTAGTTCTTCTACATATTTCATCCATTCCGTCTTCTCTTTTTGATCTTAACAATGTTGATCTATACATGAACATTTCACTATTTTGTGAGCTATCTTACGATGATCTTGCTTTCATTCCTTCCATGTTTAGCCTTATATCCATCTTCCTCCATTCATTTTCGCCTATCGCTATCCTTTTCCCCTTTGGTCTTGATCTAATAAAAAAAGAAAGAAAGAGTAAAACACAGTGTTATGAAGCCTCTTGACATGTCTACTCTTTTGGACTGCATCCTTTCCTGCTCTTGCATCACGCTTTTGTGACTTATCCTATGCTAGCCTTTCATTACTTATCTAAATGCACTTTACATGACAATTTTTCCCTAGCTTGGGTATTCTTGAGGAGTTTGCCCTTGAGGATTTCTTCCCTTCATTATCCTTTATTCTCTTGTCTTCCATCTCTTCCACTAGCTTGCCAATCCCTCTTGTTCTCCACCTTGCTAGACATTGGGACTGCACGATATGATCTTGCTTGGGAGTTTGCAATAGAAAAATATGCTATCAAGTATACCCAGTATCAGAACAATTATCAAAATTATTATCAGAATCAGTATTAGAACCAGTATCAGAACAATTATCATAATCAGTATCAGAATTAGTATCAGAACTAGTATCAGAACAATTATCAGAATCAGTATTAGAACCAGTATCAGCACAAGTATCAGAAAAAGCATCTCATGATTAATCCAGCTCTATGGGCCTACAGAACGAGTATCAGAACACCTACAGGGGCTACACCTTTTGCTTTAGTTTATGGGTCTGAAGCAGTACTACCTATTGAGGTCAAAATCCCATCACTAAGAATTAGAATGCATGGTCTCGTAACTGATGATGACTATAGAGTGTCTAGGTTACAAGAACTGGAACTACTAGATAAGTGTAGATAAGCAGCGTATGATCATCTTAGAGTATATCAGAAGAGAATATCTAGAAGCTACAACAAGACAGTCAGACACAAAAAATTTCAGGTTGGTGATCTAGTCTTGAGAGAAAATCTTAAAAATCAATCCCATCGAGAATGCAAGGGGAAGTTTGAACCCAACTGGCTGGGTCCCTTTGTAATCACTGCTACTTTTGGCTCTGGTACCTATCAACTCTCAATGACTGAAGGAGAACAGCTCTGAGAACCAATCAACATTCTCCATCTAAAGAAATTCTATGCTTAAAGCATTCAATCTATGGTAAAATGTCCTAAAAAATCTTAAAAATTTGAAAAAGTCCTGAAAAATGAACATCTTGGTGAAAACCTAGCAATAGGCACCTTGATGATTCATAAAAAAATCAAAAAATATCAAAAATTTAAAAAAAATAAAATATATCAAAAGTACAAAAAAAAAAAAAAGTGCCTTGGTGAAAACCTGGAAACAGGCGCCTTGGTAGCAAAAATAGAATCTCTACCAAGATGGTGAAAACCCGGCAAACGGGTGCCACTTGTTCCAAACACTCCATCTATCAGCACAATCTTGGTCTTTGCCAGCTTTCAGTCTTGCTTTAGTTGTACATATCTCCCGGTTTGTTTCAACATTTCTAGTTTTCAATAAGTTAGTTTGTACACCAATCAACTTGCGCGTCTGTATCCTATCAATGTTCAAACTTGGGGGCAATCAATGTCATATCCTATGACCTCCAATGTATCTTAGACGTATCCTATCTAGTCAGAGTCCTTTGAAGCTTCAAGTTGAGTCAGTTTGTCTGTCTCATCTCCAGAAAGGATTTTGCATCTACAACAACGCAATCAAACATCAAAACTCAAACTGAAAACAATCTGTGCTTCATGCTTTTATCTCCTTGTATGCTTACTGATTCGTATTGAGATTTTTGCATATTGTGTCCCTTCGAGCTCTTCGATGATGTCCTTTATAGGATTTAGAGAGTGATGACTAGGGGCATAATCTTTTCTTTGTTTTCTGCTTGTATGTGAAAATCTAACATCTTTGAAAATTTCAGATTGAAATGGTGTCTGACTATAAGAGCCTCTATCTCGAATTGGATGGCCATGCGTACCTCGACCATTAATACCTAACAAATTCAAGGACGTTTGATCTAACTATTATCTTTTTGAGTAAGTTCTTTCTCCTACTGTGGAACGCAATCTTGCCTAAGGATGTGAACGATAAAGGGTCACTACGGGTAATTCACATTGGATTTAGAATGATCTCTTGACTGTTTGATGTGTTTGCAATTCAAGGTGTACTCAAGTCATCACGACATTTATGTTTTGATGCTTGTACAAATTGCTATATCAAAATGGACATGATATTCAGGTCATCCTGGCGCTTATGCCTTGGTGCTTATATCTAATCCGACATTCTGAAAACAAATCAATAGTCATATGTCCATGGTTGTATAACCAGTGGGTGTTGTATTGATTCTTGCGCATACAAATCGATATTCATATGTCTATGGTTTCATGGCTAGTGGGCATTGTATTGATTTATCCGGTTACCTAAAAGTTTAATGATGATGATAAATCGACACATGATCAGTGACTAGGTCTTAGGTCTTAGGTTGCATTTCATTTTGCATGTTGCATAATCTCACAATGGCTAAATGAACTTCAAAGCTTAAATAATTTTTCATATCAATTCTTCAAATCTAACAGGAGTTGAATCTCACACGAAGGTTCCTCCAACGAAGCAGCAAGTAGAATCCTTTTTCGTGATCAAAATTCAAATCTGAGATCATTCATATTATTAATTGCTTGCATAATAAACCTTCAATCATCACAGAAATCTAGTATTCAACTTAACTGATTATCTTACATCAAACTATCAAAATTTCAACTTGATCAACCATGGTCAACTCATGGTCAAACCTAGTCAAACTTGGTCTTTTGGGACCTTCTGACGATGCAGAATGCATTCTTCAACATGTTTAACCACTTCTCAAATCAATTAACATGCTTCTAAACTATCAACGCTGACTTTTCTTGTCAGATTTCAATTTTAATCCCGAAGGGGGCATGGTATTGCACATCAATTCAAAGTCTATAAAATCAAATTCTATCGATCAAATCTATCAATATCTTTCATCAGTGATCAAGACAACAATCACGTCTAGTTACTGATTCATCAAAATAAAAGACCTCATCGCTCGGGGCAAATCTATCATCACTTGGGGCATATCAGATTCATCGATCCATATCAATCTGGTATTCTCTTAATCTTGTAATCCGTATCAGTTTTTCCAACCATCAGATCATAGTGTTCTTTCCTTGGTTCTTCGGCAATTGAAGGGTTTGGATGTGATACCTGCTAGTTCTGCTAAGACAATCGAGTCTAGAACGGGTCACTCACTTCTTTGCAATCCTAAGGTTTGGAATCAGGCATTTTGGACACTTTTTCGCAATCATAGGTTCATTTTCTATTATAGTGAACATTATCTTTGGTCATTCAGGACCCATTATCTTCATATCAAATTCAATATCAATCAACTCCTATCTCAATATCTTTCAATCGATTTCTATCTTGAGATCGGTTTATCTTTTGAATCAGTTTCATATCTTTATCAAACACAGACTATCTTTGAACCACTGCGCTTCGCACAGTAATTCAAAGAGGGGCAAAATGTAATACCCCAAAAATGGGCTATAATTTCATTAACCTCCTACATCGACAAATCGAATAAAATCAACATCGAAGTCCTAACCTAAGGCACATCTAAACATCATCAAATCTAATTGATTATCTTAAATTCTGCATCAAGGAATATTCCTAGCAATATTCCTAATCATCATAATTATCTGTAATTTTATAATTATTTGGCAATAAATCACATTTATCCTAAAGTTTGATTAATTGAATATTTTCATATTTAATTAATTAGATTTAATATTTGCCACTTAATTGTGTAATTAAATTTAATTATATCTATTATTAATTGTATTATTTAATTTTGACAATAAATCTAATATCATATGAATAATTGATTAAATTCTTATTTAATTAATTAAAGCAAGTTGTCATTATTTAATAATATAGTTTTTAATAAAAGTTTGATTAAATAATTGATTAACCCATAAATCAATTATTTTATTTTTAAAAGCAGTTAAGTTGAGCATAAATCACTTTATTATTAAATTAATTCATAAATAAAACATGCACAATCATAAAAGCAGACAACTATCAATTATCAATTAAAGCTAAACTCTATTTTGAGTTAAAACTTAGCTTTTGCATGTTTTTGTGAGTTAATTATCCTTTATTTAAAAATAACTCAAAAATCAACCTGAGTGATGCAGGAGCATCCTGGGTGTAAGAGCAATCTTGCATCACCCAAAAATATTTCTATTTTTGAATTCAATAAGGGCTATCCTGTGCAGAGCTGCTATTTATGGAAAGTTACTATTTTTGGTAATTTTTGTATGTGCTCAGAATGATCTGATTTCTTTCTTGGAGGTTGATTTTGGTCATATAAGTCTGCCAGCAAAGTTTCATTGCCAGATCAAGTGTATATTGGAAGATATTGAAGATTTTCGGTATTGGCAGCAGGGTATAGAAACTTTGAGATCAGTTTTGAAGGCTTTAGAGGCCCCGGATGAGGTCAAAAATTTGGGTGACGGGCGCTTGCGCAGCTCAAGCCTGTAGAGTGCTTTGCGGCATTTTTGAAATGGGGTTATAATAGCCGATGGGGTCAACTGGTGATGACTTATGGTCTTCGAAAGTTGGGCCACCCGAAATGGCGAAAAATAATTTTCTTCAAAATTTCTGTTCGGGTTTCAAAGGTTATCTTGAGCCGACTATGATGTAATAAAATGTAAAATAAAATAATTCTAAGTTTGGTCGGCCTTATTGGCTAAAATTCTGAAACCTTCCCAGGCGGTGGAAAATTACCTATATAAGGAAGGCTGTATTATTGTTTCAGGCAGTTCAGAATAGTTCTGGGTAGTAGATCTGGGTAATAGTTCGAGGCTTTGTCCTACGGAATATTGTAAGGGAATGCCCATGTGGCTTTGCATATTGTAATTTTGAAAGTTTGTAATTCCACATTTGTGGAGATAATAAGAAGCCAATTTTCTGTTCTTGCATATTGTTGTTGTTTCTCTATTTCTGTTATGTGTTTGTGGTATTAAGGGGAGCACCCTTCATCAAGTGGTATCAAAGCGGGAGTTCTTGAGTGTGTAAACAGATCGCCGACTGTGAGACAGTTTGCACCAGGACCGTGGCTAGGGTTTTAGCGCGCATCGCGAAAATGCCTCCACGAAGAGAACGTGGCGGAAGAGCTGGTGCTGTGACACCTGAGGTTAGAGAGCTGCAAAGACAAGTGCGAGCATTGCAAGAAGAGATTCATAGAGGAATGAATCTTAATGTCAGAGATGAAAGCGAGGATGAAGCCAAAGAAGAATATCAAGAAGGAGAAGCTGAAATTGTGAACCAGGAGGAAGAAAGACTTTTTCGGGCGATTTCCAAGATTGGGAAAAGACCTAAGATTGAGGTTCCTACATTTTCTGAAAATCTTAACCCAGAGGAATTGATCGACTGGATCAATGAATGTGAGGAGTATTTTGAGTATGAAGATGTTGAGGATCCTGATAGGGTCAAATTTGCGAAGGCCAGACTGAAAGGTCATGCGAAGATCTGGTGGCAAGAAATTCAATTGGAGCGAAATAGAAGAGGGAAAGATAAAATCATGAGATGGGATCGGATGGTGGATAAATTGAAGCGACAGTTCATTCCTGTTGATTATGAGCTTGACCTACTGAAGAAAATGCAAAGTTTGAAGCAAGCAAGAAGATCTGTTCAGGAGTATACAAAGGAGTTCTATCAACTTCTCATCAGAACAGGCCATGCAGAAGCTGATAAGGAGAAAGTTGCCTGATACCTTAATGGGTTAAGGCCAAGCATTCAGGAGGAGCTGAATCTAGTTCGAATGAACAGTATTGAAGAGGCATACCAGTTTGCCCTAAAAGTAGAGGAAAAGCTGAACAAGAAGTTTGAGAGAAGACAGAACGGAAGAGGTCCCGATGGACGATCTGGTGGACGGTCATATGGTGGCCGAAATGAAGATCCAAAAAAGAAGGATGAGGCCAGTAGCAGTCAGAATCAGCGAGGAAATAATTCCAATCGCTTCCAAGATCAGAATAATAGAGATCAAAGAGGAAGAGGAAGAGGACAAGGATCTAGAAGAGGTGGCTTCCGTGGAACATGTTTTCACTGTGGAGAAGAAGGTCATAGGGCATTTGAATGTCCTCAGCGCCAAGGCAGAACAGATAGGAGAAATGAAGGCCAGGCCAGAGTTGCACATGTAGATGAAGATGCCAGATCATCAAATTCTGAAGATGCTGAAAAAGGAGAAACGTTGATTAACAGAAGAGTCCTGTTGAGTGGTGAGAATGAACCTGAGCAAAGGAGGAGCCTGTTTCGCACCAGGTGCAAGTGTGAAGGTAAATGTTGTGATGTGATCATTGATAGTGGAAGCACTGACAATTTGGTGTCAGAAGAGATGGTGACAAAGTTGAAGATCAAAAGACAGAAACACCCACATCCATATCGGATTGCCTGGGTACAGGATGACCACAAGGTCATGGTCAATGAACAATGCCTAGTAAAGTTCAAGGTTGGCGGATACCAAGATGAGGTATTGTGGTAATGCAAGAATAACATTTGTTGATGGAAGAAATTTCCTAGATGGTATGAGGCATGAGCATGTATGTTTTGCTTTAATTCCAAAAGTTGGTAAAGAGGAAGTAGAAGATGTTCCTGTAGAAGTTATAGATTTGTTGAATGAGTTTCAAGATATTGTATCCGATAATGTACCTGATGGATTACCACCAGTCAGGAAGATCAGCCATCAGATGGATTTGATCCCAAGAGCGAGTTTGCCGAATAAGGCAGCACACAGAATGACACCTGCAGAAAGTGAGGAGTTGAACAGACAAGTACATGAGTTGTTACAGAAAGGATTGATTCGAGAGAGTCTGAGTTCCTGTGCTGTACCTGCGGTATTAGCACCAAAGAAGAATGGAGAGTAGAGGATGTGTACAGATTCCAGAGGAATAAACAAGATCACAATCAAGTACAGGTTTCCATTGCCACGAATGGATGATATTATGGACTGTTTGAGTGGAGCTGTGTATTTCTCAAAGATAGATCTGAAGAGTAGATATCATCAGATTCAGATCAGAGAAGGAGATGAATGGAAGACTACCTTCAAGACAAAGGAAGGACTGTATGAGTGGTTAGTCATGCCTTTTGGGCTAACCAATGCACCGAGCACTTTCATGCGGCTCATGAATGAGGTTCTGAAAGAATTTCTGGGTAAGTTTGTCATTGTTTACCTAGATGATATTTTGATCTTTAGTAAGACATTGGATGAGCATATGATGCATATTCGTATGGTATTTGAGAAGTTTAGAGAAGAGAAATTGTTGATTAATTTGAAGAAGTGCAGTTTTGTGAAGAAAGAGTTAGTGTATTTGGGATTTATAGTTTCAGCAGAAGGTCTAAAAATGGACCCAGAGAAGGTACAGGCTATCCTTAAATGGCCTACTCCAAGGAGTGCTACTGAGGTAAGATCTTTTCATGGTCTAGCTAGCTTTTACAGAAAGTTTATCAAAAATTTTAGCAGTATTTGTGGACCCTTGACTGAAACAATGAGAGGGGATAGAAAAGAGTTTAAGTGGACTAATGGGGCAGAAAAGAGTTTTCAATTGTTGAAACAAAAAGTTACAGAACAACCTGTTTTAGCACTTCCAGATTTTAATAAGGTGTTTCAAGTAGATTGTGATGCTAGTGATACTGCAATAGGAGCTGTTATGAGCCAAGAAGGTAAACCTGTTGCGTATTTCAGTGAGAAGTTAAATGATGCCAAGAGGAAATATTCTATTTATGATCAGGAATTTTATGCTATAGTTTAGGCATTGAAAAAGTGGAGGCACTATCTGCTTCCTAAGGAGTTTGTTTTGTATACTGATCATCAAGCTTTGCAATAAATGAATAGTCAAGGAAAGTTGAATCAGAGGCATTTAAAATGGGTTGAGTTTTTGCAGAGTTATACATTTGTTTTGAAACATAGGAGTGGAAAGTCTAATAGGGTTGCAGATGCTCTTAGCAGAAGGCAATAATTGCTGACAGAAATGCAGATTGAAGTGGTTGGGTTCAATGAACTCAAGAATTTATATCCAGAGGATCCTGATTTTGGTGAAGCTTGGAAAGCTTGTACGGAACCTATTACTCTAGACAGGACGAAATGGTTGGATTTCATCATCCAGGATGATTTGCTATTCAGAGGGAGTCAGTTGTGCATTCTACGAAGTTCTATGAGGGAGAATCTCATCAAGGAGAAGCATAGTGAAGGATTGGCTGGACATTTTGGTCGTGATAAGACCCTTGGTTTGGTTAGTGAGAATTATTATTGGCCACACTTGCAGCAAGATGTGAAGAAGTTTGTACAGAGTTGCCGAGTATGTCAGATGGCGAAGGGAGTGAAGCAGAATACAGGGTTGTATCAGCCATTACCTGTACCAAAGAAGCCTTGGGAGGATATCAGCATGGACTTTGTTCTTGGTTTACCGAGGACACAGCGGGGACATGATTCAATTTTTGTGGTAGTTGACAGATTTTCAAAGATGACACATTTTATTCCCTGCAAGAAGACTAATGATGTTGTTCATGTAGCAGAATTGTTTTTCAGAGAAGTAGTAAGACTTCATGATTTGCCAAAGACCATAGTTTCAGATCGGGACACTAAGTTTGTTGGATATTTCTGGCGTACATTATGGAAGAAGTTGAAGATAGATTTGAAGTTCAGTTCATCACATCATCCATAGATTGATGGACAGACAAAGGTGGTGAATAGGAGTTTGAGAAATTTGCTGAGATGTTTGGTTGGAGATAAACCAACAGGATGGGATTTGATTTTACCACAGGCGGAATTTGCATACAATAATTCTATCAACAGAAGCACTGGTAAATCACCATTCCAGATTGTATATGGAAGTAGTCCAAGAAATGCATCTGAATTGAGAAAGATAGATAAAGGAGAAATAAGTAGTGTTGAAGCTGAGGATTTTGCAGAATATTTGAAGAACATCCATGAGGACGTGAGGAAGCATATTACCAAGATGCATGCACAGTATAAGGCTAAGGCAGATGAGAAAAGGAGGTATAAGAAATTTCAAGTTGGTGATGAAGTCATGGTTCATTTGCGGAAGGAGCGGTTTCCAGTTGGTACATATAACAAGCTGAAAATGAAGAAGTTTGAGCCATGTAAGATACTGAAGAAACATGATTCAGGAAATGCATATGAGGTAGAATTGCCTACTGAGCTGAATATTTCACCAGTGTTTAACATTTCAGATTTGACGGAGTATCATGAAGGAGGTGTTGAAGATGAGGTTGTAGCAGCACAGTGGAGTATTCCAGCAACCAGTTCAGATATCAAGGAGATCGAAGACATATTAGACAGTCGTGTTGGCAGAAGCACAAGGAACAGGACATATGAAGAGTATTTGGTCAAATGGAAAGGATGACCTATTGAAGATTCATCATGGATAACAAAGGAGGAGGTTAACCATCTTGGTTTTCCTCTGCACACCTAAGTCGTGACAGGGTCACTTCTCAAATTACCCCGGGTGTCTGATGCAGGAGCATCCTGGGTGTAAGAGCAATCTTGCATCACCCAAAAATATTTCTATTTTTGAATTCAATAAGGGTTATCCTGTGTAGAGCTGCTATTTATGGAAAGTTACTATTTTTGGTAATTTTTGTATGTGCTCAGAATGATCTGATTTCTTTCTTGGAGGTTGATTTTGGTCATATAAGTCTGCCAGCAAAGTTTCATTGCCAGATCAAGTGTATATTGGCAGATATTGAAGATTTTCGGTATTGGCAGCAGGGTACAAAAACTTTGAACTCAGTTTTGAAAGATTTAGAGGCCCCCGATGAGGTCAAAAATTTGGGTGACGGGCGCTTGCGCAAGTCAAGCCTGTAGAACACTTCGCGGCGTTTCCGAAATGGGGTTATAATAGCCGATCGGGTCAACTGGTGATGACTTATGGTCTTCGGAAGTTGGGCCACCCGAAATGGCGAAAAATAATTTTCTTCAAAATTTCTGTTCGGGTTTCAAAGGTTATCTTGAGCCGAATATGATGTAATAAAATGTAAAATGAAATAATTCTAAGTTTGGTCGGCCTTATTGGCTAAAATTCTGGAACCTTCCCAGGCGGTGGAAAATTGCCTATATAAGGAAGGCTCTATTATTGTCTCAGGCAGTTCAGAATAGTTCTGGGTAGTAGATTTGGGTAATAGTTCGAGGCTTTGTCCTACGGAATATTGTAAGGGAATGCCCATGGAGCTTTGCATATTGTAATTCTGAAAGTTTGTAATTCCACATTTGTGGAGATAATAAGAAGCCAATTTTCTGTTCTTGCATATTGTTGTTGTTTCTCTATTTCTGTTATGTGTTTGTGGTATTAAGGGGAGCACCCTTCATCAAGTGATATCAGAGCGGGAGTTCTTGAGTGTGTAAACAGATCACCGACTGTGAGGCAGTTTGCACCAGGACCGTGGCTAAGGTTTCAACGCGCATCGCGAAAATGCCTCCACGAAGAGAACGTGGCAGAAGAGCTGGTGTTGTGACACCTGAGGTTAGAGAGCTGCAAAGATAAGTGCGAGCATTGCAAGAAGAGATTCGCAGAGGAATGAATCTTAATGTCAGAGATGAAAACGAGGATGAAGCCGAAGAAGAATATCAAGAAGGAGAAGCTGAAATTGTGAACCAGGAGGAAGAAAAAATTTTTCGGGCGATTTTCAAGATTGGGAAAAGACCTAAGATTGAGGTTCCTACATTTTTTAGAAATCTTAACCCAGAGGAATTGATCGACTGGATCAATGAATGTGAGGAGTATTTTGAGTATGAAGATGTTGAGGATCCTGATAGGGTCAAATTTGCGAAGGCCAGACTGAAAGGTCATGCGAAGATCTGGTGGCAAGAAATTCAATTGGAGCGAAATAGAAGAGGGAATGATAAAATCACGAGATGGGATTGGATGGTGGATAAATTGAAGCGACAGTTCATTCCTGTTGATTATGAGCTTGACCTACTGAAGAAAATGCAGAGTTTGAAGCAAGTAGGAAGATCTGTTCAGGAGTATACAGAGGAGTTGTATCGACTTCTCATCAGAACAGGCCATGCAGAAGCTGATAAGGAGAAAGTTGCCCGATACCTTAATGGGTTAAGGCCAAGCATTCAGGAGGAGCTGAATCTGGTTCGAATGAAGAGTATTGAAGAGGCATACCAGTTTGCCCTAAAAGTAGAGGAAAAGCTGAACAAGAAGTTTGAGAGCAGAAAGAACGGAAGAGGTTGCGGTGGACGATCTGGTGGATGGTCATATGGTGGCCGAAATGAAGATCCAAAAAAAAAGAATGAGGCCAGTAGCAGTCAGAATCAGCGAGAAAATAATTTCAATCGCTTCCAGGATCAGAATAATAAAGATCAAAGAGGAAGAGGACAAGGATCTGGAAGAGGTGGCTTCCGTGGAATATGTTTTCACTGTGGAGAAGAAGGTCATAGGGCATTTGAATGTCCTCAGCGCCAAGGTAGAACAGACAGGAGAAATGAAGGTCAGGCCAGAGTTGCACATGTAGATGAAGATGCCAGATCATCAAATTCTGAAGATGCTGAAAGAGGAGAAACGTTGATTAACAGAAGAGTCCTGTTGAGTGGTGAGAATGAACCTGAGCAAAGGAGGAGCCTGTTTCGCACCAGGTGCAAGTGTGTAGGTAAATGTTGTGATGTGATCATTGATAGTGGAAGCACTGACAATTTGGTGCCAGAAGAGATGGTGACAAAATTGAAGCTCAAGAGACAGAAACACCCACATCCATATCGGATTGCCTGGGTATAGGATGACTACAAGGTCATGGTCAATGAACAATGCCTAGTAAAGTTCAAGGTTGGCGGATACCAAGATGAGGTATTGTGTGATATCATATCTATGGATGCATGTCATATGTTGTTGGGTAGACCATGGCAGTTTAACAGATGTGCTGTACATGATGGTCGTGCGAATACCTATTCCCTGACAAAGGATGGAGTGCGACATAAGCTAAAACCATTGAAGGAGACCGAAGAAAAGGTATGTGGTAATGCAAGAATAACATTTGTTGATGGAAGAAATTTCCTAGATGGTATGAGGCATGAGCATGTATGTTTTGCTTTCATTCCAAAAGCTGGTAAAGAGGAAGTAGAAGATGTTCCTGTAGAAGTTGCAGATTTGTTGAATGAGTTTCAAGATATTGTATCCGATAACATGCCTGATGGATTACCACCAGTCAGGAAGATCAGCCATCAAATGGACTTGATCCCATGAGCGAGTTTACCGAATAAGGCAGCACACAGAATGACACCTGCAGAAAGTGAGGAGTTGAACAGACAAGTACATGAGTTGTTACAGAAAGGATTGATTCGAGAGAGTCTGAGTTCCTGTGCTGTACCTGTGGTATTAGCACCAAAGAAGAATGGAGAGTGGAGGATGTATACAGATTCCAAAGCAATAAACAAGATCACAATCAAGTACAGGTTTCCATTGCCACGAATGGATGATATTATGGACTGTTTGAGTGGAGCTGTGTATTTCTCAAAGATAGATCTGAAGAGTGGATATCATCAGATTCGGATCAGAGAAGGAGATGAATGGAAGACTGCCTTCAAGACAAAGGAAGGACTGTATGAGTGGTTAGTCATGCCTTTTGGGCTAACCAATGCACCGAGCACTTTCATGCAGCTCATGAATGAGGTTCTGAAAGAATTTCTGGATAAGTTTGTCATTGTTTACCTAGATGATATTTTGATCTTTAGTAAGACATTGGATGAGCATATGATCCATATTCGTATGGTATTTGAGAAGTTGAGAGAAGAGAAATTGTTGATTAATTTGAAGAAGTGCAGTTTTGTGAAGAAAGAGTTAGTGTATTTGGGATTTGTAGTTTCAGCAGAAGGTCTAAAAATGGACCCAGAGAAGGTACAGGCTATCCTTGAATGGCCTCCTCCAAGGAGTGCTACTGAGGTAAGATCTTTTCATGGTCTAGCTAGCTTTTACAGAAAGTTTATCAAAAATTTTAGCAGTATTTGTGGACCCTTGACTGAAACAATGAGAGGGGATAGAAAAGAGTTTAAGTGGACTAATGGGGCAGAAAAGAGTTTTCAATTGTTGAAACAAAAAGTTACAGAACAACCTATTTTAGCACTTCCAGATTTTAATAAGGTGTTTCAAGTAGATTGTGATGCTAGTGGTACTGCAATAGGAGCTGTTATGAGCCAAGAAGATAAACCTGTTGCGTATTTCAGTGAGAAGTTAAATGATGCCAAGAGGAAATATTCTGTTTATGATCAGGAATTTTATACTATAGTTCAGGCATTGAAAAAGTGGAGGCACTATCTGCTTCCTAAAGAGTTTATTTTGTATACTGATCATCAAGCTTTGCAATATTTGAATAGTCAAGGAAAGTTGAATCAGAGACATTTAAAATGGGTTGAGTTTTTGCAGAGTTATACATTTGTTTTGAAACATAGGAGTGGAAAGTCTAATAGGGTTGCAGATGCTCTTAGCAGAAGGCAACTATTGCTGACAAAAATACAGATTGAAGTGGTTGGGTTCAAGGAACTCAAGAATTTATATCCAGAAGATCCTGATTTTGGTGAAGCTTGGAAAGCTTGTACGGAACCTATTACTCTATACAGGACGAAATGGTTGGATTTCATCATCCAGGATGATTTGCTATTCAGAGGGAGTCAGTTGTGCATTCCACGAAGTGCTATGAGGGAGAATCTCATCAAGGAGAAGCATAGCGGAGGATTGGCTGGACATTTTGGTCGTGATAAGACCCTTAGTTTGGTTAGTGAGAATTATTATTGGCCACAGTTGTAGCAAGATGTGAAGAAGTTTGTATAGAGTTGCCGAGTATGTCAGATGGTGAAGGGAGTGAAGCAGAATACAGGTTTGTATCAGCCATTACCTGTACCAGAGAAGCCTTGGGAGGATATCAGCATGGACTTTGTTCTTGGTTTACCGAGGACACAGCGGGGACACGATTGAATTTTTGTGGTAGTTGACAGATTTTCAAAGATGGCACATTTTATTCCCTGCAAGAAGACTAATGATGCTGTTCATGTAGCAGAATTGTTTTTCAGAGAAGTAGTAAGACTTCATGGTTTGTCAAAGACCATAGTTTTAGATCGAGACACTAAGTTTGTTGGATATTTCTGGCATACATTATGGAAGAAGTTGAAGATAGATTTGAAATTCAGTTCATCACATCATCCACAGACTGATGGACAGACAGAGGTGGTGAATAGGAGTTTGAAAAATTTGCTAAGATGTTTGGTTGGAGATAAACCAACAGGATGGGATTTGATTTTACCACAGGCGAAATTTGCATACAATAATTCTGTCAACAGGAGCACTGGTAAATCACCATTCCAGATTGTATATGGAAGTAGTCCAAGAAATGCATCTGAATTGAGAAAGATAGATAAAGGAGAAATAAGTAGTGCTGAAATTGAAGATTTTGCAGAACATTTGAAGAACATCCATGAGGAGGTGAGGAAGCATATTACCAAGATGCATGCACAGTATAAGGCTAAGGCAGATGAGAAAAAGAGGTATAAGGAATTTCAGGTTGGTGATGAAGTCATGGTTCATTTGCGGAAGGAGCGGTTTCCAGTTGGTACATATAACAAGCTGAAAATGAAGAAGTTTGGGCCATGTAAGATACTGAAGAAACATGATTCAGGAAATACATATGAGGTAGAATTGCCTACTGAGCTGAATATTTCACCAGTGTTTAACATTTTAGATTTGACGGAGTATCATGAAGGAGGTGTTAAAGATGAGGTTGTAGCAGCACATTGGAGTATTCCAGCAACTAGTTCAGATATCAAGGAGATCGAAGACATATTGGACAGTCGTGTTGGCAGAAGCACAAGGAACAGGACATATGAAGAGTATTTGGTCAAATGGAAAGGACGACCTATTGAAGATTCATCATGGATAACAAAGGAGGAGGTTAACCGTCTTGGTTTTCCTCTGCACACCTGAGTCGTGACAGGGTCACTTCTCAAATTACCCCGGGTGTCTGATGCAGGAGCATCCTGGGTGTAAGAGCAATCTTGCATCACCCAAAAATATTTTTGTTTTTGAATTCAATAAGGGCTATCCTGTGCAGAGCTGCTATTTATGGAAAGTTACTATTTTTGGTAATTTTTGTATGTGCTCAGAATGATCTGATTTCTTTCTTGGAGGTTGATTTTGGTCATATAAGTCTGCCAGCAAAGTTTCATTGCCAGATCAAGTGTATATTGGAAAATATTGAAGATTTTCGGTATTGGCAGCAGGGTACAGAAACTTTGAACTCAGTTTTGAAGGCTTTAGAGGCCCCGGATGAGGTCGAAAATTTGGGTGACGGGCGCTTGCGCAGGTCAAGCCTGTAGAGCGCTTCGCGGTGTTTTCGAAATGGGGTTATAATAGCCGATCGGGTCAACTGGTGATGACTTATGGTCTTCGGAAGTTGGGCCACCCGAAATGGCAGAAAATAATTTTATTCAAAATTTCTGTTCGGGTTTCAAAGGTTATCTTGAGCCGACTATGATGTAATAAAATGTAAAATAAAATAATTCTAAGTTTGGTCGGCCTTATTGGCTAAAATTCTGGAACCTTCCCAGGCGGTGGAAAATTGCCTATATAAGGAAGGCTGTATTATTATCTCAGGCAGTTCAGAATAGTTCTGGGTAGTAGATCTGGGTAATAGTTCGAGGCTTTGTCCTACGGAATATTATAAGGGAATGCCCATGTGGCTTTGCATATTGTAATTCTGAAAGTTTCTAATTCCACATTTGTGGAGATAATAAGAAGCCAATTTTCTGTTCTTGCATATTGTTGTTGTTTCTCTATTTCTGTTATGTGTTTGTGGTATTAAGGGGAGCACCCTTCATCAAGTGGTATCAGAGCGGGAGTTCTTGAGTGTGTAAACAGATCACCGACTGTGAGGCAGTTTGCACCAGGACCGTGGCTAGGGTTTCAGCGCGCATCGTGAAAATGCCTCCACGAAAAGAACGTGGCGGAAGAGCTGGTGCTGTAACACTTGAGGTTAGAGAGCTGCAAAGACAAGTGCGAGCATTGCAAGAAGAGATTCGCAGAGGAATGAATCTTAATGTCAGAGATGAAAGCGAGGATGAAGCCAAAGAAGAATATCAAGAAGGAGAAGCTGAAATTGTGAACCAGGAGGAAGAAAGACTTTTTCGGGCGATTTTCAAGATTGGGAAAAGACCTAAGATTGAGGTTCCTACATTTTCTGGAAATCTTAACCGAGAGGAATTGATCGACTGGATCAATGAATGTGAGGAGTATTTTGAGTATGAATATGTTGAGGATCCTGATAGGGTCAAATTTGCGAAGGCCAGACTGAAAGGTCATGTGAAGATCTGGTGGCAAGAAATTCAATTGGAGCGAAATAGTAGAGGGAAAGATAAAATCACGAGATGGGATCGGATGGTGGATAAATTGAAGCGACAGTTCATTCCTGTTAATTATGAGCTTGACCTACTGAAGAAAATGCAGAGTTTGAAGCAAGCAGGAAGATCTGTTCAGGAGTATACAAAGGAGTTCTATCGACTTCTCATCAGAACAGGCCATGCAGAAGCTGATAAGGAGAAAGTTGCCCGATACCTTAATGGGTTAAGGCTAAGCATTCAGGAGAAGCTGAATCTGGTTCGAATGAACAGTATTGAAGAGGCATACCAATTTGTCCTAAAAGTAGAGGAAAAGCTGAACAAGAAGTTTGAGAGCAGACAAAACGGAAGAGGTCGCGGTGGACGATCTGGTGGACGGTCATATGGTGGCCGAAATGAAGATCCGAAAAAAAAGGATGAGGCCAGTAGCAGTCAGAATCAGCGAGGAAATAATTCCAATCGCTTCCAGGATCAGAATAATAGAGATCAAAGAGGAAGAGGAAGAGGACAAGGATCTAGAAGAGGTGGCTTCCGTGGAATATGTTTTCACTGTGGAGAAGAAGGTCATAGGGCATTTGAATGTCCTCAGTGCCAAGGCAGAACAGACAGGAGAAATGAAGGTCAGGCCAGAGTTGCACATGTAGATGAAGATGCCAGATCATCAAATTCTGAAAATGTTGAAAGAGGAGAAACATTGATTAACAGAAGAGTCCTGTTGAGTGGTGAGAATGAACCTGAGCAAAGGAGGAGCCTGTTTCGCACCAGGTGCAAGTGTGAAGGTAAATGTTGTGATGTGATCATTGATAGTGGAAGCACTGACAATTTGGTGTCAGAAGAGATGGTGACAAAGTTGAAGATCAAGAGACAGAAACACCCACATCCATATCGGATTGCCTGGGTACAGGATGACCACAAGGTCATGGTCAATGAACAATGCCTAGTAAAGTTCAAGGTTGGCGGATACCAAGATGAGGTATTGTGTGATATCATATCTATGGATGCATGTCATATGTTGTTGGGTAGACCATGGCAGTTTGACAGATGTGTTGTACATGATGGTCGTGCGAATAACTATTCCCTGACAAAGGATGGAGTGCGACATAAGCTAAAACCATTGAAGGAGACCGAAGAAAAGGTATGTGGTAATGCAAGAATAACATTTGTTGATGAAAGAAATTTCTTAGATGGTATGAGGCATGAGCATATATGTTTTGCTTTAATTCCAAAAGCTGGTAAAGAGGAAGTAGAAGATGTTCCTGTAGAAGTTGCAGATTTGTTGAATGAGTTTCAAGATATTATATCCGATAACGTGTCTGATGGATTACCACCAGTTAGGAAGATCAGTCATCAGATGGACTTGATCCCAAGAGCGAGTTTGCCGAATAAGGCAGCACACAGAATGACACCTGCAGAAAGTGAGGAGTTGAACAGACAAGTAAATGAGTTGTTACAGAAAGGATTGATTCGAGAGAGTCTGAGTCCCTGTGCTGTACCTGCGGTATTAGCACCAAAGAAGAATGGAGAGTGGAGGATGTGTACAGATTCCAGAGCAATAAACAAGATCACAATCAAGTACACGTTTCCATTGCCACGAATGGATGATATTATGGACTGTTTGAGTGGAGCTGTGTATTTCTCAAAGATAGATCTGAAGAGTGGATATCATCAGATTCGGATCAGAGAAGGAGATGAATGGAAGACTGCCTTCAAAACAAAGGAAGGACTGTATGAGTGGTTAGTCATGCCTTTTGGGCTAACCAATGCACCGAGCACTTTCATGCGGCTCATGAATGAGGTTCTGAAAGAATTTTTGGGTAAGTTTGTCATTGTTTACCTAGATGATATTTTGATCTTTAGTAAGACATTGGATGAGCATATGATGTATATTCGTATGGTATTTGAGATGTTGAGAGAAGAGAAATTGTTGATTAATTTGAAGAAGTGCAGTTTTGTGAAGAAAGAGTTAGTGTATTTGGGATTTGTAGTTTCAGCAGAAGGTCTAAAAATGGACCCAGAGAAGGTACAGGCTATCCTTGAATGGCCTACTCTAAGAAGTGCTACTGAGGTAAGATCTTTTCATGGTCTAGCTAGCTTTTACAGAAAGTTTATCAGAAATTTTAGCAGTATTTGTGGACCCTTGACTGAAACAATGAGAGGGGATAGAAAAGAGTTTAAGTGGAATAATGGGGCAGAAAAGTGTTTTCAATTGTTGAAACAAAAAGTTACAGAACAACCTGTTTTAGCACTTCCAGATTTTAATAAGGTGTTTCAAGTAGATTGTGATGCTAGTGGTACTGCAATAGGAGCTGTTATGAGCCAAGAAGGTAAACCTGTTGCGTATTTCAGTGAGAAGTTAAATGATGCCAAGAGGAAATATTCTATTTATGATCAGGAATTTTATGCTATAGTTCAGGCATTGAAAAAGTGGAGGCACTATCTGCTTCCTAAGGAGTTTGTTTTGTATACTGATCATCAAGCTTTGCAATATTTGAATAGTCAAGGAAAGTTGAATCAGAGGCATTTAAAATGGGTTGAGTTTTTGAAGAGTTATACATTTGTTTTGAAACATAGGAGTGGAAAGTCTAATAGGGTTGCAGATGCTCTTAGCAGAAGGTAACTATTGCTGACAGAAATGCAGATTGAAGTGATTGGGTTCAAGGAACTCAAGAATTTATATCCAGAGGATCCTGATTTTGGTGAAGCTTGGAAAGCTTGTACGGAACCTGTTACTCTAGACAGGACGAAATGGTTGGATTTCATCATCCAGGATGATTTGCTATTCAGAAGGAGTCAGTTGTGCATTCCACGAAGCTCTATGAGGGAGAATCTCATCAAGGAGAAGCATAGCGGAGGATTGGCTGGATATTTTGGTCATGATAAGACCCTTGGTTTGGTTAGTGAGAATTATTATTGGCCACAGTTGCAGCAAGATGTGAAGAAGTTTGTACAGAGTTGCCGAGTATGTCAGATGGCGAAGGGAGTGAAGCAGAATACAAGGTTGTATCAGCCATTACCTGTACCAGAGAAGCCTTGGGAGGATATCAGCATGAACTTTCTTCTTGGTTTACTGAAGACACAGCAGGGACACGATTGAATTTTTGTGGTAGTTGACAGATTTTCAAAGATGGCACATTTTATTCCCTGCAAGAAGACTAATGATGCTGTTCATGTAGCAGAATTGTTTTTCAGAGAAGTAGTAAGACTTCATGGTTTGCCAAAGACCATAGTTTCAGATCGGGACACTAAGTTTGTTGGATATTTTTGGCGTACATTATGGAAGAAGTTGAAGATAGATTTGAAGTTCAGTTCATCACATCATCCACAGACTGATGGACAGACAGAGGTGGTGAATAGGAGTTTGGGAAATTTGCTGAGATGTTTGGTTGGAGATAAACCAACAGGATGGGATTTGATTTTACCACAGGCGGAATTTGCATACAATAATTCTGTCAACAGGAGCACTGGTAAATCACCATTCCAGATTGTATATGGAAGTAGTCCAGGAAATGCATCTGAATTGAGAAAGATAGATAAAGGAGAAATAAGTAGTGCTGAAGCTGAGGATTTTGCAGAACATTTGAAGAACATCCATGAGGACGTGAGGAAGCATATTACCAAGATGCATGCATAGTATAAGGCTAAGGCAGATGAGAAAAGGAGGTATAAGGAATTTCATGTTGGTGATGAAGTCATGGTTCATTTGCGGAAGGAGCGATTTCCAGTTGGTACATATAACAAGCTGAAAATGAAGAAGTTTGGGCCATGTAAGATACTGAAGAAACATGATTCAGGAAATGCATATGAGGTAGAATTGCCTACTGAGCTGAATATTTCACCAGTGTTTAACATTTCAGATTTGACGGAGTATCATGAAGGAGGTGTTGAAGATGAGATTGTAGCAGCACAGTGGAGTATTCCAGCAACCAGTTCAGATATCAAGGAGATCGAAGACATATTGGACAGTCGTGTTGGCAGAAGCACAAGGAACAGGACATATGAAGAGTATTTGGTCAAATGGAAAGGATGACCTATTGAAGATTCATCATAGATAACAAAGGAGGAGGTTAACCATCTTGGTTTTCCTCTACACACCTGAGTCGTGACAGGGTCACTTCTCAAATTACCCCGGGTGTCTGATGCAGGAGCATCCTGGGTGTAAGAGCAATCTTGCATCACCCAAAAATATTTCTGTTTTTGAATTCAATAAGGGCTATCCTGTGCAGAGCTGCTATTTATGAAAAGTTACTATTCTTGGTAATTTTTGTATGTGCTCAGAATGATCTGATTTCTTTCTTGGAGGTTGATTTTGGTCATATAAGTCTGCCAGCAAAGTTTCATTGCCAGATCAAGTATATATTGGAAGATATTGAAGATTTTTGGTATTGGCAGTAGGGTACAGAAACTTTGAACTCAGTTTTGAAGGCTTTAGAGGCCCCGGATGAGGTCAAAAAATTGGGTGACGGGCGCTTGCGCGGGTCAAGCCTGTAGAACACTTCGCGGCGTTTTTGAAATGGGGTTATAATAGCCGATCGGGTCAACTGGTGATGACTTATGGTCTTCGGAAGTTGGGCCACCCGAAATGGCGAAAAATAATTTTCTTCAAAATTTTTGTTCGGCTTTCAAAGGTTATCTTGAGCCGACTATGATGTAATAAAATGTAAAATGAAATAATTCTAAGTTTGGTCGGCCTTATTGGCTAAAATTCTGGAACCTTCCCAAGCGGTGAAAAATTGCCTATATAAGGAAGGCTGTATTATTGTCTCAGGCAGTTCAGAATAGTTCTGGGTAGTAGATCTGGGTAATAGTTCGAGGCTTTGTCCTACGAAATATTGTAAGGGAATGCCCATGTGGCTTTGCATATTGTAATTCTGAAAGTTTGTAATTCCACATTTGTGGAGATAATAAGAAGCCAATTTTCTGTTCTTGCATATTGTTGTTGTTTCTCTATTTCTGTTATGTGTTTGTGGTATTAAGGGGAGCACCCTTCATCAAGTGGTATCAGAGCAGGAGTTCTTGAGTGTGTAAACAGATCGCCGACTGTGAGGCAGTTTGCACCAGGACCGTGGCTAGGGTTTAAGCGCGCATCGCAAAAATGCCTCTACGAAGAGAACGTGGCGGAAGAGCTGGTGTTGTGACACCTGAGGTTAGACAGCTGTAAAGACAAGTGCGAGCATTGCAAGAAGAGATTCGCAGAGGAATAAATCTTAATGTCAGAGATGAAAGCGAGGATGAAGCCGAAGAAGAATATCAAGAAGGAGAAGCTGAAATTGTGAACCAGGAGGAAGAAAGACTTTTTCGGATGATTTCCAAGATTGGGAAAAGACCTAAGATTGAGGTTCCTACATTTTCTGGAAATCTTAACCCAGAGGAATTGATCGACTAGATCAATGAATGTGAGGAGTATTTTGAGTATGAAGATGTTGAGGATCCTGATAGGGTCAAATTTGCGAAGGCCAGACTGAAAGGTCATGCGAAGATCTGGTGGCAAAAAATTCAATTGGAGCGAAATAGAAAAGGGAAAGATAAAATCACGAGATGGGATCGGATTGTGGATAAATTGAAGCGACAGTTCATTCCTATTGATTATGAGCTTGACCTACTGAAGAAAATGCAGAGTTTGAAGCAAGCAGGAAGATCTGTTCAGGAGTATATAGAGGAGTTCTATTGACTTCTCATCAGAACAGGCCATGCAGAAGCTGATAAGGAGAAAGTTGCCCGATACCTTAATGGGTTAAGGCCAAGCATTCAGGAGGAGCTAAATCTAGTTCGAATGAACAGTATTGAAGAGGCATACCAGTTTGCCCTAAAAGTAGAGGAAAAGCTGAACAAGAAGTTTGAGAGCAGACAGAACGGAAGAGGTCCCGGTGGACGATCTGGTGGACGGTCATATGGTGGCCGAAATGAAGATCCGAAAAAGAAGGATGAGGCCAATAGCAGTCAGAATCAGCAAGGAAATAATTCCAATCGCTTCCAGGATCAGAATAATAGAGATCAAAGAGGAAGAGGAAGAGGAAAAGGATCTGGAAGAGGTGGCTTCCGTGGAACATGTTTTCACTGTGGAGAAGAAGGTCATAGGGTATTTGAATGTCCTCAGCGCCAAGGCAAAATAGACAGGAGAAATGAAAGCCAGGCCAGAGTTGCACATGTAGATGAAGATGCCAGATCATCAAATTCTGAAGATGCTGAAAGAGGAGAAACGTTGATTAACAGAAGAGTCTTGTTGAGTGGTGAGAATGAACTTGAGCAAAGGAGGAGCCTGTTTCGCACCAGGTGCAAGTGTGAAGGTAAATGTTGTGATGTGATCATTGATAGTGGAAGCACTGACAATTTGGTGTCAGAAGAGATGGTGACAAAGTTGAAGCTCAAGAGACAGAAACACCCACATCCATATCGGATTGCCTGGGTACAGGATGACCACAAGGTCATGGTCAATGAACAATGCCTAGTAAAGTTCAAGGTTGGCGGATACCAAGATGAGGTATTGTGTGATATCATATCTATGGATGCATGTCATATGTTGTTGGGTAGACCATGGCAATTTGACAGATGTGCTGTACATGATGGTCGTGCGAATACCTATTCCCTGACAAAGGATGGAGTGCGACATAAGCTAAAACCATTGAAGGAGACCAAAGAAAAGGTATGTGATAATGCAAGAATAACATTTGTTGATGGAAGAAATTTCCTAGATGGTATGAGGCATGAGCATGTATGTTTTGCTTTAATTCCAAAAGTTGGTAAAGAGGAAGTAGAAGATGTTCCTGTAGAAGTTGCAGATTTGTTGAATGAGTTTCAAGATATTGTATCTGATAACGTGCCTGATGGATTACCACCAGTCAGGAAGATTAGCCATCAGATGGACTTGATCCCAGGAGCAAGTTTGTCGAATAAGGCAGCACATAGAATGACACCTGCAGAAAGTGAGGAGTTGAACAGACAAGTACATGAGTTGTTACAGAAAGGATTGATTCGAGAGAGTCTGAGTCCCTGTGCTGTACCTACGGTATTAGCACCAAAGAAGAATAGGGAGTGGAGGATGTGTACAGATTCTAGAGCAATAAACAAGATCACAATCAAGTACAAGTTTCCATTGCCACGAATGGATGATATTATGGACTGTTTGAGTGGAGCTGTGTATTTCTCAAAGATAGATCTGAAGAGTGGATATCATCAGATTCGGATCAGAGAAGGAGATGAATGGAAGACTGCCTTCAAGACAAAGGAAGGACTATATGAGTGGTTAGTCATGCCTTTTGGGCTAACCAATGCACCGAGCACTTTCATGCGGCTCATGAATGAGGTTCTGAAAAAATTTCTGGGTAAGTTTGTCACTGTTTACCTAGATGATATTTTGATCTTTAGTAAGACATTGGATGAGCATATGATGCATATTCGTATGGTATTTGAGAAGTTGAGAGAAGAGAAATTATTGATTAATTTGAAGAAGTGCAGTTTTGTGAAGAAAGAGTTAGTGTATTTGGGATTTGTAGTTTCAGCAAAAGGTCTAAAAATGGACCTAGAGAAGGTACAGGCTATCCTTGAATGGCCTACTCCAAGGAGTGCTACTGAGGTAAGATCTTTTCATGGTCTAGCTAGCTTTTACAGAAAGTTTATCAGAAATTTTAGCAGTATTTGTGGACCCTTGACTGAAACAATGAGAGGGGATAGAAAAGAGTTTAAGTGGACTAATGGGGCAGAAAAGAGTTTTCAATTGTTGAAACAAAAATTTACAGAACAACCTGTTTTAGCACTTCCAGATTTTAATAAGGTGTTTCAAGTAGATTGTGATGCTAGTGGTACTGCAATAGGAGCTGTTATGAGCCAAGAAGGTAAACCTGTTGCGTATTTCAGTGAGAAGTTAAATGATGCCAAGAGGAAATATTCTGTTTATGATCAGGAATTTTATGCTATAGTTCAGACATTGAAAAAGTGGAGGCACTATCTGCTTCCTAAGGAGTTTGTTTTGTATACTGATCATCAAGCTTTGCAATATTTGAATAGTCAAGGAAAGTTGAATCAGAGGCATTTAAAATGGGTTGAGTTTTTGCAGAGTTATACATTTGTTTTGAAACATAGGAGTGGAAAGTCTAATAGGGTTGCAGATGCTCTTAGCAGAAGGCAACTATTGCTGACAGAAATGCAGATTGAAGTGGTTGGGTTCAAGGAACTCAAGAATTTATATCCAGAGGATCCTGATTTTGGTGAAGCTTGGAAAGCTTGTACGGAACCTGTTACTCTAGACAGGACGAAATGGTTGGATTTCATCATCCAGGATGATTTGCTATTCAGAGGGAGTCAGTTGTGCATTCCATGAAGTTCTATGAGGGAGAATCTCATCAAGGAGAAGCATAGCGGAGGATTGGCTGGACATTTTGGTCGTGATAAGACCCTTGGTTTGGTTAGTGAGAATTATTATTGGCCACAGTTGCAGCAAGATGTGAAGAAGTTTGTACAGAGTTGCCGAGTATGTCAGATGGCAAAGGGAGTGAAGTAGAATACAGGGTTGTATCAGCCATTACCTGTACCAGAGAAGCCTTGGGAGGATATCAGCATGGACTTTGTTCTTGGTTTACCGAGGACACAGCGGGGACACGATTCAATTTTTGTGGTAGTTGACAGATTTTCAAAGATGGCACATTTTATTCCCTGCAAGAAGACTAATGATGTTGTTCATGTAGCAGAATTATTTTTCAGAGAAGTAGTAAGACTTCATGGTTTGCCAAAGACCATAGTTTCAGATCGGGACACTAAGTTTGTTGGATATTTCTGGCGTACATTATGGAAGAAGTTGAAGACAGATTTGAAGTTCAGTTCATCACATCATCCACAGACTGATGGACAGACAGAGGTGGTGAATAGGAGTTTGGAAAATTTGCTGAGATGTTTGGTTGGAGATAAACCAACAGGATGGGATTTGATTTTACCACAGGCAGAATTTGCATACAATAATTCTGTCAACAGGAGCACTAGTAAATCACCATTCCAGATTGTATATGGAAGTAGTCCAAGAAATGCATCTGAATTGAGAAAGATAGATAAAGGAGAAATAAGTAGTGCTGAAGCTGAGGATTTTGCAGAACATTTGAAGAACATCCATGAGGAGGTGAGGAAGCATATTACCAAGATGCATGCACAGTATAAGGCTAAGGCAGATGAGAAAAGGAGGTATAAGGAATTTCAGGTTGGTGATGAAGTCATGGTTCATTTGCGGAAGGAGCGGTTTCCAGTTGGTACATATAACAAGCTGAAAATGAAGAAGTTTGGGCCATGTAAGATACTGAAGAAACATGATTCAGGAAATGCATATGAGGTAGAATTGCCTACTGAGCTGAATATTTCACCAGTGTTTAACATTTCAGATTTGACGGAGTATCATGAAGGAGGTGTTGAAGATGAGGTTGTAGCAGCACAGTGGAGTATTCCAGCAACCAGTTCAGATATCAAGGAGATCAAAGACATATTGGACAGTCGTGTTGGCAGAAGCACAAGGAACGGGACATATGAAGAGTATTTGGTCAAATGGAAAGGATGACCTATTGAAGATTCATCATGGATAACAAAGGAGGAGGTTAACCGTCTTGGTTTTCCTTTGCACACCTGAGTCGTGATAGGGTCACTTCTCAAATTACCCCGGGTGTCTGATGCAGGAGCATCCTGGGTGTAAGAGCAATCTTGCATCACCCAAAAATATTTCTATTTTTGAATTCAATAAGGGCTATCCTGTGTAGAGCTGCTATTTATGGAAAGTTACTATTTTTGGTAATTTTTATATGTGCTCAGAATGATCTGATTTCTTTCTTGGAGGTTGATTTTGGTCATATAAGTCTGCCAGCAAAGTTTCATTGCTAGATCAAGTGTATATTGGAAGATATTGAAGATTTTCGGTATTGGCAGCAGGGTACAGAAACTTTGAACTCAGTTTTGAAGGCTTTAGAGGCCCTGAATGAGGTCAAAAATTTGGGTGACGGGTGCTTGCGCAGGTCAAGCCTGTAGAGCGCTTCGCGGCGTTTTTGAAATGGGGTTATAATAGCCGATCGGGTCAACTGGTGATGACTTATGGTCTTCGAAAGTTGGGCCACCCGAAATGGCGAAAAATAATTTTCTTCAAAATTTCTGTTCGGGTTTCAAAGGTTATCTTGAGCCGACTATGATGTAATAAAATGTAAAATAAAATAATTCTAAGTTTGGTCGGCCTTATTGGCTAAAATTCTGGAACCTTCCCAGGCGGTGGAAAATTGCCTATATAAGGAAGGCTGTATTATTGTCTCAGGCAGTTCAGAATAGTTTTGGGTAGTAGATCTAGGTAATAGTTCGAGGCTTTGTCCTACGGAATATTGTAAGGGAATGCCCATGTGGCTTTGCATATTGTAATTCTGAAAGTTTGTAATTCCACATTTGTGGAGATAATAAGAAGCCAATTTTCTGTTCTTGCATATTGTTGTTGTTTCTCTATTTCTGTTATGTGTTTGTGGTATTAAGGAGAGCACCCTTCATCACTGAGTTATTTGAGTGATTTATGGCTTTTTCTTATGCACCTCCAAAGCCCTGGATTTCTATAAAAACAAGGCTCAGCTCTTCATAATTCATCTCTAAGATCTCTCAAATTTACATCCAATTCATCTCATATTTTGCACAATCACGCTGGAGAATTGGAATTGAAGAATCAAAGCTCTTGTGAATCGACATCTTTGTGAGATCAATCTTATTTTTGCATTCATATTGCATATCATTGTTAGATTAGCATTGCATATTAATTTTCAATAGCATTCATAGCATATCAATTTCATCTAGCATAGATTCATATCAAGTTTTCATTCTTATTGCATATAAAATCCAAAAAAATAGATTAATTGCATTCAATTTCATATCCATATTTTGCATTCAAATCCTTCATTTAGGTGTCGTCTAGGTCACTGATCTCGATAACAATCTGAGAACATCAATCTTGCACCTACTAGAAGGCAGTAAATCACTTGGTTAGAGTAGATTTCAATTTTGCACGATTTTGATTATAGCTAACCTCTAATGTTTTACTGAAGTGTTGTGTCTACAGATCAAGTACAATTTTCACACACACAACACCTCTCACATTAAAGGTAAAGATTAGGGTAACGGATTAGGGTTAGCATTATGGTTAGTAATATGGTCAAGATTACAAATAGTTACTATTACATTTAGGCTATTGTACATGTAGGGTTAGGGTTAGGATCAATTTAAGGTTGTGTACAGTATTAGGATGTATGGTTTATAGTTAGGGTTAAATCATATGTAGTGTTAGGTATATGGTTAGTATCAGGGTTAGTAGTAGCAGTTGCGGTGCGACATGGAAGACATTTTATGAATTTTAATAGTTGAATATATGGTGGTAAGAGTTACTACTACGATTAGTGTTACTATTATGGTTAATGTTAGTGGTAGGGTTATAGTTAAGGTTAATGTTAAGGTTAGAGGGAAGGTTAGGATATTATATAAATTTTATTCTATAATTATGTAAGGGTTAGTGTTATGGTTAGTTTTCATACTACAGTTAGTGCTACTATTATGGTTAAGGTTAGTGTTCTGATTATAATTAAGGCTAGTATTAGGGTAACATTTAAGGTTAATGGTGTAATTAGGGTTAGTCTTAAGGTTATTATTAGGGTTAGGGTTAGTATCATAGTAACCTTACCATATCACCTAGGGTCAATGGTAGGGTTATGGTTACGGTTAGGGTGAAATATTTAAAGTTAGGAGTAATATTATGTTAATGGTTACAATTATATTTACGGTTAGGGGGTAGGGTGAGGGTGAGGGTGAGGGTTAGGAATATGGTAAGATTAATATTAAAGTGACAATTAGTATTATTATTTTAATAATTACAATTAAAGTTATGATTAAGATTAGGGTCATAATTATGATTAGGGGTTATAATGAGGGTTAGTGATTAGATTATAGTTTACTTGGGTTCATATTAGGGTACATGGATATGATTAAGGTTATAGGGAAGGTTACGATAAAGTTTACAATTAGATTTTAAGTTTGATGTTATGGTTATGGTAAGAGTTAAGACTTATGTTATGGTTAAAATTATGGTCAGTTTTAGAATTATCTCTCTCTCTCTCTCTCTCTATTTAAAACATATCTTTTTGGGTTCATATTAGGTTACATGGATAATGTTAAGGTTAGAGGGAAGGTTAGGATAAAGTTTACAATTAAAGGTTGAGTTTAGGGTTAGAGTTAGTGTAAGACTTAGGTTATGGTTTAAAGTTATGGTTATTTTTATAATTCTCTCTCTCTCTAGATATTCCCTTAATCAATGTCTCTCTCTCTCTCTCTCTCTCTCTCTCTCTCTCTTGAAAACAACTCTTTTTGGGTTGATATTAGGTTACGTGGATAAGGTTAAGGTTAGAGGGAAGGTTAGGATAAAGTTTATAATTAAAGGTTGAGGTTAGGGTTAGGGTTAGTGTTAATACTTAGGTTATGGTTAGAATTATGGTTAGTTTTAGAATTCTCTCTCTCTCTCTCTCTCTCTCTCTATATATATATATATATATATATATATATATATATATATATATATATATATATATATATATATATGATTAAAGTTAGAGTATTAAATCTTTTTAAAGTTAGGTTTCAATTTAATTTAGTGTTTGATTTAAGTCTCAATTTTGTTAGGTAAATCTCAATTTATTTAGGGTAATATTGTGCATAAACTGATAGAGTTAAGTCTCAATTTAGATGGGTAAGTCTCAATTGAGGGCGATGTGATTTGAAACATTAATTCAAAAAATATTACATAATTAAGTTTGAAAAAATAATAAAAATAATTTTATATATAATAGATTATGAGTTAATATTTTAAAATCATGATCCCTTTCTTTAATGATGGACTTATATTAAATGTATATTCAAGATTGAAATGTTTCTCTCTAAAATTTATTGTTCATAAGTATGTTTACCCTTTATTTGTGCTTCATCGCTATTCTCATGACAAGTGGATTGGACATTTAAAAAAAATATTTGTAGACCATTATCATTGAATGATATCATACATATTTTATTGTTATTGATACGTTCTTTGATATTTGTGTCATTCAATGCTTCCATTCATGACACTCTAATGATGTTGTACATTTGTAGTGGAAGAGACACGTGTATTACATATTGAGACATTGTTATATATTAAGTGATTTTTTCTAATTTTATTTTTGAAATCTATCTCTTAAGAATGCATTTGTCTACATAGAAAAGTGTATTTCAAAATTTATCACTTAAAAAATACATTAAAGATATTTTCAGTTTATAGATACTTTCCATAATTATGATTGAAGACATGTTTATATTATAACCCTTAAAATCAAAGTTCCTTTCTTTATTATATTTCATTCTAAAATTTAAACTTCTTTTGCAAAAATCATCTCATCTTTCTTAAAAAAAATTGCCTTTATTGTGAGTACTTAAAAGATACTTTCTTTTTTTAACTATATATTACCTCTAAAAGGTTATTTATTGATTGTGAAGATTTTATTTTTTAACGTCTAACTTAAAAACTTAATAAGATTTTTTTAAGAAAAATCACACTTTCTAATTTTATAGCTTTAATTATGTTCTTAAACAACTCTCAGATTTTTATTATTTTTAATTTTGGGGGGTTTTTAATTTTTTATTTCTACACATTATGAGATCATAAATTGTGATTAAAATGAGTCAAATATTAATGAAATGCATTATATATGATTCATTTTTTTATAAATAATAATTCTATTCTTTCTATTTATCTTATTTACCATTTAGATTTTTCTATTCCCATTCCTTCAATTCTTTATCGATTCTCTCTATTTATTTTACTTAAACTATTTTGATTTTTTTCTATTTTTGCTTCATTTTGTAATCAACTAATTTTTAAAAAATCTTTTAAAAAAATGAACATAAGTTATATTTCTATTATAAATTTTAAAAATCAAACATCAAAATTTGATATTACTTAAAAAGACAATAAAATCTTTTACATCAATATAACATAAAATACTCACCGCGATCAAAATAAAAATGAAGCCTCTAATTTTCTTTTTATTTTCTTTTTAAATTAAGCAATAATTAATATTTCTAAATTAAAAGAAAATTAAACTAATTCCATTAGGGCTTTAAAAGCACCAACAAATGTTGTTTTAGTTGGAGATGTTTCCTTTTCTTTTTGGTCAAGTATTCTGATTTAGACCTTTAATATTCATTGCAAAAACCTTCCATACAATCTATTCTATTTTGTCCATTGGGAAGGAGATATCAAAGAAACTGCTTGAAGAATAACTCATGTGTTTTTGCAACAACTATCATTGATGGGTCTGCATCTGCAATATTAAAAGGGTTGATTATATCAATAGATATGGTTATGACTCCGTTCCTAAAATTTCATTTTTAAATGTATTTTTTATGCCAAAAATAGTTCTTGATCATTACTAAAAACTAAATCTAAATTTAATACTAAATACTACATTCAAATCTAAATGTAAATACAACAATTAAATCTAAATCTAAAAAACAAATCACAGTATATATTTAAAAACAACATTTAAATACATATCTAAATCTAAATACAAAATTAAATCTAATTTTAAATCTAAATAGAACATTTCAAAAGTGAATCAAAAAATAATTTAAAACTAAATCTACAAAATAAAATCCAAAAATAAATGTCACTTTGAAATGTGATTGCTCTTGAAATCTCCTCCAAATCTCTCTCTTGCTCCAAATCCAAAATGAAATGAGAAAATGGTTCTTTTATAATCTCAAAGCGTCTCTTCATTTTCTCAAAATCGTGGCTCTTTGCATTCCTTTGTGATTGTTTACATTCAAATAAGCCTTTGTGCATTCCTCTATTGAAAACAAATCCGAAAAAGCACATCTAAAAAAAAAAAAACTGAATAAAATATTAATCCAAATAAAATACTAAAAACTAAATCTAAATACAATACTTAATCTAAAGTAAATACTAAATTGTACATTTAAATCTAAATGTAAATATAGCATTTAAATCTAAATCTAAAAAAACATTTCAATATATATCTAAAACATTTAAATAAATATCTAAATCTAAATACAAAATTAAATCTAATTTAAAATCTAAATAGAACATTTCAAAAGTGAATACAAAAATAATTTTTAAAACTAAATTTACAAAATAAATGTCTCACTTTGAAGTGTGATTGCTTTTGAAATAGTCCAAATCTCTCACCTGCTCCAAATCAAAAAATAAAATGGGCAAAGGGTTCTTTTATAATCTCACAACGTCTCTTTATCTTCTCAAAATCGTGGCTCTTTGTATTCCTTTATGACTGTTTGCATTCAAATGCAGCTCTTTGCATTCCTCTATTAGAAACAAATCCGAAAAATGCCATTTGGCATTTTTTTAATCTTAATCCATCTTTTTGATTTTTTTAATGTCATTTGGCATCAATTATCTTAATTCTATTTTTTTATTTTTAAATTCTAAACTGACAAAAACTCTTTGCATTTTTCTATTGAAAACAAATTCTAAAAAGCAAATCCAAAAAATACCATTTGGCATTTTTTTTAGCTTAATTTAACTTTTTTATTTTTTTGATTGCTATTTGGCATTAATTATCTTAATTTTCCATATTTTTATTTTTAAATTATACATAATTTACGACAATTTTTTATTTTTTTTACATGACATATTCCTTAGAATATGTCGTACTGGTGTCCTTCTCTTCTGCTACAGCTGTATAGGAACACCTCTGGAAGTAAAAATCCATCTTTGTGGAGGGAGTTTTGTCAGATATTATGGTTGTCAATGCTCTGGCTGACTTGCAAGAAAAATGTGGTAGTGTGTAAAACAAGGCACTCGAACTGCTTAACATTGCATCTCATGAAAGTGAAATATTTGTAAAAAATGGACATGTTAAAAAGATTTAGAAACTTTTAAACAAATGCACTCAGCACATATGAAGCCGATTAGAAATCCTTGGTCGTCATCGTCCCCGTTCGTGCCAGTATCCTTGCTGCTTGAGTAATGGAGCTTAGGAGCAAGCATGGAGAGATTCTTGACAGATATTATAGTTTCCTTACCCGTGCAACTTAGAAGCTTCAGACAACGCATAGACGTGCATCAAAACAGATTAATACGAGAGTTTTTGTCAGATTTGAAAGTCAGGAATGCTCTTGAAGACATGCATGCCAAAAATAAAATAAAATGTGGAATCAAAGCCAACGAAGCTAAATTGTTTGATAGTTTGTCTCAAAGAGCTACTATATAAAAAATTAAATGAAACGGATGCAAAATATGCACAAAATTGAGTGAAAGGAGATTTTTGTGAATATTATAGTTGGAAATGCTCGTGTAGATATGGATATACATTGACAAAGCACCCAAACTGTTTGACGGAGTGCAACACAGAGATTTCATCTCATCGAATGCTAGTGGCAGGTATAAAGACAAACGCCACAACCTCTCATGCCAACGTTATCCTTGCAATGCATTGAAATTGGATTTTTTGAAACAATTCATGGATATCCAATAGAGAGTAACCAAAAGTGGACTTCTATCAGAGATTGTAGTTGCAAGTTCTTTGGTAGATATGCAAGTAAAATTTGATAACATAGACATACGCAAGCATAATGCTATTTTAAATTGAACATCTCAAATAGATGTCATATCATGAAAAATAATGATTAAAACGAACACATAAAACGGGTTTGTTGTTAAGGTTTCATAAACTCAAGTAAATGCATTTGACAGGTGACACATTATTTTCTACCATATTTTCCAGTATCTTCCATACGTGGGTGATATGGGATCTTTGGGTCAACTCGTGGACATCTATTAAAGTATAGTGTATGGTTAATTTTGTTAGAAATTATTTTTGCAAGTATGATCGTAGGTGTGCATGCAAAATGTAGAACCACAAACCATGTGTTTGAACTGCTTCGCAAAATGCCTGCAATAGATGTCTTCATAGAGAATAAGTAAAATGATTGCGTTTGAACTCCTTCGCAAAATGCCTGCAACAGATGTCTTCATAGGGAATAAGTCAAATGATTGCAGATTGTGCACAAAATGAATTGCACTAGGAAGCTCTCAAAGCTGAATGAAAAAGAATTATGGAAACTTGGATGGATTGGAACAAATGTGAAACATTAAGGGAGAAATGTGATTCAAGGAATCAAGTATTCCTTCAGTTGAGTAGAAACTATCTTACCTTCCAATCCGGTGATGACATTGATATGGTATTGGAAAATGGGCATGAAAAGTAATGACAATGATATGCAAAATACTTTAGGTAATAGTCCATCAAATCAGCTATGCTTGTAGGACAAATTAATTCTCTCTCCATTTCTATGGCCCATGCAAAAACAAAGAGGAATTTCTTGAAGAATTTAAGCATCCAATTTCAACAAGGTTTGACATGTAAAATTAGAAATATTGAGCATGGAAAAATAGAAAACAATGCTACAGGAAGAAATGAAGAAAATAGGCGGTTCGAAGAAGAGAGTTGTGGACAAACATCAGGTTTGGATATAATTCTTATGTTGTGTACATTGTTGTAAAGGATTTACATATTAACGATAGATTCTACTAAGATTTACACTAGTAAATTTTACCCTATTTTTCAATGAGGATTAGTCGAATTTTCGACATGAATTGGTCGAACAGACGACTAAAATCGTGGTCAAAGTTTTTTCGTCAATTTTTCTATAGGGAAAACCATAGTCAAAATTTTGACCCTACGAGTGGTCGAAGTATCGACTGAATCAATTGCTTGGAACTGGAATAATTGAGACCAACTGTTGGTCGAAATTTCCACCAACCTTCGTAGAAATGGACGTCGAATGCATAGCATTCTCGTCGAACATAGGGCTATGGAAAGGTGGAAAGTGAGACCAACTGTGGGTCAAAATTTCCACCAACCTTCATAGAAATGGGCGTCGAATGCATAGCATTCTTGTCGAACAGAGGACTGTGGAAAGGTGGAAAAATTGACCAATACTAAGATTTGGTTAAAAAAAAATGTGACACAACAACACAGTTCATATTTCCTATACGATGCACAACATTCTCCATGCAATGATCAAGTTGTACTTGCTAAGTTCTCCTTTTATTTCCAGCTAAAGAAGTCATTGCCAATTTCAAGCTAGCTACATTGAATGCACCATGTTCATGGCTTGTTGTTCAATGGTCCTCCATTTGTACTTCAATGTGAATATTCAAAGCTTGACCATGATGTTCAAGTTACAAGAGTGCCACACGCTGGAATGTAAATTTATCAAATTAAAATGTATTCTCCAATAATGTATACAACCAACACACAAAATGTAAGTATGACTAAAAGGGGTGTGTAGGCTAATACAAAGTCAATTTACACAGAATGAAGTATGACTAAAAGGATTATATAGGCGAACACAAAGTCAATTTTTTAGAATTGGAATTTGTAAGAAAATAGTTTGTAACTTGGGTTGTCCCAAAACCTTATCAACATTTACATAGTTTTACAAGTTTGATTCTTGTAAGAAAACTATTCATAGTTGGCCCTCAATTGGAATCATCAGATCAGAGTGTAATGTACAGAGACGCTGAAAAACACTTTGTGAAGAAACTGAGTCGACTTCTGGACTTATTACATTTAGATTAAGAAGGATGTTTTAACAGTAAGCAAAAGAAATATATTTTCACCTTATATACATAATGCATTATACATTTCTGTTTAGAGAAAAACAAATACAAGAACTGTTACATTTGTTGTGATCAGTCTTATTTTTATGATTCTCCAAGTACAATTTTCAGGGAAAGGCCAGCAGATATTAGAGCACTAACTTTGCAGGTGCAGAATAGAGCTACAGATCATATCAAAATCTAGTGGGACAAATATAGAACTAATTCGGCCACATATGAGCATGTACAATTATGATGCATACCCATTCCATGGCTTTTTTAAGGGCAGGAGAAAAATTCCCTCTAAGTTGCAGTTGCAAGGCTTGGACTCGAAAAAGCCCGCTCCCAAGGCTGAATTGGACTTCACAAGTTCATTTAACATAAAAAATGGACGTCACGCAACTACAGTTCTCACTTGTCTGTAGTGGAGATGTAATATTAAATCCACTAATAATGCATAAAACAAAACAATTATTGCCTTTAACCTCTTATTAGCCCTACCCTTCAGCATAAGAGAGCATTTTCTATTTCAGCGACGCATTTTTGGGGTTATCTTCCAATGCTACACTACTATTTTTGCATATTGTAAAGTGTAAATTAACTTATAATTATTTATGTAGCATTTATGTGTCTATATTGCTTTTGAAGTAATCAAAATCTCCTCTACTAACTTAGAAAATTGTGTTAAATATATATGTGTGTGTTTTTTTATTAATGTCATATCCAGTTGTATCCATATTGGGGATCTTGAGAAATGGCTGTATTTGAATCTGTAGTTATATCCATATCCGTTTCCATGCAACTTTGCTTCCGATACCGTGTGAAGGCTATGATCATGAGGTGTATTACAATGTTTACTATTTTGCTCATTTTATTTTATTATAATGAAAAAAGCTTGATAGCTTGTGAGTAACTACATGCACCCATTCAGTTCAATTTTGCAAGATTGAATGATCAGGACATGAGTGAGTTATCAATCATTGCAAGAGACTTTGAAGCAAGGAAATTGTTACCCTCGCACTTACATACAGCATATGGGTGTTATATTTCCAATTTTAGGGAAGTCTGGATAATTTCTTTGAGCATAGACCAGTTTCAGGCTGGTGTCTCCATTTATGGTTTTTCTTTAAGTCAATAAATTACAATGATTAATTTGAGTTGGAAACCTCCCAGCTATACTTGATGGCTCTACAACTCATGAGGAATACAAATCGGATAAATTCATTTTGCTCAACTATCCCTTGCCTTTCAAAACTTGTAATTAGAATTTGTTTTTCTTCTTTATTATGGAATCATATTTGCTAATGCAACATCATCTCTAGCTCCAAATGATCAGAGATGGCATCCCGATATTTCTCCCCCTCAACATCACAGGCATCTGTATTAGTTTCTGAGATTTTATCCAATAGCCTCCAAGCTTAGCTTGCAGACATCTACTTAGAACCTACAGACTCCCCTCCTAACAATAAGAATATAGCAAATAGCACGTGTACATGAATTATGATCTTAAAATTATGGGCCTTTGGGGTGTACAGAGTTAATGTTATGCAGTTTCATTCAAGCATAGATAGTTTTCTTAAGAGCCCACAAGTTCAATAGCTAAAATTTGATATGTTTCTGTAACACTGCGATGTTATCACATCAGTGAATTCAACTTTTTGGATAGCTGACCATGCAAATTTTCATTCCATGACATGAAACAGTGACATTTATCCAAAGAAATAAATAAAATCTGTGCATATGAGGTGACTTGTATACAAAGAGAGAAACAACTAGCAAGCTTTTAGACCATAAATCCAGAGACATACAGCTGTAAATGTAAAAAGAAAAACACCATACAAATTGGATATAACCATGATTGATTCAGATGACCTGAAGCTTCTTTAGTTATGATTTTATGGTACAGTTGCATTCAAAGTATTAATAGATGTATTCACTAAAGATTTTCTATATGCATATAATTCTATCACAATAGGAGGAGATAGTATTAAACTCACATCTTGCCAGGGCAATAACACAACATGCCAACCAGCAGAAGCCAAGTAGCACCACTTCAGCATGGTATGACCAAGAGGAGTTCCTGATATAAATGTAACAAATATGTTACACATGTCAATCTTAAAGATTCTAAGATGTAATCAAGGCTTTAAAAAATGTATCGTCATGCTAAAATTGATCTCAAAGGAAAAGCTTTGATGTGCTAATAATAAACAATCTATCTCATATAAAAGACACACCTGTATTTCATGAAAAGTGGGATGGGCCATCAATCTCCAAACAAACCCTTTTGTTACTTATTACTGCATCTAGCATATAACCATCGACGCAATATTCTTGAACCCAATCATAACCTGTACTCACAAGGAGATGTCCTACTTCCTTCTAAAACAAAGAAGTATGACTAAAAGGAGTATGTAGGCGAACACAATGTCAATTTTGTAGAATTGGAATTTGTAAGAAAATAGTTTGTAACTTGGATTGTCCCAAAACCTTATCAACATTTACATAGTTTTACAAGTTTGATTCTTGTAAGAAAAGTATTCATAGTTGGCCCTCAATTGGAATCATCAGATCAGAAAAGCCTTGTTCTATCTATAATCCACAATGCAAACAACTCCCTGATTAAGATGAAACATGAGATATACAAAAGGTGTTCTCGTATTTTAGAGTGGCATCGAAATTCCAAATTTAATCTTAATGATAGTAACCCTAACTAAAATGAGTCCACTGTCCTGTTTCAGCATGTCATTCAAAAACTAAATATTTTAAAATAAATATATCTTGAGAATGGATATAGGTCAGAACAAAATTTAGGAGTTTCTAATCAAAGTAAACTAAATATCAACATCAAGCTTTTTATGTTAGTTCTTAGTTGATATTTATTGCTACCATATTTTGCAATAGTTAGAGCTTTTGGAACATAGAAAGGATCAAATAAAATCAAACAGGTTCCTTGCATTTTTAAAAAAAAAACATAGAGGGTGCATCATCTTCTAAAAACATTTGAACCTAAGAACTTCTAAAATTTCAAGTTTAGTAATGGCAACATAAGAGACAAGTGATGAAGCAAGGATGAGAAGGGTCTTCTTCTTCTAGGTTGGTGATGTTGTAGAGGCTATCCCAGAAGTTTTGGGTCTCAAATGATCAAAGGAACAACAAGGCATCAGGTTAGCATTGACTTCTTCTACATTTGTTAGCAATATTTTTAATATCGCAGAAGACAAGGAACTCAAAAATGCATTAGGAAAGTTTTATGTCTGGGACAAATTCAAAGTTGAGTTGAATGAAGCAATTTTTAAATCAACTCTTGTCAAACTTTCCTCAATCCCATTCACAGGCTTGGAGCTTAGGGGTATTGCTTCCATTAGACTGATCTATAGCATCGAGTTCAGTTTGTTGGCTCTCTTCAAGTTGATGAGCTTTCCAGGTTCCTTAAGAGTGTAACAGAATCATACAATCCTTCCATAGATGTTATGGCCCTCCGCAGTCCAGAATAATCCTATCCTTAGTCGGAGCCATTCAACATGGTGAATGCTACAAAAGTCATAAAGTTCTTGCAGAGGAATACTTGTCTGGTAAAATATGAAGATGGTTCTTAAAGGTCTAAATCCAGTAGTATCTGGTAGTTTCACCTGTTTAGATGCTAACCAATGTAGAATGTCTATTGGTTAAATGAGAATAACTTCCAATTTTGTAAAGCTAGTCTTCCTTGTCACAGTCATGGCAGGATTTTTGATGTGATTTCTCAAAATGAATAGAATGGGAGAGTGCCCTTAGCCCTCACTTGATAAATAAAAAATGAAATAGAATAAAAGACAATGTTTTCACCAATTTAAAGTTTGGAGTGAGAGCCTTGCATTTGCCATCCAACAGGTTCCAACAGTTAGAAAGTGATTAAATTATACAAAGTACAGATTTTCATTAAACTAGGTTGTCACGTTGTGTTACAAGATCAATCAAGAGTTATTTGTGGGAGTAAAAAATTACTAGAGTTATACTATTAAATTGTGTTAAAGAGTGATTTATTTCCTTGGGTTTTGACCATTCATTTCACGTACTACACATATAGCTTGCACATAGAAAGTGATTACAGAGTTTTAAAATATTACAATTTTGCATAGTTCAGGTAAGATTTGTCTACGAGTTGAATCACACTTGTATGTCAACTTGCTTATGTTTGTCGAATTGGTGTGACTTCGTAGAAAGACTATAACTAGACAGATTCAAACTTTGAATAATTTCAAGTTTTCAACACCTTGCTCATGTAGTTTGGATCAAATTCTGTATCTATACTCTTATCTCACAAATTCATATTAATTATCCCTGATTAGTCTCATTAGAACAAGATCCAACATTTCAGGAACCATGATTCTATAGCAATGACTATGGCATTAGTTTAAGATTGCCTTCTAAGTTGAAAGTAATGATATGAAGAAGAAAGAACACTGATGTCTACAACAATCATTCAACATATGATAGGGGACCCCTCAATATAAAAAATAATCAAATAATTCTTAACAACTTCAAGTGATAAATGTTTACCATGGCATGCCAATTCTGTACCATTATGTGTGCTTTTGCATTGAGAAAGACAAGATTCTATAGAGAGCATGTCAAAGCATCTTATGCAATAGGCAATAGTATTAATAATTATTTCATACTGACAACATAAGAGGTGCTAGAGATTGAAAACAAGAAGAAAGGTCATTGGAGTTAAAGGAAAATATACTGGAAAAAGCATCATCATAAAATGCCACAGCCAAAGCTCTACAAAATTTCAAGTTTAGTAATGGCAACATAAGAGACACTAGAGATAGAAATGGGAAGAAAGAACATTGGAGTTGAAGGTTGAGGTAATGGAATAAGCATGATTATGACATGTCATTGCTAAAGCTCCACAAAGTTCCAAGGTTAATGTAGTCTGATTTTCATCATTTGTCTTGTTTGCTGCTCAAAAGTCACAATAACATTGAAGTCTTGAACACTTCCCCGTGAATTATCTCACCTCATCTCACCTTGTGATGATTATGATTGTTCTGGTTGATGACTAGGTTTTGATTATACTGAGATGTACTAGTACTCAGTTAAGTGAGCTCTTTGTTTACCTAGGAAATCTGAGACTAGGAAAGGTTAAACTCCTATCTAATGCAAAGAGACAAAGGTGCTCTAACCACAACAAGTTCTAATCTTGGATCATTTGCAACAAAACAAGGCTGCTTGAACAGTTGATTTTAACATAGCTATAATAAACAAAATGCAAGTATCACTAAAATTAGATGTTTGAAAACTAATATTTTAACCAAAATCAGAGCCCCAAAAATATTTTCTATAAAAAAAGGGGAAAAAAATAAAAATAAACTTTTTAATCTACCAAAACTAAATGGAGCACAATGAATACAACTATACTCCATCCAATCCACTATTTAGATGAGAATGAGATAAAGCAAAGCCTACTTACAAAATGTCTAAAGCTAAAGTTTTCGGGCACCTTCTGCAACCAGCTCTTCAGGTCCATATTCCATACAAACCTACCCCGGGCCTCACACAACCTTCTTCAAGCTTTCGCTCCCGCAGCCATGATAAAAATATCACCTTGGATTTGTAAGAGAAAATGGCTATGTGTGCATCCTTCTAATTCTTACATATAAACTTCAAAAGCTACTCTCCAACGTCTCATCCAGACCAATTGAAATCAACAAATAAATCAGTAGGCCTCTCAGCCGTGGCCATCGCATAAAAAATAGGAAAGGATTCGAGCTGCAAGGTAAATAAGAAGCAAAAGAAACAATTACTGGAGAGACAATGGATAGTATTACAGATACACGGATAAAGCACAGAGCTACTATTTATGATTCAGGAAGCAAATGCTAAAAGTACAACAACTTCAGTAAGTTTGGAGTCAACACAAATTTAAAGATGATATGAAATATCACAGCGCAGTCACGTAGTAGAGCCCATGACTGGCTTTCACGGGTGAAAGTCAACAAACAAGTGCCTAATTTAAGCTCAAATTTGTTCCAAACATGCATGTGGCTTCGAATTTAAGACGAACAAATCCAAAATCGTGAAGAAAATGGCAGAAATTAGTATAAATAGAGATCACTAACAAGTCATGGAGACAATGGTTTCCAACATGGATAATAGTGCTTGTATGGTTGTAAAGACGATGAAGAATCAAAGGAAAAAAAGGCCAAATAAAAAACCAATAATAAGAAAGGAAGAAAACCTCTACATTTGGCCATTACTTATGGAGTTACAAACCTCATAGCTTTAGGAATGTGAAAGATGGTTTAGGACTGTACAATGATATCATAGATAATTTTAACACCACAAATAAACTCACATATGATGAGAATGAGTTAGCTATGATGATGGGCCATGAAATGGCTCAAGAGATTGTTTACTCTCCAAGCATGGAGGTGTGGTATGTTGATGGTGTCAAGGAAGAGGAGTGTCTTTGGAAAGTAGATTTATTGAAGTTTTAGATGTATGCAAAAGTAGAGGTTCAAAACAGGAAGAGGAAGTTGTTGATGGCCAACAAAGAGAAGTAGGTGTTCATGTTGCAAAGAGAAGTCAAGCCAAAAGTCAAGATCAAGGAGTGGGGGTTTGAACATGATGGAAAGAATCACACTACCACAATTTAACCATCACACAATTAAACAAGTATGAAATGTAAGAGACTAAGAAAGAAGGCAAAGGTGTTACCTCACTAGGATGATAGTAATAATGAGACAAAGAACCATGAAGACTAAATCCAAGGAGACCAGATCTGAACATCCGGGTTCGATCAAATTCAAAAATTGGTTTGCCTTCATAGCACAAGAGCATATCTGACAATCTCATAGAGGGTCCATCCCTGAAAACAAAAGCACCATTTCAGTTTGAATATTGAATATATAAAAATATAATGATGAAAGAAAAGTAGAGAATCATACGCTCTCTGATTTATTATCATTTCCACCTTCTCCATCACCAATTGAGGTATGTTAACAACAATTCCCCTCACATCATTTCTTCTCATTGCCTCGTCATACTTTCCCCAAGTGCACCAAGGACTGCAAAGAAACAAGATAAACAAATCACAAGCATATAGCAATGTTAGAATAGTTACTAAAATGGTCATAAATTATGTTCTTATAGTAAAAAAATACTTTGCAATAAGAAAAAAACTACACAATATTAAAACATGACATTGTGCTTTAAAAACTAAAAAGGTACCTGTAACGAAGAACTTCATTTTGACTTGCTAATTGGTTGTCACTATTAACTCTAAGCTTATCTTTAAAGTTTGAGCTTCACTTGGTTTCGAGAATAGTTTAATATTCTCTACTAAACAAGGCCAACCACGTGAAGGTGGAAGCTCATTCCCCCCCCCCCCCCCCCCCCCTAACATCACTCTAAATTCCCCATTAACATTTAATAACATTCATTCATTCATCCATTTTTGAAATATAACATTCAATCATTATAATCACATGATAACATTCATTAACACATAAAATTCATTAACAAACAACATTCATGAATAATTCATTAACACACAATATTCATGAATAATTCATTAACACACAACATTCATGAAGAATTCATTAACACATAATTCATCAACATTACTAGTACAAAATTACATCCATTAAGACAACGTTCTTTCATTAGCAAAAAATGTTAATTATAATCATTTCTTTTTGGGTTTCTTGCTATTTTTTTTAATCATGTAATTTCTAAGAGGAAGATCAATGTCCTCGTCCTTCCCCTCCTCTACTGATTCTAATTCCAACGCATGTCTCCTCATCTGTTCAAGAACACAAGGCCACTACGCCAAAGGGGGTCCGCTACAATAACAACTACTTCATGAGTTAAATTCACACCATTTTATATTAGTGAATTACAAGTATTTAATTAAGTAAAAAAATTATAAATCAAAAAATTAATTTAAAAGAACAAAACATAGATTTTCTTTACCTGAATGTGCCACATGATCTACATGGTGATCAGTCTGAACATCCTCCGGCACTCGTTCAACATGACATGATTTTGTATCCTCTAAAATATAAATAAATTAAAGGTTACACCAAGTTCAATTTAAGATGTTAAATTATATTAATAATTACAAAATTAGTTTTAAATAGCAAATGAGCACCTCCATTGACAATACGATGCACATCAGGGGCTTCATCATGCGGTGTATGATCTGTGTCACAGGCTGCATTGCAATGTCATGCACATTATTATCAAATAGATTGTTGTTCAAGTATTCAATTTCTAATATATTTTTTGGCATATTTACCTGTGCACATGATGCAGGAGACTCTTCGGTTGGGCCAGTGGAAGCTTGTCATAGGCGTTCAGCGACGACTTGATAGCCTTCAATGAAGGCAATTTTTTTGTGTTCTGTCGTGGCCTCTAAATTAAATTCAGAGCCCTGCATTTTTTTATTAAACAAAATTATTTGTATTTTAAAAATAATTTTTCTTTGCAATTCATTTACTGCTACTTACAATTCGTGCTTTAATTTTTGAATATCCACCAGAGCCAAGTCAATGCTACCCAATCTTTTGCAGCCTGGCCTTTGTTGCCTTTGATGTGTCCTGCAACCTATGAAAAGTTTGAAATATGTTAGATGATATAGATACAAAGATCACTAATTAGTGCATTATTACATTGTACTAGTAGTTAATACTATTGCATACCTTCTTCTCTCATTTGCTGGTGTAATTCTTCTTTGAGCATCCCCTTTCTCCTTTGCATCCAAAATGAACTCATTCCAATCCCTCACTAGAATAAAGGGAGGATGCTCGTACTTTGGGTTCTGGACGAGACTCTTTCTATATGAGTCCCTCACAGTCTTAAAATGTTTGCAAGCTCTTTCTAAAATTTTCTTCTCGTAAAAAATATTATTACCAAACTCATGATCTAAATCTTTAATGAGCTGATCTTTTAATTTTTTGTCTTGCAAGTTCCACCTTTTAAGAAAAAACACAAAATTGTTAGATATAGCTAGTAAAAGAAAAGACTCGAATGAAAGGAAAAATATTGTACCAATTAATGATATGAAAAAAAAAAAGTGGGATAAAGTTAGTTCACTTATGATGTTCCACCTTGTACGTATGGTGGGCCCGAATATATGCAGTGTGAGGTCATAAAGCGTCCTATAAAATGAAGCGTTTCTTGCAAAAAATGTAATGGGATAATCAATCCAAAACCTGTTGTGAATAGGTAAATGCATATTACAATATAAAAAATAATTATTTAAAGTACCTAGAAGCTTAGGAGATTTTAAAGGCATCAATTCATTATCGTCAATCAACAATGACGTCTGCATAACTCTCGTGCTAGAAACACGAGTAGATCCAGGAAATGATGGTGAATTATCACCAATACATTTACTCTGATCTGTATTTGGCATACCAGATGGTGCCGCCAGTGTATCTCCTACTCCAAAAAAAAAATCCACTATGTGATGCACCCAAGATTAAAGTACAAATTATCAAATCATAATTAACACAAAACCAAATATAGCAAAACAAGGATTTACTAGCTGGCATAGACCGTGAAGGCATCAATGTTTGCATGCCCCTTGTTGCTGACATTGCACTTGGCAATCTCTGATGGACGTCCATCGACCTCCTAGGAGGAGTCTCCTGCACTTGATGACCTGAACAATACATTGTTAGCAAAGACATTCTAAAATAATAAAAGTAAGAGTTAAATTAAGAAGTTTTTGAATGTTCCAAAGAAAAAATTCCTTGTAACTTGTCAACTAAAGGATTATTTTACCTGAGGCGGCTAGAGCTCTGCTACTACCAGCCTCACCGCGTTGTCCTTGACTAGGTTCTAGATCAATTGCCAAAAATTCCTATAATAAGAACACATATTACATATTTTACTTCACAACATAAAAGAGTATAAAATATAAACCTTTATTGAACTTTTGTTATAACTAAAGATTCATTACTGCTTACTTCATAATGATGTGCTTGCGCTTTCAATTCAGATAGCCTCTTCATCATCTCCTCGGTTGAAATATTTGCTTCATCCAAAATTCTCATTATTTCTAAATTCATTTTTTTTAGTTTTATCCTCAACATAATTGTCATATTAGGCGATTATGCGATATCATCATCAGAAGGGGTAGCTATTGCCTCTATTACTGTAGGTGCTTTTCTCCTATCCTAAACATCAAATTGTGACAGGAATATCAGTAAAACTATCATAAAAACTCTAAAACTGTAAATAAAATAACATAATAATATAACATTTTTCAACTATCTAATTTGTACAATTTTAATAAGGTTTACCCTTGCTGAAGAATGGGTGGGAGGAGCATCCTCATGGCCTCTATCATGTGTGGGATCCATATCATCCTGTGACAAAGATTAAATATAAAAACTTCAGTGAACTGAAAGCAATAGACTTAACAAAAAAAAATTATTAATAAAATGGTATATAGTACTTACCACCCTCATGATAGTAACTTTGTTTGTATCTATGCGATTTAAATGGTAATCTATTAGCAGTTCTTCCCCTACACTAATTGATTTTATTGCACATACAAAAACTTGAATCCCCTCACGCGCCTCAAATATGCAATTGGGTTGCTTATTAGTTGAGGAAGGTCATGTACTATTTATAAAACCTACAATATTATGTGTTGCTTTTGGTCTCCCATCAATGTACATTGCAAATCTTTTACTTTGATCATTTTCTTTCCATTGTATATAATTAGCTAATAGTGCATACCTGCGCATACTTTTTTTATATTGAACAATCCACATCCAATCATTGTAATTGTAACACAGACCGACATACTTGAACAATTCAACAACTTTGTTGTAGCATACCTTTATCCCATCCATGGAAAATAGGCCCAAACCATGTAATGAGGATGGAGCTATGCGATATATCCTCTCATTAACACAAAAATCAGTGTTAATTAGAGGTAGCTCATTGGGTACCCATTCTTTCTCAATGTGTGTGTACCGAAAGGGCACCTTGATGTCGCCTTTGGTCTCATCATCATAAGAACATGACCCCCCATTAGCAAGGAAAAATTGCATGCATTTATTGAATTTTTTTCTAATCTTTTGACCTCTAGTTGATCTCCCCATTTTAGTCATACTACATGTAGAACTTTCATCTACCATTCTCTCATTTCCCTCATTCGATGTAGATAGATCTGACAAGTATCTATTTGGTGGGTCCTGCAATCCATCAAATGAGATATTATCACGTCCCTGCTTCAAATAGAATTTTGATAATATTTAAATAATATATATAGAATAATCAAGTCATGACCCATACGTACGGTTCTTCTTTGTCTATACGTGGGAGATAAAAAAAATGTACTAAGTTGAATGTGATTATATAATTATATTTCTATATGGTTCTTCTTTCTTTATATATACATTATATGATTATATAATATGACTATTTATAACATACGTGCTCAGTGATAAACAAGAAGAATATAAGAAAAGTATGTCTATTTATTGACTTATACCTGCTGATCCATGTCACTGTGCACGATCCACGCCAAAGGGGTCAAATTTTCTGCATATGTTAATCATTTATCTTAAGTTAGCTAAAAATTACATGATACGTATGCTACAAATAACTTAGAAGACAACATGAACAATATACAACATCGTAAACATGAACAAATTTACCTTATATATGGAATGAAAGATCATCAACAAAAGGGGTGATGATGTCTGTAGTCAACTGCCTATTTGCAAAAAGGGTGATAATCAAACACAATATATATACATGTATCAGCATCAATTAATTGAGCATCGTAAGCAAAACATTGGTAATTATAAATCACATATGTTGTAATCATTAGAATTGAACACAATAAATATGTAATCATTACAATTGAAATCAATAAATCATGTCAATCATTTCATTGATCAATTTGATCATGTCATTGATCATCATCATCATCATCATCATCATCATCATCATCATCATCACCATCATCATCACCATCATCACCATCACCATCATCATCATCGCCATCACCATCATCATCATCATCATCATCATCACCATCACCATCATCATCATCATCATCATCATCATCATCATCATCATCATCTTGATCTTCATCATCTACTTCTTCATCATCTTCAATATCTTCTTCTTCCATAACATTATACTTTATCGGCCTTTCTCTTGGATCATTTCTAACAACAAATGACCAACCTTGTTTATGTGAAATCTCTGAGTAAAACACTTGCTCACATTGTCTTAGAAGAACATAGGGCTCATCTTCAATTGGCTCAAACGACCTTGTATTAATCATTTTAATAACAGTTCTATCTGGATCATTTGACGACGAATAGAACTACTTTGAAGGAGTTAAAGTCGCACTCAATTATATCATCCAAGATGTCATAGAATCAATTTTGAGATTGTTGAGGATGTATGTCATTTCTAGATGATATATTAGTGACCTCAAAAACTACAGTTATCCCAGAATCACAAGTTTTCTTTGTGTCATCCAACTTTTTTATGTGAAATTTGTGGCCATGATAGTATATAGCTTTGTGGTGCTTGACCTGCAATTTTTCAAGTGTGTGTAAATTATTTGCATCATGAGTTGATACGAAACATATGAGTCATGATCATTAATAAATTTGTACGTACCTCTCTACCTCTTAAACCATATGCTAGATCAATTACCATTGGTGTAACATTGGAATCTCCATTACGATGAGCTTCTCTAACCAATGAAGCAACACCTTCCCATGTTAATGAGCAACCATTTTGTTGACATCGTTCAATCTATACCGTTATCCAATCAAGATTGTTCACAATATATAAATGTATTACATCCCACTCTCGACCAACTGTATCAAAAAAAATACACCAATTATAAATAACTTAGATTGAAGATTTATAAAAATTAATTAACTACAATAACATCTTAAATTTACCTCTCACTTTCTTCAATCTACCTTTGCCCATCAAGTACTCTCCTTCAAATTTGTTAATGGAGTTGGGATCCCAAATACGATCTACATGGATCTTTGTTGCAAACTTAGGAAGATATTCACTAATGTACACCATGGTCTGGTATACCATATATCCCTCCACCATAGAACCCTCAGGATGTGCTCTCTCTCGAACCAAGTCTTTCAAAAATTTCAAGTGCCTCTCAACCATTCACATTGACCTAGTTGGTACAGGTCCACACAATTCAATCTCCTCAACTTGATGTATGAAGTAGTGTTCTTGTGCATTGAAAAAAGTTGAAGGTAGACACTTTTGCATTTCACACATAAGAAGAGGAATTTTTCTCTTCCAATATTTTATATCTTATTTATTGATTTCTTTAGATGACAACGACCTCATGTATTTTCCAAGATCATATATAACTTGTTTGACACTGTTGGTGAAGTGGTGTGGGAGAGATTGAGGTAGAACATACTGCAATATTTGTAAAATGATCTTGTCAATATTTTATAAAAGAATGCAATGAAAACTACATGCAGTATACAAATATATAGTGAATAAAAAATAACATGAATTACCTTAATAAATGTATGTCAATTGTGAGTTTTCATCCCTGGCCTAAATTCACTTTTCTTTGATCTAAGATCATTTATGTTCGCAGCAAATCCTGTGGGAAATCATATTTTTCTTATGACTTCTTTTATAGCATTGTTCTGCTGCTCTGACAATAACCAACTAAGGGCACTTGTATCAATCTGGTCTCCATTTTTATTTGATCAAATGACACTTTTCATTGCATGGTTGGATTCTTCAATGTCACTACAAAATTTGACAATTTGGTCTTTGTCACGCCTTCCATCTAAGATTTTCCGTAATGTCTTTGTTACATTCTTTCCAATATGCATAGGATCAAACAAATGCACAATTGAGAGTTGCTCATAGTATGAAAACCTACTAAATTGTGTCAGATAACTTTTTAGTCCTTTTGGAAGTTGGTCATTGATGCCTTGACAACCTTCACAAGCATCAATTACATCATGAGTAAACAAAACACAATATCAAAATATAAATTTGAAACAAAAACCATCATATGGAATGACATTACCTCGATGATTTATTTTATTGTATGCCGACTTCCATAGGTGAGGTGTCATTCTATGTGGCTTTGATGTAGTCTCTTCTTTTTCATTGAAAAGATATTTTTTGGTAATTCGGTACTTATGATTTCTGTGGAGAAAGTGTCTATTCTCATCGAACACCTACTTTCTTAAACTTTTTGAATGATGAGATTTTGTCTTTGGACCACAAACTTGACATGCAAATTTTCCCTTTGTATGAAGACCTACAAGATCGTGTATAATTGGATTAAATATGTTAACTTTGTGTTAGCACTATAACATACCAAAAAAGAGGTGTTAAGAAGAGAACATACCACAAAAATGTGTTAGCCTAGGGGCATCATGTATTGTCCATACAAGCATTGCATGGAATTGAAATTTTCTATCCTATTCGTCTAGAGATGTCATACATAGTGACCCCATTCCATAACACCATCAACTCGTCGATAAGGGGCTCAATATATACATTGATATCTTTAACTTGGTACTTACCTAGTTGAATGAACAAAAACATTACATAATTATTATGACCATTTTGATGGATTATTTATAATAAATTAATTTTGATGACTATTAAATCAAAAAATACCTAGAACAATCAGTTCCAACATTATGTGCTCCCTTTTTATGGACAACCAAGGAGGAATGTTATTTTTTATAACAAAAACAGGCCACACCGAGTAAGTAGATCTCATCTCTCCAAACGAATTGACACCGTCCGCTGCCAATGAAAGCTTGAGATTACAAGGTTCTTCTTTAAAGTGTGGCCATTTTTCCTCTATCTCCTTAAATGTTGAACCATCTGCAAGCATTCGCATAATGTCATCTTGACTTCTATTACGTGCATGGTAATCCATAAATTGTGCCAAGCTATTGCACTTGAATAATCATTGCAAACGTGGAATAATGGGAATAAACCAAAGAACCTTGTGAGGCACCTTTTTTGTTATTCGATCTGATTGATATCTACTAATATGACAAATAGGGCATTCTGTTTCAAATTCATGTTGTTTATGATATATAATATGATCGTTTGGACATGCATGTATTGTTTGATACTCCATTCCAATATCTTTCATAATGGTAGATAATTCTCGATACGAGCGAGGTAGAATGTTTGATGGTGGTAACAAACAGTCACCTATCAACCTACAACCAAAAATATAATTTGTTAATTTAAAGAATATTAATTGCTACACGATTCACCCAATGTTAATTGTAAGGGAATTATGACTAAAATAATGAAAAAAGATGACATACCTTAACATACGTGTGATTGTTACATTGGATAAACCATTCATAACCTTCAAGTTCACCAACAACAATATAGTGGCAAGAAGAGTTGTTTCAGAGCCTTCATATAGGGGCTCGTGTGTCTTCTCAAGTATGGGTACATCAAGGTCTGCATCATCATCATCATCATCTTGATCATCATGACCATCTTGATCATCGTGATCTTCTTCATCATCATGGTCTTCTTCCATGGGATCATTACCTTCTACTTCTATATTCACACCTCCATGTTCCCTCATTTGGAAATCCACATTTTTCGGATTGTCATGGTCCATAACATGAAACCTAGGGAGGTTGACCTATATGAAAATGATGACCTTATATTAACCATGACCATGTGATGTCATCATCAAATCATGTCTTATGTATTTTATAAATGATTAAAATACATACCAATGGATGAAATTTGTTTCCCCCTTCAATGTGACAATGTTACCTACAATGTTCCTTAGTTGTTTTGATTAGATATCTTTGAGTCTTTAAGCCCTTGCAAATTTTGCAAGGACAATAACATTTTCCATCACCTTTTCTTCTTAAGTTAGACCACAGTCTAGCAATTGTCTCCCTATTTTTTTGTGCGTTTATATCGTCAGACATGGTCTTTCTTGAATGGAATGACTCGTTGGTGGAAGAAGGATGATTTGTTTGCAACCTGTAGATACAAATCATTATTGAACAACCATTTTCTCAACTATAATTTTCTCAATGCAAAGGGACATTTAGCATACCAAATCAAAGTTTAGAAATGGACAGTTTTGATGCTTTGTCATTACAATAATTGAGCATTCATCATTTGGTATTGTGTATTCCATTTAAGTATGTCAACAATGTTCAAAATGTTTTCACCAAGTACAGACATAGAAAATAAAAAAGGGACAAAAGACAAGAAATAAGAAAAATCATTACGACTATAGAAAATCTGCATGTTCACAAAACTACATGTGCATATAAGAGTCGATCAAAGGAGGTCTATGCATAGGTGAAAAAAATATAGATTTATCGACCAAGCATTACTGGGAGTTCGACCCCACAACAAATGGACTTGTGATGATATTTGACAATAGTACATGTGTTGCAAGGTAAGCTCCCAGTAGTACTTATACAAATATGCATGTTCATTACCTGTGCATATGAAATAGCTCTAATGGTTACTTGAAAGAGTGGCTTAATATAAACAAAATGGTTACAAAGATGAGAATATGTCGTTAGAATAATGGCAAAGAGAAAAAATATAAAAATACCACTGTAATCCTTTAATAGATTAGCATAAAAATACCACTATAATCATTTCATTTCACAAAGGCAAAGAGAAATTTCAGTTAATACCACTGACTTGATAGTGTATGTCTACTATGTTTTTGATCACAACCTCTTCCTTACTTGAATAACCAATCCCCTACATTTGTGCGTTGGTCTTATTCTAAACCAAACACCATGGGCCATGAAATTTCCAACATAAGCGCCCACTAGTAAATTTTGCCCTAAATTTCGATGAGAAAAGGTCGAATTGTCTACAACAATTGGTCGAATAGGTGACTAAAACTATCGTCGATCTTTTTTTGTCAAATTGTCTACATGGTGATTAATAGTCAAAATTTTGACGAGACTAGTGGTTGAATTATCCACTGCAATAATCCCTTGGAAGTGGAAGAATAAAACCACCACCTCGGCTGAGTTAATTAGTGTGAAGGTTAAAATTGTGACTTTCACTTGGACTTTTAGCGTCGAACTATCCATGGTGGTTCATGGAAAAGACCATCAAATGCATAGCATTCTGGTTGAAAATAATAGTGTTGAAAGGTCAAAATTGAGACCAATCCAAAATGTTGTTTAAAAAAAAATTGTGGTGCACCATTTCAATATATTCCTAGTTTTAGTTGAATATATTGGTTGTCTATAATTAGCATTGCAGTGTCAAATGCAGCATGAATTCATAATATGTGTGGGATTTATGGTAACTAAAATATAGCACAAATTACAGTCCAATGAGATGAGATCAAGAGATAAAAATATTAGGGCTTCTTCTATTATAGATATCCAAGTTAAATCCTCAGAAGAAATGACAAAGTGTTGAAATTGGGAAAGATAACACATCCAACTCTCTGGGTATGACATACCCCAACAAACTTGGACTACTACAAATCCCAATTGAATTCACTAGAAGAGACACCTATCAGTCATGGTATTTAAGCTGGTCATGATGCAAGAGGAACTAACTAATCAAAAAAGAAATTTTACTCAAGTAGATTGGTAAAGGATATGCACAAATCATAAGGAAAGAAGCATCATATAAAATATTGTTCACATGTTGTGGTGAAGTGCAAGACATATATGCATGAGGACCAACATTGTGAAATAAAGTGGATAAACAACTAGAATCCTTACTTACAAACTAGAATATGCACATAAGTCCTTAAGGTGCCTCCATGAACTGAAAATAGTAAGTTAGAAATAGGAGGAAACACGGATACCAGAAGTAGAGACAACCAAGGTCCTATTTTAGTTGTGATCAACTAAGTCATAGAACTATAGGATGCGACATAAGATAGGATAGTAGAGTGAGAGCAACAAAGTCAATTCCACTAACAACACCTCTTCGTTGTCTCAAGACAATACAAAATGTTCATGGGCTAATGTTAAAAGCCAATGAAGTACTACACTCTCAGACCAAACATTAAATCCTTCAGATTCATCAAAGAATTATAATGAGTAATATCATAGACCTAATTAAAGGAAACTAAACAAAAACAACTGCTTAAGTTGTAACTTGAAAGAACTCTAATACTCCAAGTTACTCAAAAGCAAACCATCATGTTAACTATACAACTAGTATTTTCTGCCTATTTTGTAATCAATGCATCCATAACATGAGTAACTTAAACCTCATCATTCCTGTCAACCAACCTTGGCTGCCAAAAAGTTACCACTGGCAACACTAACTCCAACATCATGCCAATGATCATTGTCACCATGATGATGAAGACTTGGTATTGGTGGCCCAGGAGAAAGTTTGGCTTCTATAGGAAACCAGATTGTCCCAGCTGCCTCCATAGCTGCTTCCAATGATTCAGTGTCTATAATCCGATATTGCCCAACATATTTGGCACTGTTTCCTACAAAATTAAATATTTATGTTAACCTAAAATGTTCCAAGACATTGTGGGCAATTCCCAGTGTTAGCTTTAGTTTGTCAGAAATGCTGTTAAAATCTCAACGATGAATCACTGCTTTCGTCATCTTATATTATCCTATAAGGTTCTGACATCTAGATGACAGCCATGGAAACATATATGCAAGACCTCATAGAATAATAAATATTTGTCATTAGGTTTATAAGTGTGACCTCATAGAATTCATTATCACTTAGCATTTAGCAACATATCAGGTCATACTTCTAGTTGACATCTTTAAGACAAATGACAATCAGGATCAAACAGCTAAAAAATATATAATAGTATTACTACTGAATATTTTTGACACAAGGATAGCTAAAATATATCATCACAATTGCAAAAAAATGGATATGAACAACTTCCCATCTACAATGTGAGACCTTTTTATTTGGAGGCCAACAAGAAATATGTAATTACCAAGCCATTCTTGAAATAATGGAAATAGATTTCATGTTCACATAGATCCCAGATCATATCTCAAAAGCCCCTCCTATTAATAAATACCCCACAATATGCTTTGAAGTATACAAAAGATAATATATATCAAAATGTCTAAATGCACATAAAACAATTGAATGGACACTGAATAAATAACTAGAAAATGCCAGCTGAAGCATGCAGAAATACCCTAGTTCACTTCCAAAATTATACATCATATAAATAGATGTTCCTAGTTTCCTGTCTAAATGCAAGAGAGCTCTTAAGCTTTACTCCTGCTGATCCTCGTTTCAGGATTCACCTTATAAATTGATTGCCTTCTTTTCTATTTGAACTCTATAATTGTTGAATCTTTGTTTCCTAGGTTACAAAGAAAGATCTATCAGCCCTTGCTTATGTAGGCTCACTGTTCAATTTATAAGTTAGCTTTCTCATTTCCTTATATAAGTGTGTCAAGGTAAGTCTCTTTAAAGTTTTTCAAATTTGGGAAGTGTCCCATTCCTCTATCCAATTGCTTCCACAGTCACTACATAGAGCCTAAATTGACATTTTTGAAACACCTTTAGTTTTTGTCCTTTGGGCTCTGCTATTGCACCCTAAATATCCACCTTGACTCCTAATAGAAGAGCATGCACTACTAAATTATCACAATGGTTAAACACATGTCAAAGCAAGATGAAAGACGGTGTCATAATTTAGAAGCAACTCTGCTCCACCTTTAGATCAGCGTTGAATCTATAAACAACAAGTAGGATCTACTAACATGGATGGTTATAACATCTATGCATTGGATAGGACTTGATAGAGGGGGTTGAGGATGTGGTGCAGGAGCACCAAGGTCACAAGCAAGAGGCAGGATGAGCCATAGGGACACTGATGGATCTCGGGAAGGAGTGGAAGACAAATGGCCTTCAAAGGTCATCAAGACATGTAATAAGGCCTATCATGGTCTTGAAATGGTATTTTGATCACATGTTGATCATATTGTAATCAAAGCTTTAATGTAAGCCTTAATGGCATTATGAAGTCTCAAAAGTACCTAGGGGTCACTAGGAATGGACTAAGGGTTGATCCTAGGTTAGGTGTTAATGAAATTGACTTATAAGGGTCTTAATAGTTGTAATAAGGCCAATAGAGCCTCTAGATGATGCTAAAAGCACTAAAAGTGCAAGATTTTGTAAATTGCCTCTAATGGCAAAAATGGCCTAAAATGGGCTTAATGGGGTTAGTTGGGTTAGTAAAGGTTATAAGATGATAAAGGTTATCATTAAAACCTTTAGAAGTCTTTAGTTTTGGCATTATATGTTTAGGTTGTCGAGTTGACAACTTTGTTGTCAACTTGACAACAAATCTCTAAGTATTTCATGTTGTGAACAGTCAGTTTTGATTGTTGTAGATAGTTACAAATAGTTTAAGAGGTTGCTGTCAAGTTTGAGGGAGAAGATGGAGTCTATTTAGAGGTTATTCCATGTGATTAGAGGGGAGAGATCATATTGAATATGAAAAGGCACAAAGTGAAAGGTTTTTGGAATGAATAAAATTTAATTCTCTGCAAATTAGTAACTCACTGTCCCGTGGACAGTCAAGACACCAGTGTGTTGTTCTGAGCATGATCTTTGCTTTGTGTGGATGTAAAATGTTTATTTGTTTGGGATTTTACTTGTTATTATTTCCATTACATTGTTTTTCCCTAAGAACACCAAGAAACTATCTGGTGTAGTGACAAAGACTGGCTCCTTAAGGGTACAGTCAACGGTTTATTTTGAAGACCTTAACTATGTAAGGGCACTCCCATCCTTGTGATCTCTGTGACTTGTATGGGAGATGTATAATTATATTATATGTACATTATGGAAGTTTGATGCAGGGTGGAGTGCAAAGTGAAAGAACAGTGAGTGACTGGTGAACACACAGTGAAGGTGCACTTGGAAAGCACCAAATGGTGGACAGGAGTGATCTGATGGCTGGAGTAAGAATGTGATGGTGGAATATGTCTAGGGGGGTGTATTGGGGAGTGTTTGAACCATATTTGTACTTGTGTGTTGCTGGGAAGGGCATTTGCCACAAAGCCCTAGATTTATGACCCTAAGAACAAGGGTTTAATGGTTTGGGAGTTGGGTGAGTAGTGTGACCAAGAAAAGTAGAAAATTGGTGGTTTGGAAACCTAATATAAGACTATTTAAGGTCATAGATTCTTGGAGAGTAGTGGACTATAGGGTTTCTTTGATAAAGGGGGCTAATTAGGCCTAGGAAAGAGAGCAAGTAGAAGTAGAAAGGTTCACCAGTCAAGGAATGAAGTCTTGATATTGAGATGGGTTTTGTAACTCCCAAAAGGGTACTTGGAAAGATAATTACTTTACCAGGTTGTTTGGAAACATTTCATGGAAATTGCAGATTTCTGTCTGGACAGGGCTACTAGGCAGGCCTAGAAGGGCTATAGTGAAGAATGATGAAAGATGGATTGTTTGGAGTTGGTGAAGAGTTGAAACATGTCAAATGTACCATGATAAGATGATCCAAGGTGTTAGGGTCAGTATGAGAAGCTTGGTTGAGATTTTGGTATGGTGGAGGTGCTAGGTACACTAGGTAACCCAGGAGGGTATTTGAAGTCTGATTAGATTGGATTGAGGAATTGAGATAATGAACTCATAAGTATGGATGTGGAAGTGATCTACCAATTCAGAGAACTCTATTTGATTATGTCTAATGTATTTTTTCCATAATTCCAAGGAGGTACCACTACACATGCCAAGAAGGGTATTCTCCATGAAGATTGGCACCAGTACGTTGTGTGGAGAGGCATCAATTCAGTCATTTTTATGATTCCATTATTTCCTTCATGCAATTAGAAAACTCAGAAGAAGCTTATGGAAATTCAATGGGACTTGAATTTTTGTGTCCTCGGGAGTATGATGCAGGTGCATCTCACGACTAGCAATATTTTGAAGATTTTGGATTATACGAAGATAATTTATATTGTAACATGGCTTAGTAAGCCATTTTTGTGTCTTTATGATGTAATTGAGTGTGAGACTCAAGTAGGGTTAAATCCTAGTAGTCTAAAAAATAATAAATCGCGGGTTTGTAAAATCGCGGGTTTGTAAAATCACGAAGTTGACAACCTCGTTGTCAACTCCACGATACTATTCTAATGTCTCTCATATAATTAGGGCTTACTCTAATCGGTGATGAAAACTGTTAGAGAAATTAGTACGTTAGAGAGTCGGTTATATTACAGAGTTAGTTTTTGATTGAAATCAGTTTTGAAAGTTCTTTATGTTTACACTTTGAAAAATCGATAGAGTAGTGGTGAAGTAGGTGATTGAGAATCGGTGAAAGGAGAAAGAAACTATGTAACGAAGGAAGGAATAATAAAGAAAATGATTGGCTATCCTTCGATCCTTCATCCTCTTGTTTATAGTTTCTATTTTCAAAATTATCGAATGATTCGAATAATGAGGAATGAATTAATAATGTTTTGTAGCGGTGTTGTATTGAAACCTGTATTATATGCAATTCGGTTTCAAGATCGGTATGAATGTTTTGATAATAATCTCATTTTGAGAGTTCATTGTTTTATTTGAAGTTTGATAAGATTCTTGGTATCGGGTTTATTGGAGTTTAATGTTTTTTGAATCAGTTACGTTTGTTATTAACAAACAATTTTTTGAAGATCTATGTTTTATGACAATCGTGAAGGGAATGGTGGAAACCGATAGGGAAAGTTTCATAAATTTTCAATAGTCTATATTTCATTTCATCTGAGTTCAGTCTAGTGTCGAATGTGGACATCAGTAAGCCGATGAATTATTAATTGTTGCTAGATAATGCAAGGTCGTGGTTATTCAGTGCAAGGTGGTAAATTGGTAGTCAGATGGACTGTGATGACCGATTTGACAGCGAGGAATGATTAAAGGATTCAAAGATCCTTAGATGGTGATGTTCGGTATTTGAATGATGCTAAAGGTGGCGCAAGTTTTCCATATGTTGAACCCGACCCTGACAGTAGTAAAAAGGTTATGAACCCGTGAGGAAACTATGTGTCCACTGTCATAGGATAACCGAGAATGGCAAAGAAAAGGTAGAACCCGAGACATCAATTGGTATTATTGTTCACAGATTTAGTTGTTACCATTTATCCATGGTTTGAATCAACATTATTATTCTGTCGATATCAGATTTTAGATTGTGTTTGGGCTCATTTATCCTTCCATTGCCGAGCTCTGCATCAGGATGGAGGTAGGTTCCTATGGAGGGTGTTTGAGGATAGAGGAAGGTTTGTGACCAATTATGACATTCTTAATATTGTTTCATTCTCCCTCAAGAAGGTTCATACCTTAGTCTTTGACCTTTCGAAGCATCATTACTGTAGTTTCCCTGACAATACATAGTGCATTGTTATATACTGCACAAATACACTCACTACACACGTAGAGTGAAACATGTGTCTAATTTATGGTCAAGTTCTATTGAGCTTGTAAATGTGATTTCAAAAGCACATTCCTGTGTACAGAACTAGCATCTCCACAAAACATGAATGAGAACAAGGTGAAAATCCAAAGCCCATTGGTTGGGATTTCCAAAGAGAGAAGGCATGAGATGATTGAGGATTGTAGTCTTCTAACAATGTAAATTTCACTTTGAAAACTAATATAAATGCTTTAGTTCTTTTCTTGTCAAGAAAAATGATCTCCTTTTGCTCTCCTAAATTATGGTATGAGTTTTTTGATATTAATGAAAAGGTGCCATCTTCTCTCAATTTTTGGTATGAGGGTATCAGGGCACATAATAAAAGCCTATGAGATTCAGTTCCTTTACGATAGGAGGTCAGAACTAAGTGGGCTTTGATATCATGTTAAAATTTACAGAGATAATAGCAGTACAAAGACAAGACGCATACAAATAAAACTGTCTATATATTTTATTGAAGAAGATTACATGCTACATGTAGTCTTTAAAGGGCGCAATTTCTTCAAACCTAAATCTGAACTTGATAGCTAACTTAAACTAATTAGCTACCTAATAAAATCCAACTCTAACAAACTATGAAAACTGAAACTAACACTGCCAGCAACATGTTTAAGATTCAGTTTATACATGTAATGACTTATGATTGATTGTGACATAATGGAGACTTGCTACAACATATTTTTCTTTCTAAACTCTGCTGGCAATAATCAACTCATAGAAGAATGTGATCGCCATTTTTTTTATTTCTCTTGTCCATATATGAAATTTCTAGATGACATTTTTAATGTTATTTCTACGTTCATGTTTTGTTTTGAACATATATGAAATTCAGTATTCCATTTTTGTGTATCTGCAGACTATTAGAATTGTTCAGGATGTTCCATCCTTGGAAAGTAGGAGCAACATAATCATATTTAAAGATGTATCTTCAAAATACCCTTGCTGAAAAACACTGCTCATGAAATAGTTATTTGTAAGAGTCTAGAATAGGTTATTAAGTCTTTAAGAAAGGGCTTATTGTTTAAAATATTCAAATGAAGTCATTTGGTTATTTGAATATTCAAATATTTAAGTAAACAACAGCTAGTTTAGGGCTTTAGCAGGAAGTTTGAGTTGGTTACTGTTTTAAAGATCAAATCATTCAACTAATCGATGAAAGGTGGTTGAAGTAGTTTTAAGAAGTTCTATTATTCATTAAGGAGTCTTATTTAGGGAGTCTCTGTCACGGGATAGAGGGCAGATTTTTTCTATAAAGACTGGTGAATACACAGCAATAAAACCCTCTATTTTTGCGAGTCTATTCATTCCCGAAAATATCAATTTGATTTGTTTTGATGTGTCACTAAATTAACAAGGTTGCTCATTCAATATCATCATTTGGAATGTGTTTATTATTGCATTGAACTTGCTGTCGCGCTTGTTGTTTTGAATAGCGTTCTTTTATCTTAACTCTCTGTGCAGTAGGTTTAGAAATAATGTTTAGAGTCATTCCATGAATACATAGGCCTAATTCATGGAATGACCATTTGTTAATTTGTATTATTATGCTTCTAATTTTGCACATGCAGAATCAGGTGGAACAAGTGTGATCACAGTGCGAAATATGATGGAAAAATAGTGTAATGGATGCCAAGTATAGTAGTGGAAAATCTAACCAAACAAAGGATGTATTTTGGGTTTGAGAAGATTATATGATGTTCACTCGATGGTGAATCCATCTTCAATTCATTGCAAAAGTGTGTAGAATCAGAAGCTTGAGGAAGCCCTAGATAACAGGGGTTTGAAGGCATAAATTGTGGGTTTTGGTGTTGCAGAGCCCTTGAGGCTAAACCCTTTTAGATTTGATCCATTTATGACATAAAAAAGCACTGTCTAGGATTTGGGATTGTTAGGAGACCATTGTGTAGTACTTCCTTTGTTAAACCAGTGAATTTCGGTGCATTGAATCAAGGTAACAGTGCTGAACAGGGGTGTTTGTCCAAAATAATAGTGTAAAAGCTTCTGATATGTTAATGAACTCAAAAAAGGGTATCCCTAAATGTCATCACATTGTCTATTTTTTTGAGGAAAGGTAGAGTTATTCATGTTCCAAGTCTGCTGCAGGATTGGTTGTCAGCCTGTTAGACTTTTGAGTCCGATTTGAGAAAGCTTTGTGAAATAGGAGTATGGAATTGAGATAGAATCATAAAAGCCTCTGAATCCAAGTATTAGGGAGTCTATAAGATCACAATCATCATTCAGGAGTGTTGTAGAAGGCTTTAGCAAGTTAGATCATTGTAGCATTTATGGTTGACCGATAGTGCCTAAACCCTTGAAATTATCAACTTTCATTGTGTTTTGAATACCACCACCCTTTCCTCTACATCATTTAGGAACACCATTGATGATTCATTCATTTCACAACCCACTCATAAATTTTAATTTTTAAAGGTAAGAATTGAGGAATGTAGAATTGTGTGAAATTTAATGTTGATTTGAGGCATATATTATTAATTTTTTTGGTAAGTTAGTTCAAACATTAGGTTTTTGGTATTATTCAAATAAAAATTTATATTTATAGCAATGTAAGTGTTTATTGCTATACATATTCAAACATATACTTGGACATTTATATATGATAACAATAGCTTATTCTTTTCTGTTAAATTGGTCTGAGTGTGTTGTCCTTCAAGCACAAGTACTTGGCCTCAGGTCAATAGAATCAAAGCACCTCATTATTTTCTATCAAATCCTAGTGGTATTGGAGTTTCTCATCTAAATCCTTCTTCAAATTTTGCATGTCTACTCACACAAGGTCCACATGGAGAAAGTAAGCTCTAGAAGTTCATGAACCTTGATCTTACTTATCTCCATAATCTCAATAGAAGATGGCAGACAAATTGATAGCAAAGATGCAACAAAAAAGGGATGATTTGGAGAAACATTATGAATGGATATAGGCTATAAGCATGAATCCAGATTAGAATGTCACATAATATCATATAAACAACAAAAACACCATAAACTTGTAATCATAGCATCATGATCATACCATCGTATCATCATATGCTTCAAGTTCAACATCAAAATAATAAAATGTCAAATGATAAATCATAACATCAAGTTCAAGTAAAGAAAATAGAGCCTGTATAACCATATTTGTTTGTCATACCCTTTTTGCAAGGAACTCAAAAATTATTCAAATTAAACAAGTATGAACTATAAGAGACTAAGAAAGAAGGCAAGGTGTTACCTCACTAGGATGATAGTAATAATGAGACAAAGAACCATGAAGACTAATTCCAAGGAGACCAGATCTGAACATCTAGGTTCGTTCAAATTCAAAAATTGGTTTGCCTTCATAGCACTGTCAAGTCAACAACATCAGCATTATTTTGTGTCTAGAGTGTCATCAATGTTTTTAAATGTAGAATGAAATGGTTGTAAGTATGCATTTCTACCACATGCAAATGATTTTGAGATACAAACTTGTGCAATCCAATCTCCCAAGGAATAGACAACACCACTTATCACCATCTTTGCCAAAACAAGATTTGTCATAAAGCGATGTTAGAATAGTTACTAAAATGGTCATAAATTATGTTCTTATAGTAAAAGAATACTTTGACTTAAGAAAAAAACTACACAATATTAAAACATGACATTGTGCTTTAAAAACTAAAAAGGTACATGTAATGAAGAACTTCATTTCGACTTGCTAATTGGTTGTCACTATTAACTCTAAGCTTATCTTTAAAGTTTGAGCTTCACTTGGTTTCAAAAATAGTTTAATATTCTCTACTAAACAAGGCCAACCACATGAAGGTGGAAGCTCATTTGGCCCCTCCCCCCCCCCCCCCTAACATCACTCTAAATTCTCCATTAACATTTAATAACATTCATTCATTCATCCATTTTTGAAATATAACATTCAATCATTATAATCACATGATAACATTCATTAACACATAAAATTCATTAACACACAACATTCATGAATAGTTCATTAACACAAAATTCATTAACACGCAACATTCATGAATAATTCATTAACACATAAAATTCATTAACACACAACATTCATGAAGAATTCATTAACACATCGTTCATCAACATTACTAGTACAAAATTACATCCATTAAGACAATGTTCTTTCATTAGCAAAAAATGTTAATTACAATCATTTCTTTTTGGGTTTCTTGCTATTTTTTTTAATCATGTAATTTCTAAGAGGAAGATCAATGTCCTCATCATTCCCCTCCTCTACTGGTTCTAATTCCAACACATGTCTCCTCCTCATATGTTCAGGAACACGAGGCCGCTGCGCCAAAGGGGGGTCCGATGCAATAACAACTACTTCATGAGTTAAATTCACACCATTTTATATTAGTGAATTACGAGTATTTATTTAAGTAAAAGAACTATAAATCAAAAAAATAATTTAAAAGAACAAAACATAGATTTTCTTTACCTGAATGTGCCACATGATCTACATGGTGATTAGTCTGAACATCCTTCGACACTCATTCAACACGACATGATTTTGTATCCTCTAAAATATACACAAAAAGGTTACACCAAGTTCAATTTAAGATGTTAAATTGTATTAATAATTACATAATTAGTTTTAAATAGAAAATGAGCACCTCCATGGATAGTACGATGCACATCAGGGGCTTCATGATGTGGCGTATGATCTATGTCATGATTAAGAGGCTGCATTGCAATGTCATGCACATTATTATCAAATAGATTGTTGTTCAAGTATTCAATTTCTAATATATTTTTTTGCATATTTACCTGTGCACATGATGCAGGAGACTCTTCGGTTGGGCCAGTGGAAGCTTTCCGTAGGCATTCAGCCATGGCTTCATAGCCTTCCTTGAAGGCAATTTTTTTGTGTTCTTTTGTGGCCTCTAAATTAAAATCAGAGCCCTGGATTTTTTTATTAATTAACAAAATTATTTGCATTTTATAAATAATTTTTCTCTGTAATTCATTTACTGCTACTTACAATTCATGCTTTAATTTTTGAATATCCACCAGAGCCAAGTCTGTGCTGCCCAATCTTTTGCAGCCTGGCCTTTGTTGCCTTTGATGTGTCCTGCAACCTATGAAAAGTTTGAAATATGTTAGATGATATAGATATACAGATCACTAATTAGTGCATTATTACATTAATGTACTAGTAGTTAATACTATTGCATACCTTCTCGCATTTGCTGGTGTAATTCCTCTTTGAGCATCCCCTTTCTCCTTTGCATCCAAAATGAACTCATTCCAATCCCTCACTGGAATAAAGGGAGGATGCTCGTACTTTGGGTTCTGGACGAGACTCTTTCTATATGAGTCCCTCACAGTCCTAAGATGTTTGCAAGCTCTTTCTAACACCATCTTCTGATCAAAAATATTATTACCAAACTGATGCTCTAAATTTTTAATGAGCTGATCTTTTAATTTTTTTTCTTGCAAGTTCCACCTTTTAAGAAAAAACATAAAATTGTTAGATATAGCTAGTAAAAGAAAAGACCCGAATGAAAGGAAAAATGTTGTACCAACTAATAATATGAAAAAAAAATAGTGGGATAAAGTTAGTTCACTTATGATGTTCCACCTTGTACGTATGGTGGGCCCGAATATATGCAATGTGAGGTCATAAAGCGTCCTATAAAATGAAGCGTTTCCTGCAAAAAATGTAATGGGATAATCAATTCAAAACCTGTTATGAATAGGTAAATGCATATTACAATATAAAAAATAATTATTTAAAGTACCTGGAAGCTTAGGAGATTTTAAAGGCATCAATTCATTATCGTCAATCAACAATGACATCTGCATAACTCCCGTGCTAGAAACACGAGTAGATCTAGGAAATGATGGTGAATTATCACCAATACATGTACTCTAATCTGTATCTAGTGTACCAGATGGTGCCACCAGTGTATCTCCTACTCCAAAAAAAAATCCACTATGTGATGCACCCAAGATTAAAGTACAAATTATCAACTCATAATTAACACAAAACCAAATATAGCAAAACAAGGATTTACCAGCTGGAATAGATCATGAAGGCATCGATGTTTCCATGCCCCTTGTTGCTGTCATTGCACTCGAAAATCTCGAATGGACATCCGTCGACCTCCTAGGAGGAGTCTCCTGCACTTGATGACCTGAACAATACATTGTTAGCAAAGACATTCTGAAATAATAAAAGTAAGAGTTAACTTAAGAAGTTTTTGAATGTTCCAAATAAAAAATTCCTTGTAACTTGTCAACTAAAGGATTATTTTACCAGTGGCATTCGGAGCTCTGTTACTACTAGCCTCACCGCGTTGTCCTTGACCAGGTTTTGAATCAGTTGCCAAAAAATCCTGTAACAAGAACACATATTACATATTTTACTTCACAGCATAAAAGAGTATAAAATATAAACCTTTATTGAACTTTTGTTATAACTAAAGATTCATTACTGCTTACTTCATAACAACGTGCTTGCGCTCTCAAATCAGATAGCCTCTTCATTGTCTCCTTGGTTGGAATATTTGCTTCATCCAAAATTATCATTATTTCTAAATTGATTTTTTTAATTTTTTTTCTTCAACATAATTTTTACATTGGGTGTTTCTGCAATATCATCATCAGAAGGGGTAGCTATTGCCTTTGTACTTACTACAGGTGCTTTTCCCCTATCCTAAACATCAAATTGTGACATGAATATCAGTAAAACTATCATAAAAACTCCAAAACCATAAATAAATTAACGTAATAATATAACATTTTCCAACTATCTAATTTGTACAATTTCAATAAGGTTTACCCTTGCTAAAGAATGGGTGGGAGGAGCGTCCTCGTGGCCTCTATCATGTGCGGGATCCATATCGTCCTATGACAAAGATTAAACATAAAAACTTCAGCAAACTGAAAGCAATAGACTTAGCAAAAAAAAATTTATTAATAAAATGGTATATAGTACTTACCACCCTCAAGATAGTAAGTTTGTTTGTATCTATGCGATTTAAATGGTAATCTATTAGCAGTTCTTCCCCTACACTTATTGATTTTATCGCACATACAAAAACTTGATTCCCCTCACGCACCTCAAATATGCAATTGGGTTGCTTATTAGTTGAGGAAGGTCACGTACTATTTATAAAACCTACAATATTACCTGTTGCTTTTGGTCTCCCATCAATGTACATTGCAAATCTTTTACTTTGATCATTTTCTTTCCATTGTATATAATTAGCTGATAGTGCATACCTACACATACTTTTTTTATATTGAACAATCCACATCCAATCATTGTAATTGTAACACGGACCGACATACTTGAACAATTCAACAACTTTGTTGTAACATACCTTTATCCCATCCATGGAAAATAGGCCCAAATCATGTAATGAGGATGGAGCAATGTGATATATCCTCTCATTAACACAAAAATCAGTGTTAATTAGAAGTAGCTCATTGGGTACCCATTCTTTCTCAATGTGTGTGTACCGAAAGGGCACCTTGATGTCGCCTTTGGTCTCATCATCATAAGAACGTAACCCCCCATTAGAAAGGAAAAATTGCATGCATTTATCAAATTTTTTGCTAATCTTCTGACCTCTAGTTGATCTCCCTATTTTAGTTGTACTACATGTAGAACTTTCATCTACCATTCCCTCATTTCCCTCATTCGATGGAGATAGATCTGACAAGTACCTATTTGGTGGGTCCTGCAATCCATCAAATGAGATATTGTCACATCCCCACTTCAAATGAAAATTTGATAATATTTAAATAATATATATAGAATAATCAAGTCATGACCCATACGTACGGTTCTTCTTTGTCTATACGTGAGAGATATAAAATGTACTAAGTTGAAAGTGATTATATAATTATATTTCTATATGGTTCTTCTTTGTCTATATATAAATTATATGATTATATAATATGTCTATTTATAACATACGTGCTCAGTGATAAACAAGAAGAATATAAGAAAATTATGTTTAATTATTGACTTATACCTGTTGATCCATGTCACTGTGCATGATCCACACCAAAGGGGTCAAATTTCCTGCATATGTTAATCATTTATCTTAAGTTAGCTAAAAATTACATGATATGTATGCTACAAATAACTTAAAAGACAACATGAACAATATGCAACATTGTAAACATGAACAAATTTACCTTATTTATGGAATGCAAGATCGTCAACAAAAGGGGTGATGATGTCTGTAGTCAATTGCCTATTTGCAAAAAGGGTGATAATCAAACACAATATAAACATTGGTAATTATAAATTACATATGTTGTAATCATTAGAATTGAACACAATAAATATGTAATCATTACAATTGAAAGAAATAAATCATGTCAATCATTTCATTGATCATTTCAATTATTTCATTGATCATCTTCTTCTTCATCATCATCATCATCATCATCATCATCATCATCATCATCATCATCATCATCATCGCCATCACCATCATCATCATCGACATGATCACCATCACCATCACCATCACCATCATCATCATCATCATCATCATCATCATCATCATCATCATCATCATCATCTTGATCTTCATCATCTGCTTCTTCATCATCTTTAATATCTTCTTCTTTCGTAACATTATACTTTATTGGCCTTCCTCTTGGATCATGTCTAATAACAAATGACCAACCCTGTTTATGTGGAACCTCTAAGTAAAACACTTTCTCACATTGGCTTGGAAGAACATAGGGCTCATGTCTCCAACTGGCTCAAACGACCTTGTATTAATCATTGTAAATCCATTATCATGTTGAATAATAGTTCTATCTGGATCATTTTGATTTAGTCGTAACTTGTACCATTTGACGATGAATAGAACTACTTTGAAGGAGTTAAAGTCACACTCAATTATATCATCCAAGATGTCATAGTATTGATTTTGAGATTGTTGAGGATGTATGTCATTTCTAGATGATATATTGGTGACCTCAAAAATTGCAGTTATCCCAAAATCACAAGTTTTCTTTGTGTCATCCAACTTTTTTATGCAAAATTTTGGGCCATGATAGTACATAGCTTTGTGGTTCTTGACCTACAATTTTTCAAGCGTGTGTAAATTATTTGCATCATGAATTGATACAAAACATACGTCGAGTCATGATCATTAATAAATTTGTGCGTACCTCTCCACCTCTTAAACCATGTGCTAGATCAATTACCATTGGCGTAACATTGGAATCTCTATTACGATGAGCTTCTCTAACCAATGAAGCAACACCTTCCCATATTAATGAGCAACCATTTTGTTGACATCATTCAATCCATACCGTCATCCAATCACGATTGTTCGCAATATACAAATGTATTGCATCCCACTCTCGACCAACTGTATCAAAAAAATACACCAATTATAAATAACTTAGATTGAAGATTTATAAAAATTAATTAACTACAATAACATCTTAAATTTACCTCTCACTTTCCTCAATCTACCTTTTCCCATCAAGTACTCCCCTTTGAATTTGTTAATGGAGTTGGGATCCCAAATACAATCTACATGGATCTTTGCTGCAAACTTAGGAAGATATTCACTAATGTACACCATGGTCTGGTATACCATATATCCCTCCACTATAGAACCCTTAGGATATGTTCTCTGTCGAACCAAGCCTTTCAAAAATTTCAAGTGCCTCTCAACCATCCACATTGACCTAGTTGGTACTGGTCCACATAATTCAATCTTCTCAACTTGATGTATGAAGTAGTGTTCTTGTGCATTGAAAAAAGTTGAAGGTAGACACTTTTGCATTTCACACATAAGAAGAGGAATTTTTCTCTTCCAATATTTTATATCTTATTTATTTATTTATTTAGATGACAACCACCTCATGTATTTTTCAAGATCATATATAACTTGTTTGACACTGTTGGCAAAGTGGTGTGGGAGAGATAGAGGTAGAATGTACTACAATATTTGTAAAATGATTTTGTCAATATTTTATAAAAGAATGCAATGAAAACTACATGCAGTATACAAATATATAGTGAATACAAAATAACATGAATTACCTTAATAAATGTATGCTAATCGTGTGTTTTCATCCCTAGCCCAATTTCACTTTTCTTTGATATGAGATCGTTTATGTTTGCAGCAAATCCTGTGGGAAATCGTATTTTTTTGTGACTTCTTTTATAGCATTGCTCTGCTGCTCTGACAATAACCAACTAAGGGCACTTGTATCAATCTAGTCTCCATTGTTATTTGATCGAATGTCATTTTTCATTGCATGGTTGGATTCTTCAATGTCACTACAAAATTTGACAATTTGGTCTTTGTCATGCCTTCCATCCAAGATTTTCCATAATGTCTCTGTTACATTCTTTCCAATATGCATAGGATCAAACAAATGCACAATTGGGAGTTGCTCGTAGTACGACAACCTAGTAAATTGTGTAGGATAAATTTTTAGTCCTTTTGGAAGTTGGTCATTGATGCCTTGACGACCTTCACAAACATCAATTACATCATCAGTAAATTAAACACAATATCAAAATATAAATTTGAAACAAAAACCATCAGATGGAATGACATTACCTCGATGATTTATTTTATTGTATGCCAACTTCCATAGGCGAGGTGTCATTCTCCGCTGTTTTGATGTAGTCTCTTCTTTCCCATTGAAAAGATATTTTTCGGTAATTCGGTACTTATGATTTCTATGGAGAAAGTGTCTATTCTCATCAAACACCTGCTTTCTTAAACTTTTTGAATGACGAGATTTCATTTTTGGACCACAAACTGGACATGCAAATTTTCTCTTTGTATGAAGACCTACAAGATCGTGTATAATTGGATTAAATGTGTTAACTTTGTGTTGGCACTATAACATACCAAAAAAGAAGTGTTAAGAAGAGAACATACTAAAAAAAATGTGTTAGCCCAGGGGCATCATGTATTGTCCATACAAGCATTGCATGAAATTGAAATTGTCTTTGTCTTATTGGTCTAGAGATGTCATACATAGTAACCCCATTCCATAACACCGTCAACTCGTCGATAAGGGGCTCAATATATACATTGATATCTTTAACTTGGTACTTACCTAGTTGAATGAAAAAAAATATTACATAATTATTATGACCATTTTGATGGATTATTAATAATAAATTAATTTAGATGACCATTAAATAAAAAATTACCTGGAACAATCAATGCCAACATTATGTGCTCCCTCTTTATGGACAACCAAGGAGGTATGTTATTGTTGATAACAAAAACAGGCCACACCGAGTAAGTAGATCTCATCTCTCCAAAAGGATTGACACCATCTGCTGCCAATGAAAGCTTGAGATTACGAGGTTCTTCTTTAAAGTGTGGCCATTTTTCCTCTATTTCTTTAAATGTCGAACCATCCACAGGCATTCACATAATGTCATCTTGAGTTCTATTGCGTGCATGGTAATCCATAAATTGTGCCAAGCTATTGCATCTGAATAATCGTTACAGACGTGGAATAATGGGAATATGTCGAAGAACCTTGCAAGGCACCTTTTTTGTTATTCGATCTGATTGATATCTACTAATATGACAAATAGGGCATTCTGTTGCAAATTCATGTTGTTTATGATATATAATATGATCGTTCGGACATGCATGTATTGTTTGATACTCCATTCCAATATCTTTCATAATGGCATATAATTCTCGGTATGAGCGAGGTAGAATGTTTGATGGTGGTAACAAACACTCACCTATCAACCTATGACCAAAAATATAATTTGTTAATTTAAAGAATATTAATTGCTACATGATTCACCCAATGTTAATTGTAAGGGAATTACTACTAAAATAATGAAAAAAGATGACATACCTTAACATACGTGTCATTGCTACGTTGGATAAATCATTCATAACCTTCAAGTTCACCAACAACAATATAGCGGCAAGAAGAGTTATTTCAGAGCCTTCATATAGGGGCTCGTGTGCCTTCTCAAGTATAGGTACATCAAGCTCTGCGTCAACATCATCATCATCATCATCATCATCGTGATCATCTTGATCATCGTGATCTTCTTCATCATCGTGGTCTTCTTCCATGGTATCATTGCCTTCTACTTCTATATTCACACCTCCATGTTCCCTCATTTGGAAATCCACATTCTCCGAATTGTCATGGTCCATAACATGAAACTTAGGGACGTTGACCTATATGAAAATGATGACCTTATATTAACCATGACCATGATGTCATCATCAAATCATGTCTTATGTATTTTATAAATTATTAAAATACATACCAATGGACGAAATTTATTTCCCCCTTCAATGTGACCATGTTGCCTACAATGTTCCTCAGCTGTTTTGATTAGATATCTTTGAGTCTTTAAGCCCTTACAAATTTTGCAAGGACAATAACATTTTCCATCACCTTTTCTTTTTAAGTTAGACCACAATCTAGCAATTGTCTCCCTATTTTTTTTTGTGTTGATATCGTCAGACATGGTCTTTCTTGAATGGAATGACTCATTGGTGGAAGAAAGATGATTTGTTTGCAACCTACAGATACAAATCGTTACTGAACAACCATTTTCTCAACTATAATTTTCTCAACACAAAGGGACATTTATCATACCAAATTACAATAGCAATATAGGGTGTATAGATAGAAAAATAGTTGTAAAGAGTATATTTAAATAAATAAAATTAGGTAAATAACTAGGGAAACTGAATAATATTGTAGGATTCCTTACCTCCATCTATAGGATGATCTTAAGTAATGAAAACACAAAGAAAGCTCTCCTAATCATATGAATACAAGCATGAATTTTTTTATTTCATTGTTAACTTGAGCACCCTATTTCAAATAGAACATTATCATAAAATCTCGTAGGCCTTAAATTTTTGTATTTTTTTAATGACACTAACATGGTAACTTTCCAAAGTTAAGCACCTCCAATAATACTCCCAAGACCATTCTTGTGGCTTACCATAATGACAACTCATTTCTTAGTTTCTTGAACTGTTAAATTGCCTCTACAAGTCCATAGTACTTCCAATACTAGTAATCTATCTACTTGTGAGATTTTCATATCTGATCTCTTAACATATTTGCTAGAAGCCCTCATATTTCTCTCAGTAAGAATAGTTGTGGCATAGGATCCTTCAACTGTTTGTGGACCCTTTGTCTTGTAAACAATGACCAATCTTTCAATCAAATGCACCTTATGTTTGACGTGTGGTGGTAACTTTCTCATTGTAGTGACGAATCTATTGTTTAAATCAACTACACATGAATATGAGACAGACAATGAGGATGCACAAACATGAATGATTCATATGTTTCAAGGTACAAAAATCTCCTAGATAGACAAAGGGTCTACAAATAGTTGAAGGATCCTATGCCACAACTATTCTTACTGAGAGAAATATGATATGAAAATCTCACAACTAGATACAGCTGCCCTAGGCAAGGCAATTTGCATAATTGGACAAGTTGAAAGGTGCCATGAAGAACCTATAATATAAAGTTGTGATTCTCTAGTTGGGACAGTCATCACACTATTTAGAAGAAATATGAATATGAAGAAATAGTACTACTGTCTAGGATATTTTTGTACCATTCTTTGGCACTTTCTTTTAAGGAATTCACAAACAATTTTATCATGGCATACTCATTGTCTGTCTCATATTCATGTGTAGTATTGTCAAACATATTGAGCACTTTAAATAAAGAATACAATGGAAAAGAAAGAGAAAATAGCTTTAAATCAAATTTTTAATTTAGTATTTTTTTAAATGCCAAGTTACTGGCTAATTCTTTTAACCAAAACCAAATCCAAATCCAAGTGTAAGTCAAAAATCAGCTTGCCAAGTACTCATCAAATCAATATATCTTTTTATTTGAATGTCAATTTTTACTGTCTAAAAAAACTATACATGCACACCTATGATTCTCTATTAGAAAAATATGAATAATAGTCTTACATTCTCAATTATCTCCACCAGAGTGAATGGTCACATGTTTGTTGCTTTCAATATAACGCTATGAAGCTACCTTTATAATAGCTATTTATAAATGCTACGAAGCTACCTTTATAATAGGTATTCATAATATTATGTGTCATGAAGTCTCTTTATCACGTAAAAATTAACTCTCCATATTGCTAGCTATTGAAATGTCAATGCCTGTGTGTGTGCATTTACAGTCACACATTGCTCATCATGTATAATACCAAAAACCTAATGTTTGAACTAACTTACCAAAAAAAATTAATAATATATGCCTCAAATCAACATTAAATTTCACACAATTCTACGTTCCTCAATTCTTACCTTTAAAAATTAAAATTTATGAGTGGGTTGTGAAATGAATGTCTCATCAATGATGTTCCTAAAATACGATAGCAAGAACTTTGGTATCCAATCACTTAATAGCATAATGATGTATAAACCTATACAAAGAAGGTAGATGAAAATTCTTATATTGCATGATTGGTATTAGTACTATGGAAGGTACGAGAACTGGTTTTGGATTGCACCGAGACCTTTATAGTGCAATATGAACTGCTAATATGAAAATCTCACAACTAGATACAGCTGCCCTATGCAAGGCAGTTTGCATAATTGGACAAGTTGAAAGGTGCCATGAAGAACCTATAATATAAAGTTGTGATTCTCTAGTTGGGACAGTCATCACACTATTTAGAAGAAATATGAATATGAAGAAATAGTACTATTGTCTAGGATATTTTTGTACCATTCTTTGGCAATTTCTTTTAAGGAATTCACAAACAATTTTATCAAGGCATACTCATTGTCTATCTCATATTCATGTGGAATGGATATGGGACAGTCATCACACTATTCCCCTAAGCACTATGGCTTTGCCTTCTCATCCACAAGAAACTCTAACATCATTCTGAACTCTTCTATACTCTTCCCATATCCATTCCAATCCATTGATCTGGCCAATCCATTCATACTTCTACACAAACAAATTAACTCACCAAAATGCTGTCACTCTGGGACAGTCATTATAGGGACAATGACCAATCTTTCAATCAAATGCACCTTATGTTTGATGTGTGGTGGTAACTTTCTCTATTGTTTAAATCAACTACACATGAATATGAGACAGACAATGAGGATGCACAAACAGGAATGATTTATATGTTTCAAGGTACATTAGGAACAATAGATTCCAAGTGGAGATGCATTAGGAACCTTATTGTTGTTCACTGAGATGTAACATTGAGGGAATGATGATAGTTGGTTGGAATGGTTATGTTAGGAAGTTATGGGATGGTTATGTTCCTCAACTGTGTATCTATCCTCCACCCAATGATTTTGAGACCAAGTGTCATGTAATAAACCTTTTATTTACCGTTGTATCTTTGGTTTGACTATTTAAACTATGGCTAGATCTGATGGTTGACACAAGATCAATGGCCAGGGGCAAGATGGCCAAACCCAACTTGCAACGATACTATATTTTCCATTTCACTGAGCAACGTCTTGTGGCAAATTTTAGGCCATGCAACTATCTGCCTGTTCTAACATGACCAATTAAAGATTGCCACCTGTCTGGTCCCATGCCACATCCTTGCTACTACCATAGCTCACCTTGGATGCATATGTAATTGCTAATGTTTACCATTTTAGCCCTCTTGCAAATCAAGAGAAGATCAGCTGGGTTGATTATTTGCAAACACAAATTCTTTATAGAACTGGTAACTAGCCTTTGTGGAGACAATAAAATCACTTAAGCTATGGGCAACTGCCTATATGAAGTCAATGTACATTTAGACAAAAAGCACAAAGGTGAATTTACAGGCTAAAGCTAAGAATAGGTATTTCACATAAGTTTGAATGAGTCAGATCTCAGATCATGTAGTGCACTATGAGAGGATTGTTATTGATGTAGAATGATGGTCCTTTTTCCTTGTGAACTTTCAACCATCGACATATCATTGAATCCATCTTGTGCAAGGACAATAGATGGAGCATATGTGTGAGACAATTATATTAAATGGGAGGACTGAAGTTTAGTATGGCCTATAATCTGGAAATTGATAAAGAAGTTTTATGAGACTCATTTGAGTTATATGATTATATGGCAAGGCTTTTTTTTCTTCGTTTTATTTAGAAAAATAAAATTCAATTTGGCATGCTGCCTTGTTAGGTTTAAAAATCAAAGCTAGTATGAAGTACAAATGACAGTTCTTGTGTGCTTATGTGAGAAATCAGAAAACTGTTTGGACAAATAACTTTATACTGAAAATATTAACCATGACTAGGAGTAGCTTTTAGAATAAGATTCGCTTAACTTCCCAGTATTATTATGTTCTTGTATACGCTCTTATTGTTTTGGTAATGCCTACATTTTTGAAGCTCTAGTATTCTTTTGCATTTAAACTTTAAGCATTCTGAGCATTTTTATGTTGTTGTATATATGTTATTGTAAGATGGTGGATGCATTTTCACAATGATTGAATTTTTTATTTTGTAACTTATTTTCTACTTTGTTGATGGATCTATTGAAGTGTGTAAACATTGTGAATGAGAAATGAATTTGTACTCTATAGTACATTGATCTATTCAGGCTAGTGATTTTCTCTTTTTTGCTAGTTCCCTTGTTGATTCTTTAATGCAAGCCATTAGAATTTGAACTCCCTAAGCATGAACATTGATTTTTTATATTATAGTGTAAGCATGACTCAAATTGTTTGGTAGAAAATATGTGTGAAGGAACATAATATGTTTCATTTAGTTCCATGGATTTTAAAGAAGTATAATTGTTAACACCTCATTGTTATTTGTATAACGTAGGATAAGAGATGATATCCAGCAACATATATGTTAATCTCCCTGAATCTTTTTCCTTTTCCACAGGGTTTGAATTGCCTATCAAACACTCACAACCCAAGTTTTCACATGAATGGTATGGGGAATAATGTTGCATATAGAAGCATTTGTACTCATAGAGGAAGTGGCCATGCTAGCACAACCATAAACATAGAGGAATATTATATGCAGGAAGAAATTCTTGAGTGGTTGCATATGGAATTCAGCAATTTTGATAGTGCTAATGGCTTACGAGGGAATAGAGGATTGAAGAGCAGCTACTATGGTAGGAGAAATCTACAAAGAAATGGAAATAGGCGATGGTAATGTTTTAGACATGAGTGATTGAATCAATTGCATTGTATCTAAGCACATCCATGTAAAAGTTTAACTGTAAATAATTGTTTTCACTTGTCTGTATCTAATTCAAGTGAAGGCAATCCAATGAACGTGTAACAATAACATTAAAAGAACATTGTTATGGATAAAATCATATATCATTTTAATATTCTATTGAACAGCATACTTAGGAACCACAATCATGCATTTTAATAGGTTCTTCTATACTTCCCCAGTTTCCATTTAGTTTCCAAAAGAATTGTATAAACCTTGGTACTATTGTGTTAAGAATCCTGACACGGAACTGCTTCTTTAGAGATTTCAAGTTCGTATTTCATGGAATCAATACAAATTTTTTGTATGCAATATTTGAATGCCAAGAAACTTGTCTAGTGCATGAATTGTTTCTGTTATTTGATTTGATGAAGTGAGATTACAGATTAGTTTTGTGGAGCTTAAAGTCTAAAACTAGGACTCCTTAACTTACAAAATGCTAATAATTCAAAGCAATAATGCTTGTTAAGCTGGGGTAACATGAAATTTGGAGGCTCCCAATTCATGCCTTTATTTACAGAAGTATTCACTTCAGTGTGAATGGGATTAGTAAGTTCGCTATTCCCATCCTCTAGATGAAGACAAAGTAAAACTTATCCTTTTGAAGTGTTAAATTTTGAAAAGCTCTAATTACTATTTTTGAATGACGGAAAAATGCATTTTATACTATTTTTGAACAAAGTGTTGCATCAATCTAATTGCCTTTTGAAGAAAGCTAGAAGAGCTGGCATCAATTTCTGTTTATGATTGCGGAAGGATTTAATTTCTCTATAGACACATGAATTTAGTTTTGACATATTGGAAATCCCAAACTCAGTGAACATTTATTCTCATTGGTATATATTAACAATAGCTATCATACTTTTAAGACTTTCCAATTCATTAATGTAAGCCTTGTGACATTGTTTTTACGTGGTGCTAATAAATTCTATTTATTCATAATTATGAATGAGACCTGATTTGACCACAGTCCAAAAAGGGATTAGCCTCAAAGCATTGAGGTTATTGATTGAAAATGGTTCATGGATCACTCACATGTTATTCAAGTGAGAAATTTATGCGGTATTTGCACTGTGCAACTAAATAAAATTGTTAATTTTCTTAAAACTAAAATGCCTTATTACTCGTTATTGTGATTTTTGACTCAAATGCCATTGCAAAGTATTTGTTGAGAAAACCTAGATTTCAATTAAAAGACGTGAAATGGTAACACAACTTAAATAAAACTGACCAGAAGTAAATGCATGTAACGTCAAGATTACAGTCCATGAAAACATCTAAATTTATCAAGATCACAATTTTGTCAAGTGTTACAAAACATACATAATGTAGAACCAACACAAGAATATTGAGAGATCTTAATGACTTGCAAAAGCAAAAAACTTACGAAAACAAAAAAGATAAATTTGACAACTCAATGCACTTGTTTGCAGCAAACAATTTAGTAACATTACACAACAAAAGAATGTTAAAACTACTAAATCATTCAATTGCAATTAGTACTACAACAAATACCAGAAGCCAACCTTATATTGAAGCAGTCTACTTTTTTTGTAATAGACACCAGTAAAAACATACACCAGTCTATTCTCACTGTTTTGTAACAGAGACTCCTTATGACCATTCATAACATAACCATTCCAACTAACAGGGAACATAACCATCCCATAACTTCCTAACATAACCATTCCAACCAACTATAATTGTTCCCTCAGTGTTAAAAGAATTAGCCTCATAACCAACTATCATCGTTCCCTTCCTAACATAACCATTCCATAACTAAGATATAAAAAAACCCTCATTGTTCTGTAACAGTCAATCAATGTTGCATTGTTTCTGCATTTTAGGAGTTAGTAGGCTATTATACAGGTTACAATAACACATCCCATGAAGCCAGGGCCCTTGGATTTTCATGGGATGGTCATATTATGAAAAGAACCTAGACTGTTGCAAGAAAACTCAAAACTTATAATCTGTCAACTGATACCAGGTGTCTAACTTTCAGCACAGTGTGTATCAATCTTGTTCAAACAAATAATGAATGAAAAGGAACTTCTATTACATCTTAGTGAACGACAATAAGGTTCCTAATGCATCTCCACTTGGAATCTATTGTTTCTATGGAACAATTTGCTTAAACGAGCACTGGTGTTTTGGAACTATATGCAGTCCCTGTTATTATAGAAACCCATAATTTACATTTGCGAGTTCTGCTAGACTACTATGTATTTTTTGTGACTGTTGTTCATTGTGTGGTTAAATGTTTTGCTAAGACACAGTCTGTCACTAGTTAGAAACTTACACTTTGGATAACACACCCCAAATTCATACTCATGCATTTTTAAGTTTGATTGTGTAGTATTATTTACAATTTTTTCCACAGAGTTCCATTCTCTGACAGACCGTGTTTGAAGGTATTCCGATTGGCTTTGTTATGGGACTCAACCCTTAACTTGTATCTCCTCCATGGGAATCCAATGTTGTTGGAAGGGGAGCAAGTTAAGGTAATGTATGCAAGTAATCAGAAGGCTCAAAATTTGGGGAGATCGATTTAATGCTTCAAGGTCGAGCCCCTAAATTGGGTACATTTCATATATGTAACTAACGAAATGATAAATGCTATAATAGAAGGTGAGTGGAATGAGTTGGGAACCTGTTAACTTCAGGATCATAATCCATCGAAGATATCAAGCAACATTACCAGAGATGAGTACAAGAAAATGATAATGTAGTACATGGTAATGAAATATAGCAAACACAGATTAACATACCTCAAACTCCACGGAAGATAGTAATGAAATGAGCTATTAACCTCGGGTGTAGGCACGCTCTTCAGGAATAAGCTCCGCTCCGCTCCTTAGCTTAGCAACGACAATCCTAATTCGCGCACTCGCTACAACCGTAAAAGTGAAAATGAGAATTGAAATGTTCTTTTTAAGTAATATGCCCATATTCGTCGAACATTCAACCATCATGCTAGTGGTTGAAAGTTCGACGAACACGGGCATGGTTTTAAAAAAAAAAAAAATTTCCTTCTATACCCCGACCAACCTAAACCATTTTCATTAATGGTAAAAAATAAAGGTCGAAAAATGATGTCAAATGTACTAGTGGCCATTTTCAAATGCCAAACTGATAGGAATATACGCTAAAGCCTTAAGTGCCAACATGCCCTTTCCTTGCACTCTATAAGAATGAAAGTTGTGATCAGAGAATAAAAGAAAGATTAATTAACAGTTAATGAAGAGGCATGAGTCCTCACAAAGGATTACCTCTCCTCAAACAAGTGAGTCAATATAAAATGAAAGAGAAGATCAGATTGTTAGGATCATGGAATGGGAAGAAAAAGAACACAATCTATACATTGAAAAGAAACTCCACAAGATATAGTAAGAAAAGAATGGAGAGGGCAGACCAGTTTCTATCGATAGTGATGTAAAAGAAAAGACACAGAATGCAATATATATTTTTATCTAGTGTGTGTCGAAGCCTGGAAACTCTTGTTAATAATTGATGTATATATTCAAGATATACAAATGAATATTTATAATTATATATAGAAACATTATACACATGATACAATAACAAGTAAAATGATTATGAAATGAGTGAACAACAGTAATAAAATATACAAGTTACTCTTCATAAGGAAGAGATAAGAAAATTTATAAATCAATTGCAATGCTGGTAAGCATTGTGTGACAACAAACAATACTGTAACACATCTATGAGTCTATGAGTTAATACTGATTTATAGAAGGAGTCTATGAGTTAATACTGATTTATAAATCAATGTATGGCCAACATGAACATTTCCAATGTCATCTAAAACAACATCATCAAAATCTTTAAGTAAAATCTTAGAATCTAATCTGAAGCACAACTATGGATTCTAAATTTGTATGTTTTCTAGTAAATGGAAATAAGACTGAAATTCATGACACACCTAAAATTTGTATATATAATTTCCAAAAGGTTAACACCTACATAAATCTTGATATCGTCACAATATAACATTATGTCCAACATAATTTCTAATATAACAAGAGTTGAAAACCGAACAGGCCTTACAAGATAGGTTTTTCCTTGCCTTAGCCATAATTTGTACACAACATACAATCATCCAACCCTACCATGGTACCCCTTCTTTCTTCTCATATTATTTTCTTAACAAGTTTATGGTACTCAAGAGGTCAATAAATATCATGAAACCATAATATAAAAATGATGCAAAAATAAAACTTGGGTCTCAATATGGAAACTAGTTGGGTTCCACTTCAATATGGTTCAATAATATTGTGTATCCCCACTCTTATATAACTTAGTCATGGTCTTAATTATATAAGGATATATACTTACTCTTTTATGACTTACCAAACCCTTAAGTGCACTTAGAGACTTGTCTCACCAAACTTATTCCAAGACTCCTAAGTGGTGTTTTTGATCTGATAGGTTTTTATTAACTTAGATTCAAAGGTTTTTAATATTCTCAGTCAAAACCATGTTCCCAATATTCCAAATCTTCTTAATCAGTCCCAGAGACCTAATTGCAATTCTAGTAGCCCTGCAACAGGATACAAACCCAAATAACTTCACCTTTTCCCAAAGCACTTGACAAAGAAAAACAATTTATGAATACCCTTTTCCAAGTACTAAAACATATCAGAAACTTACTATGGGCTTCTTTGGACCAGCTTTGACTGTTCCCACACAGTGACCCTTAAATAGCATGAAAAACTACCAATTTTCAAAGCATCATCACTCTCTCTTTATCCTTATCACTCCAAACTCTCAGCAGTGTTATATAATGGTTAAAAATGAACAAATTCTAAAGGGATAAGACTCAGTCCACCGGGAACCCCCAAAACCCCAATTTGGTACTTCTAAACCCTTAATGCAAGGGTTTCTCAAATCTCCTATCTCCAATCCGTTCTAGGTTCAACAAGTGATTATTTGTGACTTTATATACCAAATTAGATCTTCAATTAGCACCAAAGTAATGGATGATAGGCAACATGGATATGTAGTTAATAATTTTAGCAATGACTTCTACATGAAGATTTTGAAAGAGTGGGTTTTGTTCCATTTGATAATAAGGAAGCCCAAGAAACTCTAGATGCTTAGATATTTCATTTTAATTAGTATTTGGCACAATTGAGAATACATTTTCATGGAGGGGACCTTGAAAATCCCCAAAACAAGGCTTCCCACAAGGTTGGTCTCAATGACATGTACAAGGTATGGTATGAAAACAATAATTCTTTTGGATATCCTTGGACCATCAATTTCTAATGTATCTAGTAGATTGCTAACATGGACAAGTTTGCAAGAACATCCAAAAAGGTGAGGAAGAAAATGAAGAGGCAAGATCCACAATATCAATGACAGTATGAGAAAGAAAATTCCTTGGATGGATGAATAATGGCCCATAGGGACTTTTAGGTACAAAGCTATCACAAGGAAAAGAGGAGAATAGGACCAATCATGAAGTAGAAGTGGAATCCATGTGATTGAGACGGGAACCTTTGAAACTAATTATTATGATACTATAAACTTCATTATAAATGCTAAAGATAACACAAAACTATGAAGGGGTTGAAAGTGACATTGAGACATTAAAATCAAGGGGAAAATATTCATTGATCTCATAACATTTATGGCTCGTACTTTGATTTGTATAGATTGAAAGAGTAATCCAAGACTTGAGGAAAAGACATCCATTGATTCAAAAAGGATATAGAGTTTGATTCAAATGAAACTCCAAGAATAAATCTAAATTAACAAAAAAAACTCAAAAGAAATGTATATAAAAAACACACTATAAATGCTTTAAACTCTTTTAATATTCTAAAGAAGAGAAATCTTTATAAACATGTTTGTGTCAAACACTTAGCTTGGTGTAAATCTGAACATACTAATTACGTTATCCAAACTAATTTAAAATATTTTCTAAAAGATTAAATAGCGTAAATAACTGATCTATCATAATATTTTAAACCATATAATATGCAAAACAACCACCTTTTATTCTAAAGCTTCTAAATATATTCTCTTAAATTTGTGTTTCCTTAATATATTGTATTGATAAAGAAGTTGTATCCCATAAAAAATTTGAATAATTTTTGTAGCTATTGAATTCCTATCTATGGCCAATCTGTCTGTACTGCACATTTTTTAAAGGACTGTCATTTCATGGGAGAAGATTTATTTATGTTACTAATGTATTATGCATTCTTTCAATATTATATATATATATATATATATATATATATATATATATTCATGTCTGTAACATACTATTGTCTTAAGGTTGCCACAGATAGACAAGGTTGTTCTGAGATTGTTGCAGTGAAGTGATAAGAGGCAACATAGATATGACTTATATGAAGGTCTAATGGAATTGGGTATTTACATGAAGGTCTAACTGTCAAAGAGAGTTTAGTGGACTTTCAATTGTGTTTTGACTCTTCTGATGGTATTTTGTACAGTCATGGGCACAAGTGCTTCAACCATGAAATATGAGCCTAAGACAGGGCTTGAATAAGGTTGGGGTTCTATGCAGCTGCTTAGGATTTATTTTTATAGGAAGAGGTTATGGATAAAAATAAAAGTGTTATAGGATTAATTGAAATATTTTTCTAAAAAATAGCTGTACCAATTTTTGAGGATGTCAAATTTGGACAGTAAAAAAGGTAGGCACTAGAAATTAGTAAATTACCCCACCCAACTCTAACCCAACTCCAACCCAACCCAACTCTAGACTTTTTTCCTCACCACTTAACTACATAATCTTAAATATTATAGCTCTCATTAAAGTAAGCCAAGGATGACCTAGTCTTACTTGGAATTGATTGGATTTAGGAATAGTGACAAAGGTGACAATCTAAGCACTTATTACCAACTTCAATAGGAAGGGTCATAAAACTTATGGTAGAACAAGTAAAACAATCATGCACCTTAACCATGACATCAGATTTTTCATAAGTTTCTTGATGAAATTGTTAGGTAAAGAGATGTTATTTGGTAATAACAGTCACCATACGTAGGATCAATAAGCACTCCTCAAGAAAGCTCTCGATTAATCTTCATAGTAATTTATAGGGGTCCATCAACAACCTTAATAGTTTCCTTGATATCAAAGGTTATGCAAGGTTCAAGCCTAGGTTTTGGATTAGGTTTAGGTTTCTCAATAAGGTTGACTACATTGTTTTCCGCATTATATGTAATGTCAACATTCACTGATTAGCAGGTATTTCAAGTCTACAAGTGTGGAGTTCACTATCCCTAGTAGTTCTCTATTGGTTTACAATAGTTCTTCTTTCCATAATCAAACAATGGATTTGGTTCCAACCTAAGATTACATAAAACCCCTCATAAAATTTCAAAACAATAAGAATACAGTCTTCATTCACAGTCACAGTCACTGTTCCTCAAATCAGTGATTAGAATAGGCAATTAATACGTCCTTCAAATCATTAATCAGTTGATTATTATATAAGCTCCTCAAACATGAGTTGGAGAGGACTACATCAAAACCAAAAACATTAATCAGTTGATTATTATATAAGCTCCTTAAGCATGAGTTGGATGATGTGGATTATGTAGATATAAGAACTAATGTATCCACATCATCCAACTCATGCTTGAGGAGCTTATATTACTTACTGTCTCATAATAGTAAGATTGGTACCTATCCTAGTAAGTCATTATGAGATAGTAAATACGGTCTACATCCAATCTTGGTCCACATGCATGAGTTGGATGATGTGGATTATGTAGATATAAGAACTAATGTATCCACATCATCCAACTCATGCTTGAGGAGCTTATATTATTTACTGTCTCATAATAGTAAGATTGGTACCTATCCTAGTAATTCATTACAATAAATAGCTAGCTTTACAATGCTAGCCATCTCCTTTATATAATCCTTCTCCTAGAAACATAATGGATGTGTAATCCCTATAAAGGCCTAATTATCATCTAATATAACTGATTACAATAGTTATCCACATGACCCAACATGTCTTCTCATGGAATTTGATCATCGCAACTTACAGAAGACATGGTTTTTCCATCACCTTGACACAAATTCTCCCATCATGTGACCAATTACATTAAGATCAAATTAATTGATCACGCAAATAACTACAATCTCAGTCTACAAACCAATCCATTCACAACTAGAAGCAATAGTTGGACAACCCTTCTATCCAAAGAGTAAGGATTCTCACTTACTCTAATGTTCTTCAAGAAATATTCAATTCTGTCAATATAATTCAAGTCTTTGAATGTCTCCAATATTTTCAGTCAAAGAGGGTTCCCTTAATTGCAGATTCCTTCAATTGAGTTTATGTGACTTCCTAGAGTTACTATTCCCTCCACGAATACTAATTGTTGCTGCTGTCCTACTCCAATTCCGATTTGATGCAGGGGCATCACAAGATTAGAAACATTTCACAAATTCTAGACATTACATGCATTATAAATGTTTATTTTTACATTTAATGTCAATATGAATGTAATCGGTTGGGTAAAACTTTAGTATTTTAATGGTGGTTAAGCATTGGGTAGAAGAAAATGTTTTGATATAATAAAAGGTTGTAATCATCGTGAAGTTGACAACTTAGTTTTCAACTCCACGACACAATTAGTATCAATAGTTACATTCTTCGGCCACCAAGAACAGTTAGAGAAGTTCGGTGGTTGTAGAGTTAGTTATGGGAGTTATCGGGTTATCTTCTTTTGAAGATCTTTATCTGTATAATTGGGAACCTGAGAGTGAGGGGTAGGAGAGTAGGTTGTTGAGAATCGGGAAGAGTAGAATGGAGGGGAAAGAGAAATCGATCTAATCAATGTAATACAAATAATGAATGAAATAATATTCTGTATCTACATCCGATTATCTCTGTAATTGTCAGTTTCCTGAATGTTTCATTTGCTTATTGTAATTTCTCTGTTATTATAAACGTGAATGGACTAAACTATGGAATTAAGTTGTATTCATAATATTGACTATTTGTAATTCGGTTCGAACTTGTCTCTGTTCTAATCAGAGATCGAGTTCTTGATAACCGGTTTGTTGAAGTAGTTTATGGAATCGGGTTTGACTATTTTGGTAACCGATATAGAAGAATCTATTTTGATTGATGTAAATTGATGCATTGTATTAGGATTTATCAAAGGAGTTCAATGCTATATTGAATCGGGTTTTTGATTTGAAGGAATTTAATGTTTTTGGACTCGGGTTTGTATTGGTTTGTGGAAGAATTTTAATGTTTATGAATTCGGTTTGATGACAGAGAAACCGAACATTAAATTTGTGAATGAGTCTCAGTTTGGTACAGTTTGTTTTCGAAGAACTGTTGTATGGGTTTATACTGGTGTCGACTTATGTGAATGAGTTGATTGATACTATGGGATAGTTAAAGAAGAAAACAATGACAGTCGTACTTGCAGGAGACCGAACTGGAAGCATTGGTAGAACCATTTGGAATGGTTTCCCAATAACAGTTTGTCTATTATCGACATTTGGAGGTAGGAAAGGGGATTAATATATTTGTGTGTGTTCATATTGGAACAACGAACCGGAGGCATGCATTGACAGTTAAGTTAAAAGAACATCGAGATACATGTTGTGACAATTCCTTACGAGAAGAATGGGAGCGGCTTGCTGTGTCAAAGCAATGATTCAAAACCTGTGGATTCAATGTTGATGACATTCGAATTCTGAAACTATTTTCAAAGAAACAGTTTGTGCATTTTGGTGACTGTTGCGGTCTTCTAAGTTGTTATGCTTTGTGAAGCCGAGAGGCATCCTTACGACAGTCATAACGTAAGTGAGTCGAGAGGAAGTCTGCTCGGAGAGTCATTTGCATAAGGAACCACCGACTGTCATATAATGCCAGTGTAGAATGATGGAGGCAACCGTTTGGAGGGTTTTTGATGATTCCTAAGTCCTCGAGCCCAGTTTATTCTTGGGGCACTGCTACAAATACATTCACTCTCTTCCCGACCAAATACATGAAGTATATCTAGCCTAGGGCATTAATCTCAGTTTGAGTGTTTGAACAATTAAAATACATGGTCCTTCCTGCTTCTCGTCCAATGACATTGAGTCCCAAAAGAAGAAATGCAGGTCAAGACGAAGTTTCCATGGTAGGGTAAACTATAGGGTTTCTGAGTCGAGCCGTCAAGGAATTTAGAGTCTTGTGGGCACAGTACCAAAAGTACAATAAAGTATTTATAGAATTAGCACACAAACTTCAACATCATGGATTCAAAATAGAATGTTCTCCCCACAAAGACAATAAAATAGAATAGTTCCATTTTGAACTTGAAAAAGATTACATTTTTATTGGTTTTTCAAATTCAAACCTTAGTGCCGAATCCGCCTTCCAAAGTGAGGTTCCAATACACAGTGCTGATGAGCTTCCAATAGACAGTTGCAATGAGGTTTCACGCGTGCGCTACAATGAAAAAATTTGCTGCGATAATAATGAAATGAAATCTTTAAAAAAAAAAGAAGTTATGCCCCCGCGTTAGTCGAAAGTTCGACGTATGTAGTATTGGTCGAACTTTCGACTAACACGGGCATGATTAAAAAAATTTGAAAGTTTTCTTTCTATGATGCGACCAACCAAAACTTTTTTATACCATGGTCAAAAGTTTTGGTAGAAAAACCAAGTCAAATGTACTAGTGATAAAATTGAGATGGAAGCTTTGATAGAACAATCCATAGAACTTGGATGGAATGCATGGATACAATCACTAACACCGAGAGATTTATCAATAGATCACATTTTAAGAATGTCCTGAACAAATAAAGCACTACTAATGCTAACTCTGCCTTTGATGATCATGTAGATTCTTAAAATCTCTAGTTAGTGATATGATGATTATGGGTGTTATTAAGAATATTCACAAAATATTTCACAAAAAGGCATGTGGTGTGATAGTAATTGATTTAAGTTTTTAACTAGCCCATAATTCATGTTTATGGTAAAAGATACCTATGATCTATGCCATACCCATGAGGTAGTATTGAAGATGAGTGCACAAGGATTGATCATGCAGATTTGTTATCACAAAGAACAAGTGGAGTTGATAGAGATGCACATGAGATAAACTTTTGCAAACACTTGGGAAGACTACATGAATTCATGGAAAGAAAATGATTCTTATCAAATGCAATTGGAATATATTTCTTTGAAAGATCAATTGGTGATGTACAAGTAACACATGAATCAAGAGAAGACACAAGGGTCACCTCAACAAAGCCAGTTGCTTGCCTTTCTTTGAAGTTACATATTTCAAATTCTTAGTTTGTTAAAGTGTCTTATGTTACTTATTGTAACTAATGTTAGATTTCAAGGGCTTAATGTTTGTAAAAGTTAGGTAAATCCTAATTTGTCTTTAAATGGGTAGTTACTCTATGTGATCACTAAGGTAATTATGCTCGATGGTTGTGCTAAGTGTTTATCTTGGTGGTTATCCTAAGTGATTACCTTTGGTAGTTATTCTAAGCAGTTTGTACCTTTAGTGACCATCTTAGGTAGTTATCCTAAGTAGTTGTACTTAGGCAGTTATTTTAGGAATGTCTATAAATACAAGGCTGACTCAAATGTAAAAAGACTCCTACATAGGAGAAACTATGGAGAAATTTTCAAAGAGACTTTTGGCTTTGCACTATGTACTTGAAAGAGTTTTTGAACTTGTATATTTGCAAAGAGATAATGAAAAATGCATTTAGTCATATGTCTCAAATATCTTCATGAGTTATTATTACTATTTTTTCATATGTTGAGTTGGTAATCTCTTTATGTAATGGTGAAATCCAATTGTTTTTATAATCTATGTAATGAATGTGACAAAGCACACTCATTTCTTGGTACATTGATTTATATGTGTTGGCATAGGCTATCTTTTCATATGTCAAGGTTTTCTATCCTTCTTTTTCCATCATTGCATTATGTGCTAAAAACCCTTTGTAGTCATTATCAGTTATAAATTTCTCAAATGGTATTTGTATGTCTATTGTTGGGGTTTATATTATCTATTCTCTTTTAGTTTTATGTTTTCTCCTTATGTACTTTTAGGTTAAAAGAACACAAAAATTACAAATACCCCTCTCAAATGCAAAGGAAGATTACAATCTAATTTTAATCTCTCCAACTGTTGGCATGGTTGTCATTGCTCTTCGACAAACAAGGTCAATTTTGAAGGAGAATTTGTAGTGAGAAATTTGTTTACCAATAGGCTTAAGGAAGTTAGTGTTAATGAATAAACTGATCTATCATTTTTAAAGCTATAATTAGGTCCCATAGAGAATCTTCATATGATTTTTTTAATATTCAATACTTTATTACTACTCTATATTTTGAAATGTATGTCAACTTGATTTGTTTTAAGAGAGAAGATTATGCATACTTTTTATTGCATGTTTATTTATGGGTAATACAAATACAATGACATTTTCATTGCATGGAATGCTTAATTGATGGACTATAATTTTGTGTTGTATATTTTTCATGATTATACAATACCCATTTGCACTTATAATTGCTTGTAAAGTTTAGATTCTTTTGTCCGTAAACTTTTGTTTTCACTCCCCTATCTTCCATGTCTTTTCTCAACCATTCAAATATAAAAAGAGAAAAACAATAAAAACATTAAGGCGCATCCCATAGTAAATCAATTTCATACTTTAGTGAGATTTTGAATCAGGCTAAAAACAAATGCCCTGCTTATGATCACAAGTTTTATGTGACCAACTAAGAACTTTAAAAGTAAAGATACTATTTGCTACCAACAAAATTTGTTTTATACGCAAATCATTAAACACTACAATACATAAACAATTCACATAAACTTAATTAGAGGCATTTCAAAATGGGATGATTTTTTGCAAAGTTAATCATTTATTTTGAAGTACAAATGTTGTAAATCTAACTAAGTATTAGATGAATTGAATATATATGTTTCTTGTTAACTAAAATGAGAGTAGAAGTCATTATTCTTTGATGTCATGAAGGAGTTGTATGAGTGTGATGCAGATTTCAAGAAAACACGAGTTGCATCTAAGAGTTCAAGGACAATAAGGAAACATCAATTCTATATTATTTCATCTAATAGGGACTATTATTTAGAGGGAAATGCTCATATATATCTCAAGGTTCTATTAAGAAGATTCTTATAATAAAATATATAATGACAACTTAGTTGGACACTTTGAGTAGATACGACATTAACGCACTTGAGTGAGAACTATTATAGACCTTAAATGACTAATAATATGCAACATAAGATGTAGTATTGATTGTCAATATGCCAAAGGAAAAAATCAACACATCAAATTATATCAACCTTTATCTATTTTAAAAAGACCATTAAAGAACATAAAGATGAATTTTATTTGAACATACTAGAAACATAAAGATAATGATTCTACTTATGTAGAACAACACCTTTTACACCGTATAAGAAATCCAATAATGCTACTTTCTTGTTGAAGGAAGTAATAAGGTTCCATGCATTATCATAGAGCAAAGTCTTGGATGGAGACACCAAATCCTAGTGTCATACATTGTGGAAAGAATTAGACCCCTATGGATTAACATAAATTGTTTCATCAATTTAAACACCCAAGGCCTAGGGTATTCATATGGCGCGCTTAATACTCTCGCTCTGATCGGTAGCCCCAGCCGAGCGAATTTGTTGAAAAAAACTGTACAAAATGAATGACAAAAAGCTGTTTAAAAAGCAGATTGTACCGTATGCCTCCGACGGCGTTAAAATGAATATAATATTGAGGTGAAGAGATGATATACGTAGCGAACGGACAAATCAGTTGCATTGATCCACAGGAAAAGAGGGAAAGAAAAATAAAATTCTTCATGATACTGTGTCTGTTAGTTCTCTAATTGCCCAAAATCAATTAGAGAAGCTTCTGAAATGTTTCAGAAAACAATTATATGTGTATGTTTCAGGTTTTGAAACTTTTCAAATGTCTCAGAACACAATTATCTATGTAAGGTTTTGAAATGACGAGAGAGGAATTTTATCTTTGCTTTTATTTTAGGCTCTGAAATGACGAGAAATGAATTTTATCTTTGCTTTTGTTTTAGGTTTTGACGGGATTTGTGTGACGATGGAGACGGAAAGTACTTCGACGGGAGCGCATTTTTCAGATGAGAAATCCATGCTTTTGTACGTGTTTTCAGATTTAAAACACACATTCCCGCTGTTTTCCGTCGGCATATTCAAGCAGTCTTACATTTACGGTAGGTTTGTCTTGAAATTTTCAGTTCGTGCAGATTTGCAGAATGATTCTTGAAATTACATGCAAGATGTTTAAAGTTAACTAGTCTTTGAAAATGAGTTAGACTATGCTTGAAATTCCTGTGCGGTGAAATTTGAGATAAATGATACCTTGCTTTCTATAAATCTGTTGGAATAAGTTGAACTAGGCTCTACATTTTGAAAATTTGTTATAAATGAGTTAAACTATTCTTTCTACCGTCAGTTATATCAAAGTGAAAGGAGTTTTTAAGGCGTAATGGAGTTAATTTTAGGAACAGTGGATTCTTAAAAGTAAATTTTCGTTTTATTCGATATGTCTGTGTCAGTGGTTAATATTATGGTCGATAAGTCTGTGTTAGTAGTGAATATTATGGTCGATACGTCTGTGTTAGTGGGAATACTATGGTCGTGGGTGATGGTGAGTGTAAAGTTTTGGTTTAAATTTGCGCAGTAGTGGACCAAATGCTGGTTATATTAACTCCGATTTACTGTAATGATGTAATTGTCCCGGGTAATGGAGTTTATATTAATGGAAATCTTTTGAAATGACGAGAGAGGAATTTTATCTTTGTTTTTGTTTCAGGTTTTGAAGGGATTTGCGTGTCAACGGAAACGACAATTATTTCGACAGGAACGCAATTTTCAGAAATGAGATGCATCGTTTTGCACGCATTTTCCAATTTACCGACCCTTTTTTTCTTGGCATATTGGAGTGCAGTCTTACATATACGGTACTAATTCGTTTGTTTTTAAAATTTCTAGTTTGTTCAGAATGATTTCTGAAATAACCTGAAAGATCCTGAAGTTACTAGACTCAGACACAAGTTAAAATATGCTTGAAATTTCTGTGCTTTTGTTTGGAATGAAGTGAATGATTAATTCTATTAAGAAAATCTGCTAGAATGAGATAAAAGATACGTTGCTTTTTAGAAATCCGTTTCAGTAAGTTAAAATAGGCTTTACATTCTGAAAATCTGTTATAAAATGAGTTAGAAGTATTCTTTCTACGGTTGATTATATCAAAGTAGAAGGATTTTCAAAGGCTTGATCGAGTTTATTTTGGGAATAGCGGATTCTTGAACGTAGATTTTGGTTTTATTTTATAAGTCTGTGTTAGTGGTGAATATCATGGTCGTGTGGGCCAGGGTGAGTGTATCTTTTTTGTTCAAATTTGTGCAACGGTGGGCCAAACGTGGGTTATTTTAACTTTGAATTACTGTAATAATGCAATTGTCGTGGGTAAGGGAGGTTATTTTAATGGAAGGCTTTTCGTCTGGCCTATCTACGGTCAATTTTAGTACTGGCGACTTGCTGTTTATTTTGAAGGTGGCGTGTTGCAATAATATGACTTATTGTTAAATATAAGTGAATTAAGTTGTGAATACCTGTAATTATATGATTGTTAATATTAATCAGACATAAATCTCACGAATGGCTTGCTATGTGGCGGGTTTACAAAATGCCCATTCATGTAGGGTAATTACTAATTTTTACTGCCCCTGTAGGCAGATGCGGGGCAGATGCGGGACTTGGCCATTTATCATTTTCAGGGCTTGGGTGATTCTTGCTGTGATATCGTCTGTTAAAAGGATGGGTATTTGCTTATCCAGTGCTTAGCCACCTATTGTGGGTTGCGTATTGTGGTGGCAGCTTGGTGATGTTTGTAGGTAAATCTGAGAAACTGTATACCTGCCCATTAGTGCCTATTTAGCTGAGGTTGATTTGAGTTATCCCTGTGTAACCACCTACTAGAGATTGCAAGCTGTTGTGGCAGCTCTTGGAAAGCCGCTAGTAGCCAGGGGTAGCAACCAGGACAGGTGTAAGATAGTGATAGTGACGTTTTTCTGTAAATTTGAGTAGTGATGTTGTATGGTAGTTGCTTGGGGTTCAAACTTAAAACCTTTCATTTATCTATTTTTTCACTTGGTATTTCTCTTTATGGGGCGATCTTTAGCTTAGGTGCCACAACTGAGGGCACGGTGCACCTGATTTAGTTGGGTTTGGTATTTTATCCAATTTCAACAGTTTTTCAATTTTTGCAAGGAATTCAAGCTTTTGGGCACTGTTACATAGTCTCTGAAGTTGGGTTTTTTGTTTGACAGTTCAGAATCTTTTAGTACTAGGTAATCCATAAGGTATTTTTTTTTATGGGGGCGACCTTTAGCTTAGGTGCCACACCTGAGGGCACGGTACACCTGATTAGTTGGGTTTGGTATTTTATCCAATTTCAACAGTTTTTCAATTTTTGGGAGGAATTCAAGATTTTGGGCACTGTTACGTAGTCTTTACTGTTGGGTTTTTTTGTTTGACAGTTCAGAACCTTTTAGTACTAGGTAATCTAACTTTACAATACATCTCACAAAATTTCTGATTATTTAAGACAAGTTTTTGGTACCTAATTTTACAATACATCTCATAAAATTTCTCATTATTTAAGACAAGTTTTTGGTACCTAATTTTGTGTTAGGAAGGATTAAATTGTTAATACACCTTACTATTAGACTATGATTCCAGATTCTTTGGAAATGGTCTGGAATCTGATTCCGGTTCTCTGCTGGTCCTGGTTCCTTCTGGATTCCGCTCGGGTCCGTCCCAGACAGAACCCCAGCGGAACCCACGGGCACCCAAAAAAAGTTTTTTGAGATTTTGCAATATATGAATATGATTTATGAGGCATATATATATGTATATGTATGTATGTATGTGTATATTTGCCGAACCAGAACTTGTCCAAAATAGTTTTTTGCTGAACTTGAACCCATATGAGAACTTGGATTGGTAACAAACTATTGTGTACATCGGGTTAATCCATATCAATATGATGATAGGACCTTGTTCCTCTCATAGAGTGAAGAGAGAAAACTAGCTTAAGACTGCAAACCTTTCAATACATAAATCTGAGTTATTGGATCCAAAATTCACAAGTTGAGATAAAATTAAAGTTGCATAGGGAAGCCAGTCACATGGAAAAATTCATATGCAATCGGCATTGCTTGAGGACAAGCAATCTTTGAGAAGGGCGGACTGTGATGTCCCCATTTTGAAATAGGATTTAATAATAAATATCATTAAATAAATAAAAATAATAATTAAATAAATATATAATAAATTATAGTGAATATAATAAATAAAATAAAAAATAAACAAATAAAATGTTAATAATAATAACAAATAAAAAAATAATAAAAAAATATAATTATATTTAAAATTGTAATAAAATATAAATAATTATAATTATAATTTAAATGTTAAAATATAAATATATAAATAAATGAACAAATAAATAATAACCTAAGTTACCGATTCAGGTACGGACGTGGGTATGAGAATCTGGTATGCGGATGCATGAATTTTTTTTTTTGGTTGTTTTGGATGCGTTTATATATATATATATATATACAAAAAGAAAATGCAAGAAATATACAGAATTAAATCATTTGATAGTATGATACTTCATCTTTGATCAAGATAAATATTAAATGCCAATTGATAGCTCACAAATATTCAAATATGGCATATTCTGTATGTCCCCTAACTGGTACAGGCCTATGGTATGGAGATATGGCAATTCTGAACATCAATAAATAAAAAGCAGCAATAACTTGGACTATGTTGGCACATCTAATATGTCTGAATTTTTGAGCTCCTCATGTTATCAGGCAGAAATATTTCCCTTGCAAAAGTTGCAGATTTCTCCTTTGTTTTAACTTTTAATTGGGTAGCCTAAATATAAGGTAACAATCAACAGTCATTTTGTTTCCATATACAACTCTGCATTCTATAGTTTCAAATTCTGGATTTTTCAGTTACTTTGTCATTTTAGTATAGCTAAATTTTTACAAAATGCTGTTCTGTTAGCTGCATATGTACTTATTAATTTATAACAGCAAGTCTACTGGTCATAGTTACATGAAAGAACTTAGATAATAAAAGTCCAATTCTTGATCAAATATTGACCTGGAAAAGTTCTCTCTTCAACAAATGCTCGAGGATGCCCACAGGAAGCGTTACAGCTCCCCGTGGATGTGCATCCACGTGCATCCACAGGAAGCTGTAACGGTCCCTGTGTGCTTCTGAGAGCACCAGAATCAGTATTTGCACCAGAACGCATCCGGATCCGGATCCTGGTGGTCTGAGAGAGAATCTGGTAACTAAGATGGTAACAAATTATCTGTCGCTGGAAATTATAATCGATGTTAGCCGGCATCATTGATCACATGCGATGATGTAATTCCACATAATCCCTTCCGCAGAGTTAGACCAAAAGTCTATCATGTGTCAGCAATTTCCTTGGTGTTAGAAAGGGATATTGATGACTCAGCGAACATCAGCAATTACTGCACTAAACTAATCAATTGTTTAGGTGGATGTGAAGAAGAGACAATTCGACTTCAAGAGAAAACTACGAACTGTCAGAGAGTAGCAGTGACTTCAACTGTTTAACATATAAACTTCATAGAAGATATCTAATACAATAACCAAGCTTCAATAACGGTTATCCTAAAGATATCAATCATCTTATGTATCGCTGGAAATTATAATTGATGTCTCCAAGGATCGATGATGCAAACATATCATGGATCATCTTAAGTGATTAGATTATAGGATTGAGTTTAGATGTGGGTGCCACTCTGTATATAGTTTTTGAAAAATCCTAAATCTGATGGATGCATGTCAAATCTCCTTCTTCTGCTCTCTGCAGTTCCTCAGAATTGAGGTAGTGGTAATGTCCCTGGAGGCTGGTGCAGCGATCTCCTGACCAAATCATAGAGGAATAGGCCCTGTAATGGAAGCTGCAATCACTGATTTGCCAAGTATAAGATTCAGCTGTCCAGGATAAGTATGAACAACTAAATCAGTGATTATGCTATTGTAAAATTTATGATTTTGTCGGCGAGTTATGTGCAGAATATCTACACTAACTATATATCAAATTCGATCTATAGTAACTAATTTACATTTGTATTTTAATACTATAAGTATGTGGTTTTAACTGTAACTGTCTTCTACGATTTTTTTGAATAATGCTCAATGACATATACTCTAATATAGAGAATCCTTAGCCATTAGCTAGCCCAGTTACCAATTGAGGTATGAGTAAAATTAAAAACCTTTTCTATTTGGGAATAATGATGTAGTGATTCCATATTCTTTCTTGGAATAATGAGAACAACAATTTGTTAACTACAAGACTGAAATTTGCTGTTCATATGTGCTTAATGTTTGGCAGTTCAATTTTATCACAATCCTTTATAATAATGAAAGTGAAAGTGGTGAAATTCGTGGTGTTATTTTTTAGAAATTAAGCTTATCTTATTTGACTGTGGCAACACAGTTTCAATTTATGTGCCTTCGGAATAGGTCAGAATCATAGTGTTGCAATGTTCCAGTTTCTGATCTCATGACAAGGGAGCTTTAAAAGGGATAACTGGAGCATCCCCTTGATCATAATGAATGGCTATATTATTAAAGGTAGATTGTGCCTAGCACATGCTCATGATATTTCCAATCATGTTCCATTTTAATCATAGGCAGTTCTTCAACTAAGTTGTTGTAGTGTTTAAAGTACTTTTCATCTCCTGACATGTACTTTGGTTGAAGCCATACAATGCAGAGACATCCAATAAAATCATGAAAGGAAGAACATATTGTAAAACACCTAATAACTAGAGGTGGCCTAGAGCTGTTTTGGTAAGACTAGACAAACAGCTTAAGAAGCTTGCAGACAAAACCTCAGACTTAATTGTGATCTAAGAGGCAAGGATACGTTCCCTATTGTGTTACCTATCCGTCTCAGGGATTGTTCTTCTCAAAGCTTGCTAGTGATAATGAGAAGCATACACAGTTGGAATTTGTAGTCATCTATTGATTGAAACCGAGAGACCATCTTCTAAGGAAAATCTCTGATTTGTTCACAAACCACGGTTTCCCCATTGATATCATTTCACTCTGTCTTAATGAAAAGATGGCCAGAAAATAGCTCTCAGGCATTTTATAGATATTGATTGAACTTAATGACTTCAGTTGTTTGTGAATCCATGTCTTCAAAGTTCTCTTTCCTTGAGAGCTTTTGCTTTCATTAACCACAAATGGTTTTTAACTTCTTCCAAGAGTAATTGAGCACAGGGCGGGCATTCGATCTTCTTTTCTGGCTGGAAACAATGGCTTGATTAGAATTCTTGGGGCATGATGGTGTAAGAATTTGGGCAGATTGCCCTTTCTGGAATGGGTAAGTCGTTTAAAACAACATTTTGAAAAGATTTGTGCTGTGAACAGATGGAGCCAATGCGTGCTCCTGTGGGAATTCTTAGTAAGAAATAAAATCGAGCTGTCTTCAGGAATATTTTGGGTGGCAGAAAAAGAATGGGGAGAGACCTCTACGATGGAGTAGAGAAGAGCATGGTGATTCAAATGAAAAACATGGCTGCTCACTGCAACATAATATAGGGAACCACTTACCTTATGGTCCAAAAAATAATTTTCTTTTCACATATCTGATACTAATAGTTCTTCAATATTGTTTTAAAAATTTAAAGAAAACTTTAATGAATTTATTTTTTAAATTTATTAATGCAAGCTTTTGTGTGTCAAATAATTTTCTTACTAACAAGTTTATTCTTTTGGGCTAGAAGTTTGAGAAATATGTGCACACATTCTTTAGAAATGTTCTGGCATGTTTGAACTCTAGAAAATCAATCAATGACATGCATTTTTGAGCAAGGAATACTAATAACTTGGCTTTTTAATTCTAAACTAGGATTGTAAAATTTTCAATGAATATTTTGGTTATTCTCGTGAAAAATGTAGGTAATGGGTACATTACTAGTCGGTATGAACTATATGGAGCTTTGTATCATATCAAGTTGGATTGTTGTTATATGTTAATGTTTATATTAAATAGTGCTATTCTGCACTTACTATGAAATTTAAGATATTATAGCAATTTTGAGACATACAGTTTTTTGTCAATACAGGCTACATCTTTTTGAACTCTGTGAGTACGAGCACTGATTAGACTATAGTGTTGTAGCTTGGTACATTGCTTCTTTACATCTTAAATGACTTTGCTTTTCATATTTTAAAAATAGCCAAACTCTATTTTCCTTAGCTCGTGGAATGTTTACAAGTTAATGGAACTTAGTGTTTTGATTGAAGGCTTTATTGGACTATAGTTAAAAGCTTGTTGTGGTTCTGTTTGAAGTAGATACGGGGGAGGTAGGATTACATTTTGTTTCTTTGGAAGACTATTCTTAGACATTAATTATAGAGTACTCATATGTGCTATACTTACAATTTTTCTTTTATGGTTGGAAAAGTTGATTAATGAGTTTGTCTTTCCTGATACTACAAATGTGATTTATTATATCTGGTAAATGTATTTGGGAATATTTGTGCCTTTTGAAGGTTTTGATAAAATATCACGAGTCTTTTGTGAATGTTGACATTGGTGCACGTGAAAACCTTATAACAAGGGAAACATATGTAGATTTAGTTTTCAGGCGATAGGCATTGTCTATGAACCAACTGTTTTTTCATTCTGTTAGCTATAATTGGTTCCTAGGGAAAGCCCTTGTGATACTTTTTATATTCAATATTTTACTGTTACTCTGTATTTGCTTATGTATAGCAACTTGATTTGCTTTAAGAAAAGTAAAACAGGTTATGCATTCTTTTTACTGCATGCTTATTTCTAGGAAAATTAAATTCATTGACATTTGGATTGCATGGGATGTGTAATTGATGGATTACAATATTTTGCATGTGATTTATTCAAGTTAAATAAAAAGCATATCACTAAAGTTCTCACATTAAAACTCAGTTTAAGAAATTCGTTTACAAGTGAATGGAACTTAGTGTCTTGATTGCAGGCTTTATTGGACTATGGTTAAAAGCTTGTTGTGGGTACGTTTGAAGTAGATAGGGGGAGGCATGATTACATTTTGTTTTTTGGAAGACCACTCTTTGGCATTAATTATAGAGTACTCATGTGCTATACTTTATCCTCGATTTTTCCAAATTTTCTTTTATGGCTGGAAAAGTTTATTAATTAGTTTGTGTTTCATGATACTGCAAATGTGATTTATTATATGTGGTAAATGTATTTGGCATTGATTTGGCAATATGTGTGCTTTTTGAAGGTTTTGACAAGATATCACAAGTATTTTATGGCCTTTGACACTGGTGCATGTTAAAACTATAGCAGGAGATACATATCCAGCTTTAGTTTACCTGCTTGAGGTTGATATTGTTTACAAACCAACTGTTTTATCATTCTGTTAGCTATTATTGGGTCCTAGTGTCAGCCCTTATGATACTTTTTATATTCAAATTTTTATTGTTACTCTGTATTTTGTTATGTATAGCAACTTGATTTGTTTTATAAAATGTAAAATAGATTATCTGCACAAGTTTTAAAATTTGGTTTACAAGTGAATCGAAGTTAGTGTCTTGGTTGCAGGATTTATTGGACTATGGTTAAAAGCTTCTTGTGTGTTCGTTTGAAGTAGATACAAGGGAGGTATAAGTAGATTTTGTTTTTTGGAAGACTATTCTTAGGCATTAATTATCGAGTACTCATGAGCTATACTTTATATTGGGATTTTTCCAAAATATCTTTCTATGGCTGGAAAAGTTGATTAATCAGTTTGTTTTTTTGCGATACTGCAGATGTGATTTATTATATCTGGTAAATGTATTTGACATTGATTTGGTTATATTCATGCTTTTTGAAGGACTTGACAAATTATCAGAAGTCTTTTATGGCCTTTGACACTGGTGGACGTGAAAACCTTATAGTAGGAGATAAATATCCATATTTAGATGTCCCTCTTGAGGCAGGTATTGTCTATAAACTATCTGTTTTATCATTCTGTTAGCTATAATTGGGTCCTAGTGTTAGCCCTTATGATACTTTTTATATTCAATTTTTTATTGTAACTTTGTATTTTGTTATGTAAAGCAACTTGATTTGTTGTATGAAAAGTAAAATAGATTATGCGCACCTTTCATAGCTTGTTTATTTTGCAGAAATTGAATGCATTGACATTTGGATTGCATGGGATGTGTAGATAATGGATTACAATATTTTGCATGTGATGTATTCAAGTTAAATAAAAAGCATATCACTAAGGTTCTCAAACTAAAACTCAGTTTAAAAAAATGGTTTACACATGAATGGAACTTAGTATCTTGATTGCAGGATTTGTTGGACTTTGGTTAATAGCTTGTTGTGGGTTCGTTTAAAGTAGATATTGAGGAGGTATGATTACATTTGTCTTTTGTAAGACTATTCTTAGGCATTAAATAGAGAGTACTCATATTTGCTATACATTATCTTGTGATTTTTTCCAGTATTCTTTTATGGTTGGAAATGTTGATTAATCAATTTGTCTTTCATTATACTGCAAATGTGATTTACTAAATCTGTTAAATGTATTTTGAACTGATTTGACAATTTTTGTTCTTTTTGAAGGTTTTGACAAAATATCACAAGTCTTTTATGCTTGTTGACACTACTGCACATGAAAACCTTATAGCAGGGGAAACATGTCTAGATTTAGTTTTTAGGCTTGAGGTATGTATTGTATATGAACCACCTTTTTTGTTATTTTGTTAGCTATAATCGGATCCTAGAGTCAGCCCTTATGATACTTTTTATGTTCAATATTTTATCATTACTCTGTATTTGTTATGTATATCAACTTGATTTTTTCTAAGCAAAGTAAACAAATTATGCCTACTTTTTATTGCATGTTTGTTTATGGGCAAATTAAATGCATTGACATTTGGATTGCCTGGGATGAGTAATTGATGGATTCCAATATTTTGCATGTGATGTATTTAAGTTAAATGAAAAACATATCACTTAAGTTCTCATATTAAAACTCAGTTTAAAAAATTGGTTTACAAGTGAATGGAACTTAGTGTCTTGATTGCAGGCTTCAGTGACCTATGGTTAAAAGCTTGTTGGGGGTCTATTTGAAGTAGATATGGGGGAGGTATGATTACATTTTGTTTTTTGGAAGACTATTCTTAGGCAATAATTATAGAGTACTCATATGCCCTATACTTTATCTCATGATTTTTTCAAGTTTACTTTTATAGTTGGAAAAGTTGATTAATTAGTTTGTCTTTCATGATACTGCAAGTGTCATTTATTATACCAGGTAAATGTATTTGGCGTTGATTTGGCAATATTGTGCTTTTTGTTTGAAGGTTTTGACAAAATATCACAACTCTATTATGGCTGTTGACATTGCTCACTTGAAAACCTCATAGAAGGGGAAACATATCTACATTTAGTTTTCAGGCTCGATGTAGGTATTGTCTATGAGCCAGCTGTTTTGTTATTACATTAGCTATAACTGGGTTCTAGGGTCAAGCCTTATTATACTTTTATATTCAATATTTTATTGTTACTTTGTATTTTTTTATGTATAGCAACTTGACTTGTTTTATGAAAAGTAAAATAGATTATGCGTACTTTTTATTGCATATTTATTTTTGGAGAAATTAAATGCATTGACATTTGGATTGGATGGAATGCGTAATTAATGGATTGCAATATTTTGCATGTGATGTATTCAAATTAAATAAAAAGCATATCACTATGGTTTTCACATTAAACCTTAGTTTAAAATTTGATTTACAAGTGAATGGAAATTGGTGTCTTGATTGCAGACTTTATTGGACTATGGCTAAAAGTTTGTTGTGGGTTTGTTTGAAGTAAGATATAGTGGAGGTATGATTACATTTTGTTTTTTGGAGGATTATTCTTAGGCGTTAATTGTAGAGTACTCATATGCACTATATTTTATCTTGTTATTTTTCTAAGTTTTCTTTTATGACAAGAAAAGTTGATTAATCAGTTTGTCGTTCATGATACTGCAAATGTGATTTATTTTATCTAGTAAATGTATTTGGCATTGATTTGTCAATCTTTATGCTTTTTGAAGGCACAAAAATCACAAGTCTTTTATGGATGTTGACATTGCTGCACGTGAGAACCTTATAGGAGGGGAAACATATCTAGATTTAGTTTTCAGGCTCGAGGTACGTATTTTTACTATTTTATATGAACCAGCTGTTTTGTCATACTGTTAGCTGTAATTGGGTTCTAGGGTCAGCCCTTATGATACTTTTTATGTTCAATATTTTATTTTTGCTCTGTATTTTGTTATGTATAACAAATTGATTTGTTCTATGAAAAGTAAAACAGATTATGCTTAGTTTTTATTGCATGTTTATTTATGTGGAAATTAAATGCATTGACATTTGGATTGCATGGGATGCATAATTGATGGACTCAAATATTTTGCATGTGATGTATTCAAGTTAAACAAAAAACATATGATGCGGAGGCTACAAGGATTCACACACATCAATTAGACAATAGGTCATTATCTAACTTTGTTTTGTAACAACACCCAAAAAGGCTCTCCAAGAGGAACTACTCCTTGTCAACTAATGACCCTTAATTTTTCCCAAATACCTTATCAATCTTGACATTGAATGAGCATCTACTGACTTATGAGAATGCCTTCAAGTAAAATCAGAAACATGGACTGAAATAACTGATCACCCATCAAACTCTAAATAGACCCATACCTTGCATTAGGTAGTCTCTCCTAGAAATCAGAAAACAGGGTATAAGGAACTCATGTCTTGAGTCCTTTCTTTGGTTTGTAAACTATTTTGAACCCTTTAAACAAATCTCCGAGTCACTACAAACCCCTATGAACATAGACTACCTTCTATGATGGTTCAAAACCCAATCAACATACATCCATAACCTCACTGTCTGATCAGCATTCCCTTATACAAAATTCATTCTTTGGAGGCTGATCAGCATTCCCTTATACAAAATTCTTTCTTTGGAGGCAACATTAGTGAAAGAGACTTTGACCATCCACTCTCCAGTCAGGGTGACTGTAATGTCCCCAATTGGGACCTTACTTAATTTATCCTAAATTTATCAATTAGGGTTTGGTTTGTAATGTTCATGATAGGATTAGTCATTTTATCTCATTAGATATAGTTATCTTTAACACTCATATCCAACCTTATTACTATTTTTAACTCCATGAAGGGAAGCGTAAACATTAGCCAAGGTGCCTAGAGACCACTGCAATGGGCTCCCTCAAAGTTTACAGGTCCAAGCCCAAACTATTGGGACACTGACCCCCACCTTATTTTGGGACAGATAGCCATTGCTTGGATTTAGACAAGCCCCTCCTTGGTAACACTTTAGTCTTCCTTCTTAGCTAAATAGTGATAGGTTCTATATATTTTCTTATTTTATTTTAATTAATATATATATATATATATTATCAATGTAGATGTTTACTCATTTATGAGTGCTATATATATATAATCTTCATTATCAGTAATATATATATTGATTGTCATTATGAGAATATATGAATATATATATATTAGATCTTTGGAATATATAGTATAGATTACTCAGATATATAATTTAGATGTATTTTTCATATATATAATAAATATTCATCATATATATATATATATATGATAATATTTAACCTTTCATCAGATTTTATTATTATTAATGTATATATATATATATATACATTTATGTATCTATATGTAATACCATTATTTGTTGGCATAGTAAGTAATTCATAGATATCCATTCCTTTATATCTCCCCATTCTTACGCTGGTATATATATCTGTAAATTTATGGTGTGTATATTCTCTTTGTTATTTGCCTTTAGATTGGAATGTCCTCTGTTTCTCTTTAGTGGCAACCCTCATATCTCCTGCGATATGAGTACGAGCCATCTATAATATACTCTGCAGTTAATATCTTCCTGTTTGTATATCCTCCAAACTTGCTGTGATCGTCTGTTTCATTCTAATCCTTGTCATATTCTTCCCTGTTATCTACCACCGTTAGTCAGTACTGATTGTAATATTTTTTAATTTCTTCTTTTCTTCCATTCTCCTCTCCGTTTTGGAGACAATGTTATTGCCATTTTATATTTGCATGACGTAATGGATCGCAACCATTCATTGTGTCTTTTAGACTCATGCTCGTCTGTTTAATTTATGACCGAGTCGCCATCATCCTCTCCATACCGCCATCGTTTCATATTCCTAAATAATACTGCGGTGATTATTACTACATAAGTCAATTACTTGTTGACTCCGTGGATTCCTTGGTTAATATTGTCGGCTATTACCTAGTTCATCGACTATTATTAAGTCTATCACATTATTATGAACAATTATAATAATATGGAGAATATTAAATATTTTATTAATTATCAATATAAAATTGTATTGATGTTTAATGATTGATTAATATAATGATTAGCAATGATATTAGTATTATTAATTATATGATATTGATCAATTATAATTTAATCTTATATTTCATTTCTAGAGGGGGATATCACAGTGACATATTCTTGACACTTACAGTGAACATGAATGAGATCAAGTTGCCTTTGAATACAAAACTTTTCTGACTGTCTCTGTCACAGTCATGACAGTTTGATTTTGTCTTTTATGATCAGAGACTTAACCAATTTAGAACCTTGCCAAGCGATTGAGGAAGGTTCTCCACTCCTTTCAAATGACCAATACAATGATCTTTTAACAGTTTACCTCCATATTCCAATGGTTCAAAACTATTGACTGTGATTGTAACATTCACTGTTATATGTGATTTGACAGTGATCTGCAGAAATGGGGACTTATCTCCAGTTAAGAATTTTTGTCAATACAATCAAAAGGTTCATTTGAAACTTGACACAGTCCTATTCAATTCCTTGAGTCATTAAAACTCCAATCATACCATCAATTAATCAAAATAGCATAGTAAACTGTCAAAAACATGAAATATTACCACACAGTCCGCCTAGGGCATCAATTATCTCCTTGTCGGCACAACCATTTTGTCTAACACCTCCACCATTTTAAAGAGAACTTCAAACTCTACCTAATTCCAAGGTTGCACAATTTTCGGATGGTTCATTTAGTAGCTATCCATTTCTGATTTGCCAAACCCTTGTTCTTGATGGTTCAACGGCAATTTTAAAAGAAATGTATCATTCTTTCACCACATTTAACAAGAGGACTTCAACCCAGGCTTAAAAGAAAGAAGAATCAATATGCTTTGATCTCAAAAAGGCTTCCAAGTCAGATCAATCCATTCTTTTGAATTACATGCTTCTGATCAGCAACAATGACAGAGATAGGTGTTTAAATCAGTATCTTTATTGATTCCTTTCTTGCAAAAAACACACTGCTCTCCTCGATCCAAAGGGGTTATTTAAACACATTTGAACCAGTTAAAACTGATTAACCAGTTCCCAACTTGGTTGATCTGTTGGATCCTTAATTAACATCATTTTGCAAATGTTGCAAAGGCATCTTTTGCAACTTTTTAACAACTTGTAATTTTAGCCACATAATGGACATCATTACATCAAACTTGTGCCATACATGGCCAAAATGGCTCAAAACCACTAATTCTACCTTAGTCTTACTCATTTGACCAATTTCACTAGGTTCGACCTACTAGGTCCTTATTGGCCTTACAATGACAATTTGGCTTATGAGCCTTACAAAATGACTTCAAATGATTACAAGTATCATCCAAATGGTCCAAGAGATCTTATTACATATTTGACTATCATTCAAGACACAAAATATTTCATAGGCTTCCTTTGACCTATAGGTGCCCCTGCACCAACATATCACTAAAGTTCTCTTACTAAAACTCAGTTTAAGAAAATGGTTTATAAGTGACTAGAACTTTCTGTCTTGATTGCAGGCTTTATTGGCCTATGGTTAAAAGCTTGTTGCAGGGCTGTTTGAAGTAGATACGGGGGAGGTATGATTGCAATATATTTTTTGGAAGACTATTCTAGGCATTAATTATAGAGTACTCATGCACTATACTTTTGATTTTTCCAAGTTTTTTTTTATAGGTGGAGAATTTGATTAATCAGTTTGTCTTTCATGATACTGCAAATGTCATTTATTCTATTTGGTAAATGTATTTGGCATTGATTTGGCAATATTTGTGCTTTTTGTTTGAAGGTTTTGGCAAAATATCACAAATCTTTTATGGTTGTTGACACTATTGCACGTGAAAACCTTACAGCAGGGGAAACATACCTAGATTTAGTTTTCAGGCTTGAGGTAGGTATTGTCTATGAACCAATTGTTTTGTGATTCTGTTAGCTATAATTGGGTTCTAGAGTCAGCCCTTATTATACTTTTATATTCAATATTTTATTGTTATTCTGTATATTTTGTTATATATATCAGCTTGATTTGTTCTAAGAAAAGTAAAACAGATTATGCATGCTTTTTATTGCATGTTTATTTATGGGGAAATTATATGCATTGACATCTTGATTGCATGGGATGCATAATTGATGGATTCCAATATTATGCATGTGACATAGTCAAGTTAAATATAAAGCATATTACTAAAGTTGTCACACTAAAAATTAGTTTACAAGTGAATGGAACTTAGTATCTTGATTGCAGGCTTTATTGGACTACGGTTAAAAGCTTGTTGTGGGTCTGTTTGAAGTAGATATCGGGGAGGTATGTTTACATTTTGCTTTTTTGAAAAGTATTCTTAGGCATTAATTATAGAGTACTCATGTGCTATACTTTATTTTGTGATTTTTCCAAGTTTTCTTTTATGGATTCAGTTTGTCTTTCATGATCTTCCAAATGTGATTTATCATATCTGGTAAATGTATTTGGCAATATTTGTGCCTTTTGAAGGTTTTGACAAAATATCACGAGTCTTTTATGGCTGTTGACATCGCGGCACGTGAAAAACTTATAGCAGGGGAAACATATCCAGATATAGTTTTCAGGCTCGAGGTAAGTATTGTCTATGAACCAACTGTTTTGTCAGCCCGTTTGCTATAATTGGCTCCAAGGGTTAGCCCTTATGATACTTTTTATGCTCAATATTTTATTGTTATTCTGTATTTTGTTATGTATAATAATTTGTTTTGTTCTAATAAAAGTAAAACAGATTATGCATACTTTTTATTTCATGTTTATTTATGGGGAAATTAAATGCATTGACATTTGGATTGCTCTCTCAAATATAATCAGTAATCGCTGTTTACTGTTAGCACTTTATGTCAGCCCCTTTTTTTCAAGAAGTTGAATTTAGGATTCATTTGGGTGAACTCGAATCTCACTTAGCTTCTCTTATTGATTCTTGTCATATGCAGTCGAAATGCACTTGTAACTCACACTTAATGATCAATCCCTCTGAATTTTTCCTCATAACTATAGATAGAATTCATTATATGGTTTTCATTGCTCTAGTTGACATTTGGTATGAATCAAACTTGGCCATGCACTATTAAATCAAAAGAAAAGGGCCCTGATCTAATTGTCTTGGAATAAGTATTCTAATTTCTTTCACTTGTTATCATTAATAGTTGAATCTCTACTCTGTTGTTATCTACAAAAACAATGGCCATAACTCTTGTCACTCAGATATAATCAGTAATCACTCTTTACTGTTGGCACTTCATGTCAACTCCTTTGTTCAATAACTTGAATTTAGAATTCATTTAACTTGAATCTCACTTAGCTCCTCTTATTGACGCTTCTCATATGCAGTCCTTTTTAACTTGTAACTCATACTTCAAGATCAATTCCTTTGATTTTCCCATAAATGAAGATAGAATTCTTGTTGGACAAATAAATAGTTCCAAGAAGGCTTATACCTGACAGAAGCTCCTAGATTAGTGGCACACTAGAATGACATTCCTGTGAATAATGGTTGCGAGGCACTAACGCTATTTATTGATGCTAGTTTTAAATGTCATTGAGTATTGCTCTTAATGTCATTAAGTACAACTACTAGAGTGAGTTGTGCTACTCTTGAAATGCTTGCATCATTAATGGTGATACGCTAATGATACTTATAGCATGAATGACATGACTAGCCAGTACAGGATACCATTACTTTTTTTCCTCCTTTTTGTTTTCTTTTTATGTCTTCTAGAGTGCCCGACCAAATGGAATGGACGGCTTTCTTTGAGATGCCAAAGTAAAGAAGGTCAAGCTCGAAAGTCGAAACACATGCAACAATTTAAGAGTTTGAGGATGAAGGACAAAGAAAATATCACATTTTATATACTTTACGTGGATGAAATTCTTAACACTATCTAGGTCCTAGAGAGAAGATCGAGGATGAAATAATTGTGATAAGTGTTGTACAATCTCTCCCGATGTAATTTGATGTGAATGTTTCTACATTTTCTACCACCAAAGAAATGAAGGATCAAGATACTTAGAAGATGAACGAGTTGTATGATATTCACACTATATAGGAAGTGAGGATTGAGAAGACATCAAAGAGGCTTTTAGAGCATCTAACAAAATGAAGAATAGAAAACCTAAATCAAGTGAAAGTTCAAGTGATGGAGAAGAAGCTCACTTTGTGAGGATGCTCAATAAAGGATCTAGCAAAGGTAAGTATACTATAATATAGGTCATTTTGTGGCTAAGTGTCGTTAGGCTGAGGTGAAAGTAGTGAAGAGGAAGAAGACTATTAGCAAAAGAAAATGAAGGAAACACAACATGACAAGAAAATCTTCACACAAGGGAAGTATGAAAAGATGAACCTTCAAAAGCATAAGATGAGCATTTACAAACAAGAAGATAGTAGTCCATCTGGGGAAAGCGATAGAAGCTTTTGCAACATTGGTAGAGAAGAGATTCTATTCATGGCAATAGAAACAAATATTGACGCCCCACACTGTGATGATAGCGAAAAAGAAGAGGAGTTATAAGGAGAAGATGATGCCATAGTAGATTTGGAGAAAGAACTCATTTGTGCTCTAAAACTAAAACTAAGGGATCAAGAAGCTTAAGAAGAAGATTTTAACACAAACTACAAATTCAAGAGGATGATGTAGCTAAGGCAAAGTTTCCTCAAGATCTTGAAGAATTAGAAATAATGATCATGGATCTAAAGATTCAAATTGAGGAGGCAAACCAAATTGCAATAATAGTAAGAGGTCAACTAAAGGAAAAGGAATTGCATTGTGGTAAATTAGAGCTTGAATTTTTTCCATGAGGAAGGAGTTGGAAAAATCTAATGATCAATTCAATTGAAGCATGGATTTTGAATAGGGCACCAAAATATTTGTTAGACATTATCAACTCTGATATATATCACCTTTCATCAAGATTGGTCTTAGCTTTGAGGAACCTCGGAAGATGACCAAAGATGACATAAGTTCTAAAGCTACAAAACTACTAAAGAAGATGATTTAAGAAAGGTCTAAAGGCTATATAATGCTGTCAAGAACTCTATGAATAGTAGCAGCAAGAAGGAAGTAATATCTCACAAAAGAACAAATACCTCATAAAGACAACAATGAGAGATTTAGAAGATCATTCCCTCCAAGGTAGTGTCTTATGTGAAAATTCCATCATTCCTTCTTTGGCTAATTCTTTTGCAATTAGTTTGGACGTAAATTAGTTGATTATAGAATTTTTACAAGGAATGATTTGTTGAAAAGTTGTCATTGATGCCAAGTGAATAGACAAGATCGAGAAAATCATCATTGATGTTGAATTTATTAAAGTAAAAAAAGGTTATTGCAATATTTAAAGATTGAAAGCAATATATTATTGAGAAAGATATAAGGTTTATTATAGTAGACTTTATTGGAGACCAATACAAAAAGATTATGGTCGACTTTGTTTAATGCTGGTCAACTTTCTAAATGCCCATTAAATTTATTATGAAGAGGAGCTATTCTCTTATGAAGACCATCAAATGAATATTAAGGCTTGCAATTTACATATGCAACAATTTCATTAAAGAAAAAATGTGACTTGATTGGGCAGCAATCGTTATCAAAAACAGCAAAAAGAAACTAAAGACAATTGCACAATAGTTAGTTGATGTAAGACATTTTTGAAAGGTAGTGACCTTACTTTAGTAGCATTGTGATTACTTATGAAAGGTAGCGCTTTGGTTATTAGCAATTAAAAAAATCAATGATTCAAAATGCAACGTTAATCATAGAGCAATGATTAAGGTAAAGGGTGTGATTATGGAAAACGCAACAATGGCTATATGTCCATTGAGAAAGGATGCCTTTCTACATGGAGGCATCAAGGTATAAATGATATTTGAAAGTCATAGGAAGAGTGTCTGTGTTGAGTGTGAAGAATAAAATATATAATCATATGCACCAAACAAATGAAGAGAGAAGTTTAAGAAGATTGTTTCAAGATTAAATCAAGAGATTGTGAGAAGTTTTATTGCAAATTTATAATTAGTTTTATGAGGAGTTTGTAATCAGTTTTTTGGCAGATTTATGATCAACATTATAGTAGATTGGAGAAGAGAATTATAGGAGAATTTTAAAAAGAAATCTTTATTGAGGTTGGTGCCTCACATTGGTGATGTTGATGCCTCATATTGTAGGGTTTGGTGCTTACAAATTGGAGAAATTGAAGTTTATAAAGGGTTATGTTAGGTAAATCGATGTTGTATTGAACAAAGGAGATGAAAGCTCCTTATACAGATTTACAAAGATGATGTTTCTAAAAGAGATAATCATGAACTAAAGACCACTACATATTAACTAAGATGACCATTAAAGAAATATTGCAATATTCTAATACCCTTCCTTAATGGTCATCGTCTAACTACCTTACAGAACACTGTAGTGTCTTGTCGTCATAAATTCTTCATAACATTCTACTGTTGTTGAGACCCTCCCTGGATCTACATAATGTCAATGACCAGGAGTAGCCATTTCCATCTAGAAAAAATAGAGAATGCTGCCTCCTCCATCAAAATGCTTTACAACAACAGACAAGATCTTGCCAGATTACTCTGCCACTAACCCTCCCAAAATTTGTAAAACTTTTGACCATAAATCATCACAAAACATCCAACCTAATGTTGGATAACAAAGTTGTCTCTCCTTGTAGCTAGAGAGATTTTGAGGAAAAATCAGCAAACTCTCCTAATTTTTTATGGGAAAACATTATGAAAACCCATCAAAGAAACCTTCATGTGGCAAAACACGAGATTGTATGGTAAACAACATGTGCAAGCAACATGCAACTCACAAAATGCACTTGCAAGTACATGCAACCTTCGAAAATCAAAGACTTTTGCTCAAACCTAGAAATCACACGATCAAAACCCTTGAAAAGGCTTGGGATTTTCAGCAAAAAACTTTGAAGGTGAATCACAAAGTTTTCATAATATACTTCGAATGATTTTCATTTTAAAAAATCGAAAAACAAATTTCTGGAAAAAAATTTCAGATCAAAAGAGGCTCAAACTTTTCTTAAAAATTTCACCAAATCATATGAAATCCCATCGACTTGCTTTGATACCATGTTATGGTAAATCGATGTTGTATTGAACATAGAAGATGAAAGCTCCTTATATAGATTCATAAAGACGATGTTTCTAAAAAAACAATCGTGAACTAAAGATGAAAATGGAAACTACCTAATAAACTAAAGGCTAACTAAAATGACCATTAAGGAAACATTACAATATTCTAATCGGTTGGCTCCTACAAACATTGTAGAAAGAAGATTAATAAAAAAGTAATATTTTTTTTGTGGTTTTCTCTTGCAAAGGCTTCCACATAAATTCTGTTGTTATTATTTGATTTTATATATGTACTAATTTTGATTAAACCTTGAAGTGATTAAGTTAGTTTTAAAAGGTCGAATCATTTTTTTATATTGATTCATCCCCCTCTTAGTATAACCATGTGCTCTCCAATTTGTATCAAAGTTGGTTCCTTCAAATTAGTCTTTAGAAGGTATACCTAAAGAGCATGGACAAGAAGGATTCTCTTCCAACAAGACTTGATTGTTTGATGACACAAATTATGCTCTTTGGAGCTTAAGGATGAAAACTTATATAAATGCCCTAGAATTTGACATTTGACAATTAATGTTAAATGGATATAGAGCTCCATCAACTCCTACACATGTATGAAAAGAAGATTATCATATTCTTAAATGTGAAACAATCTTGAACTTGATATGTGGAACAAACTTTAGAGGGCCATTGATTAACAATCGTTTAATGATTTATGTGTTTTAATATAGTGGCCGATTTCTAAGAAATTAATAAAAGGACAACGATTATACTTGGTCATTGATGCTGGCTAATGCGTGAAAACACACACATAAAAGAATAGCGATTATAGTTTGTTATTAATGTTGGCCAATGTGTCGAGGAAAAGACATAAAAGAACAACGATTAGTTAGAAGATAAGTCAACAAATCAACTAAACAATAATTCATTAAGACGAGAAATGTAGTTATTATAAGGTGTCAAACAAATTAATATGTTGACTATTCATCCAAGAGGTGTAATTCTGATTAAGAGACTATTGTTCAAAATGTGCAATTTGACTTGAGATATATTTAGTTAACGAAAAATACTCCTCAAAGGGTGCAATTTATAAATTGACTATTATGAGTATAAATCAAGGGACATGTCCTAAGGAATGCATTCTCTCATGAAAGGGCATAAGGAAAGATACATAAGCAAATATTGTTTGAGAGTTGAGTGAACAAAGCAGATAAATCAAGTATATATGCCAGATCTAGAGAGAGTAATATAGGAGAAGATTATTTCAAATTTGATGAGAAGAATATGAGATCACAATAAATTTTGAAGAGGAGATTGTGATCATTTTATAGCAGATATGAGGAGAATACTAGTTTGGAGGAGAGTTATAGCTCTTGTGAAGACAATTTGAATGAGGAGTTGATGTCTCTAAAATTTGTAACAAACTATTTGATACAAGTATTTTTGCCGCAATTTTCTCTTGCAAGGGCTTGTACATAAAAGAAGTTACTCATTGTTTTCTCACATGTGCTACATTAGAAATAAAACATGATTGAATTGAATAAGTTTTAGAAAGGTAAACAAAACATTTTACTAATTCACCCCCCTAGTTGCACGCATGCCCTCCTGACCCTCCACTCCTCGCCTCTAGCCTCTCAGTATTACCATGTGCTCATCAATTGGTATCAAAGTCTGATCCTTCAAATCCACCTAACCCACTACTAGAAATATCTCAAATAGCACACATGGGTGGACAAGATGGATTCTCTTCAAACAAAGCTCCATTTTTTGATGGAACACATTATTCTTTTTGGAGCCTTAGAATGAAGACTTATATAAGTGCCCTAGTTCTTGAAGTTTAGTAATTAGTGGTATATGTATGTAGAGTTCCATCAACTCCTCCAATAGACGCAAGAGGAATGAAGGCATATGAAAGTAATGCAAGAGCCTAAAATGCATGTGGATTAACATAATAAGAACTTGTGAAGGTGACTTATGAGTGATGCATTGCAAATTTGCCAAGAAGATATGGGATAAATTGAGAAACATCTATGAAGTATTCACCAAAGTGATGAAAGCAAAACTTCAAACCCATAGAAGGGAATTTAAAACTCTCAAGGTGTTGAATGAAGAAAACATTGTGGCATATCTACTTCGAGTTGATGAGATATTGAAGTCTCTTCTTGAGATATTCAATTCTAAAGTCTCCACTATAGAAGAAATGAGGGACTTGGATAAATGAATTATTGATGAATTACATGGAATCTTATAGCATACAAAATGAGGATTGGAAAAAAGGATACATCTAAAGGAGAATAGAACTTCAAAGCTACAAGGAGATCAAAGGATAAAAATTTATGACATCTAAAAGCTCATAGGAAGAAACAAAGTACTAGGAAGCTAATTTTGTTCGAAAGTAAAAAAGAAAAATCAAAGGAAAATTTCCATTTAGATGCTTTAATTGTGGAAAAGTTGGACATTTTATTGAGAGTTATCTATATTTAAGAGAAGAAAGTGATAGTGATAACGAAGAAGAGTCTTATAAGGAAGGAAAACAAGCTTAGCCATGAATATGATGAGAACAATAAGAAAACTTAAGATTGCAACAAGAGCATTTATCCTTATAGAGATGATAACTCATTAAACGAAAGTGATTGGGATAGGTATAGTGAAGAAATGCTTTTTATAGCATTTGAAACAAAAGGCAATATCATAAATGCATTTGAAACTAGGGTTAATAAAAGGATTTACAATTCTTTTGCTCCTCTACAATGTTGAATGATATAAATACAATAACTATGGGCGCACAACATGTTTTGTAGAACCATCTTTGTAGATCTCGTAAAGCAAAGTATAAGGAGAGACATTCTTGTGAGACAGAAGGAGAAGAATTTAAAAGCACAACGAAAGAAGAAAGAAGATATAAGAGGAAGATCCACATTGATAAAAATTGCCTTACACGCTCAAGATGATGGAAAACAAGGATATGTAGATAGTGATTGTTCATGTCACATGACTCTTGACGAGTAAATCTCTCAAATTAATGAACATTGATGGAGGAACTATGAGTTTTGGAGATAATCATAGAAGCGTTATTGTTGGAAAAGAAACTATAAGTCTAGACAATGGAAGGACTAAAATAAACAATGTTTTGCATGTCAAACGTAAAGCACAGTCTTTTTGTGACGACCCTCAGATAATCATGTTACGTTGTCAATTAAGAACAACATTATTCTTGCCAATGTAATTGTATAAGAGAGTAATATTAATCAAAATGTTCAAATAAAATAAACATGATTAGAGAATAAAATAACACATAAAAATATATATGTTTATATATATAATAATATAAATATATAATTTAATATATTATCAAAATAATCTATAAATATTAGTTAATGAATACATATATTATTATAATATATATATTTATTAATATATTATCAAAATAATATATATATATATATATATAATAAATTAATAAACATATATTAATATATTATTACAATATGAAATACGATTCAAAGTTAAAGTTTTAAAATTAAATTATAAAAAGAATTAAGCCTTGTGAGGGGACTGCGACCATGGTCACAGCAACCAAAGGCTGCGACCCATGGTCGCACCCCCTCACGAGGGGAGGTAGCCAAACGCCACCATGGAGGGGGCGTGACTTCCCTCCCATGGTGGCACATATATATGTGCCCCCCTTTTGAATGAGAAGGGGAGGGAAGGTCAGATGGTGAATTCTTAATTAATGCATTCCTGGGTAATTCTGGATTTCTTTTATGGATAAATCTAAAACTATGATTTTATAATCAACATTAATGTTTGTATTTTTATATGTTCACTAAAGATGATGATGTGGATACCATATAGAATGAATCTTATATTCATTAGAGATGGATTCCTATATCTGGAGGGGGCTAGAGGAAATTTTTATAGTTTCCCTAGTCTCGAGATTGTTATAATCTCATGTAGGCAGTATATATACTGATACCGGTCATATGCATCTGCGTAGGCTTGGAGGGCATTTATTGCTTCCAAGAGATTCTTATGGGCAATGCTCTATGGGAAGACGTTCCGCGCTATGGGAAGACGTTCCAATAGTTCGACTGCTTAGAGTGGATCTTATATCCCCAAAGCCGAGAATTGGGAATTATGTGAAGTCTGACCTAAAGGCAACCCCTAAGAATCAAATCCCCTTACTAACTTAGAATAGTGTAAGAGTCATATAAATATTGTGTAGTATTTTCTACTAATGTCGGTTTTGCAGGAAATTACATAAGGAGAATAAGAAGGGACATTACAGTGGTATTAGAGCATAATCCTACCATCCTGTGGAAGTTAGTTCATGCAAACATACAAATGAAAGAAAGCCACAAAAGCTATGGCCAAGCACTTAGCGAATGAACTAAGAAGCTTCATGGAACAAACTAATGAGAGATTTGAGCGAACCAATCGATTAATTTCTTCAAGCCATCCAAAACATGAGCAATAACAATAACCACCATGGCCGACCCACTTCCTCGATAGGAAGAGATATCTGTTCTAATGACTATGAGAATGAGCACTCAACTCAAGATTCCACTACGAGACCAACTATACCATCATTTCTCCCGAGAGAAGAACCTTTTATAGAAGGAAAACCATCCACCACTCAGTAGAGGAGATTGCCCAAATGTATGCTAGCTTAGAAATGGAGATACAAAGACTCATACCCTTTAAAAAATACTATGAAACCAAAACCTTGGCAAGCCATGGTCCGAAAATAGATCACGAGGAAAGAGACATTAAAGCCAAGATAGGCAAAAATGTCCCTACCATACTTCGACGGGATAGGAAAAGAAATAACTCAAGCTTGGGTTCAAAAATTAGACACTTATCTTTTCCTCAGCCCTATGACTGAAGAAAATGCCATTAAGCTCGCCATAAGCCACTTGACCGGGGAGGCACACAATTGGTGGCACCATGGCATCATCACCCTGGGACTTAAAAGTATTAACACCTATAGTGAGTTCACTCAAAAACTCATTAGTCGGTTTGACCAAAGGGAACAAGAATGGTAGTTCCAAGAATTAACCCATCTCAAGCAAACATGAACTATTGAAGAATTTGCCAACAAATTTCAGAGTCTATCTGTCATGGTTCTCGACATATCCCATAAAAGGCGAGTCTACATGTTCATTGAAGGGCTCAAAGAACACATCAAGATAAGGGTGAGAGACCCTTTGAACCCCAAACTCTTGAAGATGCCATTAGGAAGGCAAAAATGATAGAATACGATACAACTAAAGAAAAGCAAAAAGACGTTTCCTCTAAGACACCAAATAGAGGCAAAGGTCCAAGGAGAGATCAATCAAAATGTTTCTTATGTCAACAAGCATGGAGTAAGGATCACTGGTGTAAGGAATGGGGTGCACTCATTGAGAAAGGGTTGCTCTTTAAATGCAAAGCACCATGGACTAAAGGTCACCAATGTAAAATAGGGCAAATGAAGAAAATGGAGGAAACACCAAATGAAGGGGGACCCATTACAAGAGCTAGGTTGGAAGAGCTAGAACATGGAACATTAGCCGCCATTGCCCAGGGGAATGAAAATAGACCCTTTCGACTTAGGGTCTAATCAAAGGACAAAAGATAATTGCCTTGGTGGACACGAGCCTCACATGACTTAATTAGCAAGCAACTCGTAGCAAAGAGAAAGATACCAACCCAAGAGTTCAAAGGGTTTGAAGTAATCATGGGCAACGGGACACTCAATCAATGTACTAGAATGGTACCCCAGTTAGAAGTCAAGGTGGGAGAACATATAATCAAAAGGAAATTCTTTGTGGTGAATTTGCAAAATGATATCATTCTAGGAATGCCATGGATAAACTCATTAGGGCAATTTATGATGGATGGACCAAATCTTGAAATTTGTTTTCAACATAAAGAGAAAGAAATAATATTGAAGGGAATGCTAGATGGCTCTCCAAAAGTGGTATCATGTAATAGGATGGAGAAAATCCTTAGGCATGATCAAGGAGAGTGGATGGCCCAATGTATGGTCCTTGATAAATCATCCACCCATGAATAGGAAATTCATATGGACATTCCTCCCATCCTTAGAAAATATAAAAAGGTCTTTGAAGATATTCCCCTGGGTTTACCCTCGAAAAGAGGATTCGAACACTGAATTGAACTAGATGAAGGAGCTAAACCTTTCATCACAACCCCTTATTGACACCCCCACAAATTTAAAGAAGAAATTGAAAGAACCATTAAAGAACTTCTAGAAATGGGTCAGATTCAACATAGCAGTAGTCCATTTGTTTCCTCCATAGTATTGGTAAAAACGAAAGATGGGACCATGAGAATGTGTATAGATTACAGAGCTCTGAATAAAACCACTATAAAAAACAGATATCCTATCCCTTGAATTAATGAATTAATGGATGAATTACATGGGTCCAAATATTTTTCAAAAATTGATCTTAGATTAGGATACCATCAAATTAGAATGAGAAAAGAGGATACACCCAAAATAGCTTTCAAGTGTCACTATGGACATTTTGAATTTTTAGTCCTACACTTTGGACTCATTAAACCTACCAGCAACTTTTTAGTTGTGTATGAATCATATCTTCAGACAACAGCTAAGGAAATTCCTACTTGTTTTTTTTGATGATATACTCATTTGTAGTGAGACATGGGAGAAACACCTCAAACACATCGAAGAAGTACTGAACATTTTAGAATCAGAGTCATTATATGCAAAAATTTCCAAGTGTGATTTTGGGTTAGAGGAAATCATCTAGTTAGGACACAAAATTAGTAAAGCAGAAGTAAGTGTAGATGAAGAAAAAATTAAGGTTATTAAAGAATGGCCAACCCCCAGAACCTTAACACAACTAAGGGGATTTGTGGGACTATGCAATTATTATAGAAGGTTTCTGAAGGGTTTTTCAAAAATTGCAGGCCCCCTCACCGATCTAACAAAAAAAGGAGCCTTCACTTGGAAAGATATGGCCCAACAAGCTTTTGAACAACTTAAGGTAACTATGAGCTCCTGCCCAATCCTGGCTATACCCGACTCCTCCATGCCCCTTGAACTTCAATGTGATGCCTCCGGGGAACGTATTGGGGCTGTACTCATGCAGAAGAATCTCCCTACAACATTTGAAAGTCGCAAACTCAGGGGAAAGACACTTCCATTTATGACAAAGAGATGCTCGCCATAATGTATGCCTTAGCCAAGGTTCACCAATACGTACTTTGTGGGAAGTTTATTGTGAAAACAGAGCACAACAATTTGCGTTTCTTCTTAAGTCAAAAGGACCTCAATGACAAACAACATAAATGGGTAAGAAAAATACAAGCTTATGATTTTGATATAGAATATGTAAAAGGGGTGAATAATGGCGCCGCAAATGCACTATCTAGAAGGGCACACCTCAATGCCATCACTAGTATCTCTAAGGATTGGAAAGAAGAGATCATCAGGGAAATATGATCAAGACTCACAAGCAAAGGAAATTCTAGAAGGTAACCCACCTAATGAAAACTATAATGTTAGAGATAATCTCATATTCTATAAGGAAAGAGTGTATATGGCTCCCTAGTCTAAATTCAAAAACAAAACAAAACAAAACATTTTACTAATTGAATTGAATAAGTTTTAGAAAGGTAAACAAAACATTTTACTAATTAACCCCCCTAGTTGCGCGCATGCCCTCCTGACCCTCCACTCCTCACCTCTAGCCTCTCAATATTACCATGTGGTCATCAATTGGTATCAAAGTCCGATCCTTCAAATCCGCCTAACCCACTACTAGAAATATCTCAAATAGCACACATGGGTGGACAAGATGGATTCTCTTCAAACAAAGCTCCATTGTTTGATGGAACACATTATTCTTTTTGGAGCCTTAGAATGAAGACTTATATAAGTGCCCTAGTTCTTGAAGTTTAGTAATTAGTGGTATATGTATGTAGAGTTCCATCAACTCCTCCAATAGACGCAAGAGGAATGAAGGCATATGAAAGTAATGCAAGAGCCAAAAATGCATGTGGATTAACATAATTAGAACTTGTGAAGGTGACTTATGAGTGATGCATTGCAAATTTGCCAAGAAGATATGGGATAAATTGAGAAACATCTATGAAGTATTCACCAAAGTGATGAAAGCAAAACTTCAAACCCATAGAAGGGAATTTGAAACTCTCAAGGTGTTGAATGAAGAAAACATTGTGACATATCTACTTCGAGTTGATGAGATATTGAAGTCTCTTCTTGAGATATTCAATGCTAAAGTCTCCATTATAGAAGAAATGAGGGACTTGGATAAATGAATTATTGATGAATTACAGGGAATCTTATAGCATACAAAATGAGGATTGGAAAAAAGGATACATCTAAAGGAGAATAGAACTTCAAAGCTACAAGGAGATCAAAGGATAAAAATTTATGACATCTAAAAGCTCATAGGAAGAAACAAAGTACTAGGAAGCTAATTTTGTTCGAAAGTAAAAAAGAAAAATCAAAGGAAAATTTCCATTTAGATGCTTTAATTGTGGAAAAGTTGGACATTTTATTGAGAGTTATCTATATTTAAGAGAAGAAAGTGATAGTGATAACGAAGAAGAGTCTTATAAGGAAGGAAAACAAGTTTAGCCACGAATATGATGAGAACAATAAGAAATCTTAAGATTACAACAAGAGCATTTATCCTTATAGAGATGATAACTCATTAAACGAAAGTGATTGGGATAGGTATAGTGAAGAAATGCTTTGTATAACATTTGAAACAAAAGGCAATATCATAAATGCATTTGAAACTAGGGTTAATAAGAGGATTTACAATTCTTTTGCTCCTCTACAATGTTGAATGATATAAATACAATAACTATGGGTGCACAACATGTTTTGTAGAACCATCTTTGTAGATCTTGCAAAGCAAAGTATGAGGAGAGACATTGTTGTGGAACAAAAGGAGAAGAATTTAAAAGCACAACGAAAGAAGAAAGAAGATATAAGAGGAAGATCCACGTTAATAAAAATTGCCTTACACGCTCAAGATGATGGAAAACAAGGATATGTAGATAGTGATTGTTCATGTCACATGAATCTTGACAAGAGTAAATCTCTCAAATTAATGAACATTGATGAAGGAACTATGAGTTTTGGAGATAATCATAGAAGCATTATTGTTGGAAAAGGAACTATAAGTCTAGACAATGCAAGGACTAAAATAAACAATGTTTTGCATGTCAAAGGTAAAGCACAATCTTTTTGTGATGACCTTCAGATAATCATGTTACGTTGTTAATTAAGAACAACATTATTCTTGCCAATGCAATTGTATAAGAGAGTAATATTAATCAAAATGTTCGAATAAAATAAATGTGATTAGAGAATAAAATAACACAAAAAAAATAAAATATTTATATATATAATATTATAAATATATATTTAAATATATAATTTAATATATTATCAAAATAATATATAAATATTAATTAATGAATATATATTATTATATTAATATACTATCAAAATAATATATATATTAATTAATAAACATATTTTAATATACTATTACAATATGAAATACGATTCAAAGTTAAAGTTTTAAAATTAAAATATAAAAAGAATTAAGCCTCGTGAGGGGACTGCGACCATGGTCATAGCAACCAAAGGCTGCAACCCATGGTCGTACGCCCTCACGATGGGAGGTAGCCAAATGCCACCGTGGAGGGGGCATGACTTCCCTCCCACGGTGTCACATATATATGCGCCCCCCTCTTATGAGAGAGAGAGAGAGCCCCTTATGAATGAGAAGGGAAGGGAATGTCAGATGGTGAATTCTTAATTAATGCATTCTTGGGTAATTTTGGATTTCTTTTATGGATAAATCTAAAACTATGATTTTATAATCAACATTAATGTTTGTAGATTTATATGTTCACTAAATATGATGATGTGGATACCATATAGAATGAATCTTATATTCATTACAAATGGATTCCTATATCTGGAGGGGACTACAAGAAATTGTTATAGTTTCCCTAGTCTCGAGATTGTTATAATCTCATGTAGGCAGTATATATACTGATACCGGTCATATGCATATGCGTAGGCTTGGAGGGCATTTATAACTTCCAAGAGAGTTTTATGGGCAGTGCTCTATGGGAAGACGTTCTGATAGCCCGACTTCTTAGAGTGGATCTTATATCCCGTAAGCCGAGAATTGGAAATTTTGTGAAGTCTAACCTAAAGGCAGCCCCTAAGAATCAAATCCCCTTACTAACTTAGAATAGTGTAAGAGTCATATAAATATTGTGTAGTATTTTCTACTGATTTCGGTTTTGGAAGGAAATTACATAAGGAGAATAAGAAGGGACATTATAGTGGCATAAGAGCATAATCCTGCCATCCTGTGGAAGTTAGTTCATGCAAACATACAATGAAAGAAAGGCACAAAAGCTATGGCCGAGCAATTAGCGAATGAACTAAGAAGCTTCATGGAACAAACTAATGAGAGATTTGAGCGAACCAATCAATTAATTCTTTAAGCCATCCAAAACATGAGCAATAACAATAACCAACATGGCCGACCCACTTCCTCGATAGGAAGAGATATCTGTTCTAATGACTATGACAATGAGCACTCAACTCAAGATTCCACCATGAGACCAACTATACCATCATTTCTCCCGAGAGAAGAACCTGTCATAGAAGGAGAAGAACCATCCACCCACTCAGTAGAGGAGATTGCCCAAATGTATGCTAGCTTAGAACTAGAGATACAAAGACTCATACCCTTTAAAAAATACTATGAAACCAAAACCTTGGCAAGCCGTGGTCTGAAAATAGATCATGGGGAAAGAGACATTAAAGCCAAGATAGGCAAAATGTCCCTACCATACTTTGATGGGATAGGAAAAGAAACAACTCAAGCTTGGGTTCAAAAACTAGACACTTATCTTTTACTCAGCCCTATGACTGAAGAAAACGCCATTAAGCTCGCCATAAGCCACTTGACCGGGGAGGCACACAATTGGTGGCACCATGGCATCATCACCCTGGGACATAAAAGTATTAACACCTATAGTGAGTTCACTCAAAAACTCATCAGTTGGTTTGACCAAAGGGAACAAGAATGGTAGTTCCAAGAATTAACCCATCTCAAGCAAACATAAACTATTGAAGAATTTGCCAACAAATTTCAGAGTCTATCTATCATGGTTCTCGACATATCGCAAAAAAGGCGAGTCTACATGTTTATTGAAGGGCTCAAAGAACAGATCAAGATAAGGGTGAGACCCTTTGAACCCCAAACCCTTGAAGATGCCATTAGGAAGGCAAAAATGATAGAATACGATACAACTAAAGAAAAGCAAAAAGACGTTTCCTCTAAGACACCAAATAGAGGTGAAGGTCCAAGGAGAGATCAATCAAAATGTTTCTTATGTCAATAACCATGGAGTAAGGATCATTGGTGTAAGGAATGGGGTGAACTCATTGAGAAAGGGTTGTTCTTTAAATGCAAAGCACCATTGACTAAAGGTCACCAATGTAAAATAGGGCAAATGAAGAAAATGGAGGAAACACCAAATGAAGGGGGACCCATTAGAAGAGCTAGGTTGGAAGAGCCAGTTTTGGGAACATTAGCCACCATTGCCCAGGGGAATGAAAATAGACCCTTTCGACTTAAGGGTCTAATCAAAGGACAAAAGATAATTGCCTTGGTGGACACAAGAGCCTTACATGACTTCATTAGCAACCAACTCGTAGCAAAGAGAAAGATACGAACCGAAGAGTTCAAAGGGTTTGAACTAATCATGGGCAACGGGACACTCAATCAATGTACTAGAATGGTACCCCAATTAGAAGTCAAGGTGGGAGAACATATAATCAAAAGGAACTTCTTTGTGGTGAATTTGCAAAATGATCTCATTCTAGGAATGCCATGGATAAACTCATTAGGGCAATTTACGATGGATAGGCCAAATCATGAAATTTGTTTTCAGCATAAAGGGAAAGAAATAATATTGACGGGAATGCTAGATGGCTCTCCAAAAGTTGTATCATGTAATAGGATGGAGAAAATCCTTAGGCATGATCAAGGAGAGTGGATGGCCCAATGTATGGTCCTTGATAAATCATCCACCCATGAATAGGAAATTCATATGGACATTCGTCCCATCCTTAGAAAATATAAAAAGGTCTTTGAAGATATTCCCCTGGGTTTACCCTCGAAAAGAGGATTCGAACACTCAATTGAACTAGATGAAGGAGCTAAACCTTTCATCACAACCCCTTATTGACACCCCCACAAATTTAAAGAAGAAATTGAAAGAACCATTAAAGAACTTCTAGAAATGGGTCATATTCAACGTAGCAGTAGTCCATTTGTTTCCTCCATAGTATTGGTAAAAATGAAAGATGGGACCATGAGAATGTGTATAGATTACAAAGCAGTCCATTTGTTTCCTCCACAGTATTGGTAAAAACGAAAGATGGGACCATGAGAATGTGTATAGATTACAGAGCTATGAATAAAAAGACTATTAAAAACAGATATCCTATCCCTAGGATTGATGAATTAATGGATGAATTACATGAGTCCAAATATTTTTCAAAAATTTATCTTGGATCAGGATACTATCAAATTAGAATGAGAAAAGAGGATAGACCCAAAATAGCTTTCAGGTGTCACTATGGACATTTTGAATTTTTAGTCCTACCCTTTGGACTCATTAACCTACCAACAACTTTTTAGTCATGTATGAATCATATCTTCAGACAACAGCTAAGGAAATTCCTACTTGTTTTTTTTAATGATATACTCATTATAGTGAGACATGGGCGAAACACCTCAAACACATCAAAGAAGTACTAAACATTTTAGAATCAGAGTCATTATATGCAAAAATTTCGGAGTGTGAGTTTGGGTTAGAGGAAATCATCTACTTGGAAAGATATGGCCCAACAAGCTTTTGAACAACTTAAGGTAACTATGAGCTCCTGCCCAATCTTGGCTATACCCGACTCCTCCATGCCCTTTGAACTTCAATGTGATGCCTCCGGGGAAGGTATTGGGGCCGTACTCATGCAGAAGAATCTCCCTACAACATTTGAAAGCCGCCAACTCACAGAAGGGGAAAGACACTATTCCATTTATGACAAAGAGATGCTCGCCATAATGTATGCCTTAGCCAAGTTTCACCAATACCTAGTTTGTGGGAACTGTATTGTGAAAACAGAGCACAACAGTTTGTGTTTCTTCTTAAGTAAGAAGGACGTCAATGACAGACAACATAAATGGGTAAGAAAAATACAAACTTATGATTTTGATATAGAATATGTAAAAGGGGTTGAATAATGGTGCCGTAGATGCACTAATGGTGCCGTAGATGCACTATCTAGAAGGGCACACCTCGATGCCATCACTAGTATCTCCAAGGATTGGAAAGAAGGGATCATCAGGGAATATGATCAAGACTCACAAGCAAAGGAAATTCTAGAAGGTAACCCACCTAATGAAAACTATAAAGTTAGAGATAATCTTATATTCTACAAGGAAAGAGTGTATATGGCTCCCTAGTCTGAATTCAAAAACAAAATTCTCCAAGAACTTTACAACCCCATAGCTGGACATCAAGGGTATTATAAAACCTGTTGACATCTTTAAGTTGTCATTGGTTAAGTTAAAAGCAAACATCAATCCCACTGGTGAACTTGTAGACTAATTGTATCAACTAAAGCAATAGATAAAAGGACTCAAAGAGAGAAATGAGACACTTAGAAGATACAATGAGAGCTCATAAAAGCTTGATGAGCAACTGAGAGCTCAAAGAAAGCACAAGGATCCCACAGGACTTGGGTTCACCAGTCAAAGCAGCAAGGGAACCGGTGAGTCATCTGGAGTCAAGAAAGGCAAGAAGTAAAAGAAGAAATTGCTAGAACATAGGGGTAAAAAGTTCTTCAAAACCTCTTGCAATCACTGTGGTAAACCGGGTCATAAAAGAAATGACTGCAGAAATATGTTGGTAAAACCAATGACTACTAATAGTTACTGCATAAACTGTTACAAGTATGGCCATAAGACTTCTGAGTGTAGGTCTCATTCCAATAGTGTGTCCAGTGGAAGCAATGGTAGCTTCAAAGGTTACTGCCATGCATGCAACAAATTTGGACACAAGGCTGATGAATGCAGATCCAAAACTATGGCATTCAGATCCCCACCGAGACCAATATTCCCTAAGAGGAAAAAGAACCTGAGCATAACCAATTGTGCCAGCTGTGGCATACATAGCCATAATGACTCCTGGTGTCATTCACCTAAGATAAGAAGGGTAAATCCATGGAAGGAAACTGGGATAGTCTGTTACACTTGCAACAAAGTTGGACATCTGGCCAAAGATTGCAAGAACCGACCCTTGAACAAAAAAAGGGGACCGGTCAAACCGGCAAACAAGACCCTGTCTCCCAATCAAAAGGGCAACAAGGGAAAAGAGACCAAGAAAGAAGTCAAGAAGATTTGGTTCAAGAAGGAATCAAAGAGCTCCGTTGAGGAGAAGACAAAGGGAACATCATCATCTGCTGATGGTGCTATCTCTTCATCAAACTGAGCCCAAAAGCTTAGAGGAAACTTGTAGTCCGCCTACTGTTCCCGATAGGACTGTTGAGCAATAAACTCACACAGTCATAAAGTAAAACCGGAAGAAGTTACTGGTCTATCATATGAACTGGAAGGTAAGTGCAGTCATCTCAATCGAGGTTTGATCAACAGGTAAATACTTGAAAATCGGTTGTCGAAGAAAAGATTACGTAAGGTAATTAATGCTATAGCTATTAACAAATGTTACTGTTTGGTATTTACTGTTATACCCTAAATCTATATAAGGGAAGGATGATTACTTTTTTCACTTTACTTTGCGAATTGTGAATTTTGATTTCTTATGTTTGAGTAATCTTCTTGTGCTTTGATTCATGCTCATTGATAAGTTATCGCTGTAAAACCGATCAAGTGATTCTCTGTGTAGACCGGTTAAAAGTGATGACATCATCATCTTCTGTCGTCAAGTTGATCTAAGGAAACCAATTCAACCGAACCGTTTACAACATCATGCCAGTGCAGAACAGGGAAAATGACATGTCAGGTGTGCTATCATCGGTGCCTGATGGAGTTTTGATGATCGAAGATGTTACTGCGTTTATTCATGCTAAGCAAGAAAAGTTAGGTGAAACCTTCATCCAAAGCGAGTACCTCTCGCTATGCCAAGATGGAAAGCTCCAAGATAAGTATGCAAAGCTAGTGCCTTTAGGGTTAATCAATGGAGTTTGTTATCCAACCGTGTTTCAACTGGATTGGATAAGATTGGTTCTAAGTCGGGTACACGAACTAGGGTTCTGGCTAGCAAAAGGTGCATGCACACCAATCACCAAGGAGGATCTGCGAAGGGTTACCGGGTATAGCGACAAAGGAGAAGCTCTTACCCTCAGAACCACTACGAATGTTGTTGCCGCAAGGTTAACAAAATCGAAGTCCGATAGTCGATTGATGATTGTCAATGATATAGAGGATAAGGGAGTTTGGTTTGCCTCTGCGGTGATAGGGTATAAAATTTATCAATCGAGCAATCTCAACAGTGTGCCGGGAGGAACCATTCATGCCGCACATCGGATCATGCATGAAAACGCGCAGTATGATATTTGCGCCATGCTTCGAGGGCAGATTTTTAAAAATTTAAAGAAGCTCGGTATTGTGAAGAAGAAGTTCCTAAAATATGGAACCCTACTGGTATGTCTATTCTTTTATTATCAAAATTTCTTTCCAAGAGTAGGCAAAGTAACATGGGAAACCGATAGACCAGTAATGATTCAAATAAGTGATATGGCCAACAGATTGGGAAATCAATTTAGTAATGTAATGACCGAATACTTTGAGGCCTTCCAGTTGAGGATGCACGTAGGGGAAAGAATTCCCTCCACTATTGTTGATTCATACAAGGATGAGGTGTGTTTTTTTGTCACCACCGATCATTGTGTTATTCAGGCTGTGGAACCCAGAATTGAGTACGCACCAGAGCTCGGCTATGAAGTTTCTAGCAAGGTTGCGAAGGCTCATGCAAAAGCTTTGCAAGGGAGTGATCTAGATCTCTCTTCATACCGGTTTGGGACCTATGAGGAAATTCTGGAAAATTTGAAGAAGTTGTCAGTAAAAGAACCTAAAAAGGTATATGTAAAGAGGTCTCCCACACCGAAGAAGAAACCAGTGACAGAAGAACCTAAAGTTCAAAAGAGAAGAGCACAACTAGTGTCTAGCAAACAAGGAGAAGAATAGGAAGAGATAGGAACTGAAGACACAACTCCCCCTGTCCGAAAGAGGAAATATGCTAAACCGGTGAAAGAGGATGCACCAAGAGGAAGGAAACCTACAAGTGATGAATTTGTAAAAATTATGAAAGAAACAAGCGGTAAGGGAACGGTCGAAAGGAGGTATGAACTGGCTAATGGAGAAGATAGGAGAAAAATACAAGAAGTTGTAGTTCATTGTATTCATAAGTTCAACCTAACTCTTACTGAACTTCATAAGACTGTACCTAACGATCTCCAAGAGATTCTTGAAGCAAGATGGAAAGCTTCAATGGAAAAAGAAAAAGAACTAAGATTTAGGGCTTTGCTTGAAGTCCAAAATCATCTAACATTGGACGAGGCAACACAACAAGCATCCCTGCACAAGGAAAGTTTCCTGATACAGAAAAGGATAAGTCAAGTACTTGTTGGAGATGTGGACAAGGTGCATGGAGAAGGTGTCGTTACTTGGACAAAACTTCTTCAACGACAACACCAGGCAGAAGAAGAATGCCAGAAAACCACAGAGCCACTGGTCAAAGATACCAGTAAAGGAAACGGGATATTGGGAGTTGAGGCTCCGGGGAAAGCAAAGGTATCGACTAAACAGGTCATCGTCGATACACTGATGACAAAGGTAAGAAAACTAACTTTCGCAACCGAATTGGAAGCTAAGAAAAGCAAAGTTAGCGAAATTGTGGTTAACATAAGCAAGATGTCAACTCGACAACTCAAAGAGCTCACTAAGAGGAAATAGGACATGGTCCTCTGTAGTGTAAAGAACATCTTGTACAACTTTGTACCGGATGTAGACATTGATGAAGATGAACCTATTTTTTATCAATTGGAAATATTGGCACAAGCAATAGGAGAAGATATCACCGATTCGGAGACAATAGCCATTGATCATTATGAGAAGAAGCGAGTAGAAATTCTACATAAACAGGTTGAAGAATTAAAAACAATTGTATCTACAAATACAAGAGGACTCCAACAACAGATACAGGAAGCAAGAGGTTTACTCACAAGGACTTCAAACTTTGAAGACTTTGTTCAGGATATCACTGAAAAGACATCTAAAACCTCAGAAGAAATAAGAATTCTTTCATCCAATTTTGATGTAAAGAAAACATCTACAACAGAATACAGCAGAGAAATGACCAATCTTGCTCTATGTCTCAGAAAAGCTTTAGAAGATAAGAATCCAAGATCTCATTGGATTCCAATTATTTCTTGCCCCAACATTTGATCTCATGCAAATGATTGCAATTGAGGCATACAACCTGATCAAGGAACCGGACTACAAAACCGTAGAAGACATGGAAAACATAATTGTATTGTTGCAAGCAACACAGAAAAACTTGGAACACGTGACCGGTCAATGGAATCCATTTTTTCAATCAGCGAAGAAAATTTACAAGGATATCTTCACAAAGTTACAGATATAAACCGGAATATACTGTAACTACCCTTTCTCTATGCGCTTGTAACAAGACTCCTAACAGGGTCTAATATCTCTAACTAGATACTTTATATTAGTGGATCATTTTGTGGATACCATCCCCACTGGGGTTTTCCCTTGGCCAGGGTTTCCCTAGTTAATAAATAAGGATGTTATGAGTTACATTGCTTCATGGTTGTGTTTACTTTTTAGCTTAATCGTATATGCATGTTTAAAGATTGTTAAAAGTATCCATAGTTGGCAAAAGTTTGGGGAAGTACCTGTTGACATTGAACAGGACAAGCCAACGGAAGATCAACCAAAACTAGAAAAGACACAGAAGGAACCGGTAGATGTTCCAAGCTCTTCTTCATCCAAAAGAAAACTGAAGAAAACTAACTTTCACAACCGAATTGGAAGCTAAGAAAAGCAAAGTTAGTGAAACTGTGGTTGACATAAGCAAGATGTCAACTCGACAACTCAAAGAGCTCACTAAGAGGAAATAGGACATGGTCCTCTGTAGTGTAAAGAACATCTTGTACAACTTTGTACCTGATGTAGACATTGATGAAGATGAACCTGTTTTTGATCAATTGGAAATATTGGCACAAGCAATAGGAGAAGATATCACCGATCCGGAGACAATAGCCATTGATCATTATGAGAAGAAGCGAGTAGAAATTCTACATAAATAGGTTGAAGAATTAAAAACAACTATATCTACAAATACAAGAAGACTCCAACAACAGATACAGGAAGCAAGAGGTTTACTCACAAGGACTTCAAACTTTGAAGACTTTGTTCAGGATATCACTGAAAATACATCTAAAACCTCAGAAGAAATAAGAATTCTTTCATCCAATTTTGATGTAAAGAAAACATCTACAACAGAATACAACAAAGAAATGACCAGTCTTGCTCTATGTCTCAGAAAAGCTTCATAAGAGAAGACTAAGAGAATCCAAGATCTCATTGGATTCCAATTATTTCTTGCCCCAACATTTGATCTCATTCAAATGACTGCAACCGAGGCATACAACCTGATCAAGGAACCGGACTACAAAACCGTAGAAGACATGGAAAACATAATTGTATCGCTGTAAGCAACACAAAAAAACCTGGAACACGTGACCGGTCAATGGAATCCATTTCTTCAATCAGCAAAGAAAATTTACAAGGATATCTTCACAAAGTTACAGATATAAACCGGAATATACTGTAACTACCCTTTCTCTATGTGCTTGTAACAAGACTCCTAACATGGTCTAATATCTCTAACCAGATACATTATATTAGTGGATCATTTTGTGGATACCATCCCCATCGGGGTTTTCCCTTTGCCAGGGTTTCCCTAGTTAATAAATAAGGGTGTTATGAGTTACATTGCTTTATGGTTGTGTTTACTTTTTAGCTTAATCGTATATGCATGTTTAAAGATTGTTAAAAGTATCCATAGTTGGGCAAAAGTTTGTGGAATACTGATTCACCTCCCCCTCTCAGTATTTCCTATTTCGATATGATTGATGAATGTGTTTGGTTGAGGAGTTTATTAGAAAATACCAATTATTCAAGGATTATGGTATTGAGTCAAAACTCGATACAAATGGAATAAATATGGAATAAACTTGAGAAAAGACATATGTCTAAGAGGGTGCAACCATTCGACTTTGCAAGGTATATAATGGGTCAATCAAAGCATCAATATAGAATGGATTTGGCTGATCAAAAGGGTTGGTAAAATTATTTTTTATATATTATGTAAGGAATTAGAGATATATAAGGTGGGTACTCATTCCAAGGACATGAAGAGAAGAAAAATATGTCCGATCTAGTACATATATGCTATAGTATTAATATCAGTGAAATTATATATATATATATATATATATATATATATACCAGATTTTTACAATGATTTGTAGACAAGGCGCTCAGATAAACTTAGATACTAAACAGAGGGTCTGATTTCTGATCAGAGCAAGGATCTGAGAGCATACTCTCTACCCGCTCTCTACCTGTAGACCACTTAAAACTCTTAGACTTGCCTAAAGACACGATGTCCTTAACAAAGACATCCTTCCTTATTTATAGCCTCCTTCAGCAGACTTTATCTTTTTATAAATTAAAGAGCTTTGAAATCTGTCGTTCAAGGTTGACACCAAAGCAGGGAATAACTTTACGGAAGTGGATGCCATGTGACTAGCATATCTAAATTGGATAGTGGGAAATCGGGATGGACCCCAATATCCACTAAAACAATAAAATTACCGACGAACGTGAAGAACCATCTCACGTACACGTCCCTTTACATTCGAAAGGGAATACAGAGATTCCTCCTTTTTGTTAACCATGGAGAGGGAGCCATGTGTCCCTTTGAGGAATAGGACAAAACCTCTTTAAATGGTACTTGGGTCTACCTCTAGTTTTGTTTAAGCAGACTTTGATTACTGAAGTGATGGTGTAGAGGATCTGCTGGATCTGGCCATTTCCAGAAAATTCACTGTTGTGCCAGGAGCTTTGGTCGACGAGGAAGATAATCTTACGTAAAAGGATCAGGTTGGCAGGTGTGTTCTGTAAAACTTCAGACAGCTTCTTGGAGATTAATGCATGTGTGATAGCATTCTGCAGCTGTCATGAAGTCAGGTTCAGGTGGATCGGGACCATATAATTGAAAAAGATTTAGGTTTATGAGAGTATGCCTTGGTTCCAAATACATCTTGGTAAGGTGAGAATGATAATAATCACGTAGATACTCTTGAAAGTTATGGAAACTTTGTCCTCTGCTCAGGTTCTGATAAATATGTTGGTAATGGAAAATCTATCCGGTTTGGTTGGGAAACCTTTACGTGGCTTGGAAGTATGTTGGCCACTCAACAACTGTGGCTTCAGAATTTCCTATACCAAATCTGATCATAATTCTTTCTTTGATTTCTTGATCACTGACTTGTGCTTGATCTCTTAGGATGACTCCAAAGTTTAAGAGTCGTTGCAGACTGTCAAAATAAAGAGTACGATGACAATTGAAGGAATTTATTGTCATTATTCACTGGTTGTGCTCTTCGTAAGATCCATGACCAAGAATGGTTCCTGCATAATGTAATCTTTCTCTGATCATCTTGACATTACGTAGTCGTTGATTCCTGGGGTCTTCACCTGCTTCATATTGTTGAAGAAGACGGGCTGCAGTTGTTGCTTTGGCCCAAGTTCGGCTGGAGTCAGGAGCAGTGTTTCAGACTTGTTCTACTAAATTAAGTAACTGCTCAGTTTGATCAGCGAGCACATTTTTCTTACCTTCAACATGTTATGTGATAAAATCAAAGGTATCCAGAAACTGTTGCCAACGAAGTAGTCTACCTCGAGCTACTTTATTTTTTGAATCATTTTTGAAGAAGCCTGGAATATGTCTAAGATCCCTTCGTAACAAGAACTTGTTGTCAGCAATGAATATTTGGAATTTTTAAAAGGCTCTAATGATAGCAAGCAATTCTTTGTGAGTACTATTGTAATTTATTTCAGAGCCTTTAAAACTGCCAGATCTGTATCTTACAATCTCTTCTCTGTCATTCACCACTTCTTTGAGAACTTCTCCCCATGCGTATTCACTGGCATTTGTTTCAATAATCTTCCTACCTTTCCCTGGAAATTTGAGTGTGGGAAGTTGCTGACACTACTGTTTTACCTTTTCAATAATCTGAAAATGTTATGCAGTCCAAGGAGGTGTATTTTTCTGGATGAGCTTATCGAGTTCAAGTCTGGCCTGTGCGATATTGGCATAGTATCCTGCAACATAATTTATTAGCCCCAAAAATCTCTGTAGACTTGGTTTGTCTTTGACTTGTACATTGACAATTTTTTTAAGGATATGAGGCTGAACATTCATATGACCTCTGGCGAGATTTGGGCACCTATAAAAGTCAGGGAGTTGGTATGCCATGAAACTTTTTCAGGATTAAGACACATACCATGACTTCGACAAATATTCAAGAACTTCTGAAGATGGGTACAATGATTTTTTTTAACATTGACTGAAAATTAATGTCATCTATGTATGGTTGTATGAACTTGTTATAAGGTTGAAAAATGGAATCCATAAATCCCTGGAAAATGGATGGGGTTGTTTTGATTCCAAAGGGTAAGACATTCCATTCATATAAGCCTTGAGGAACAGGAAAAGCAGTTTTGTATCTTCCTCTGCAACCTGTATTTGCCAGAATCCTTTTGTAAGATCAAATTTACTGAAAACATGGCAACCTTGTAGTTTTTGCCAGATATAATCCTTATTGGGAAGAGGATGTTGATTTGCTTGCAAGACTGGATTAAGAGGTTTCTAGTTGACTAGTAACCTTTTTTCATCCTTTTCAACTCCATTTTCATCAAATTTAGGCACATACATTGGATGGCATGAAAACTGATTTTTACTAGGTCTAATTATTCCTTTGGATAAGAGTTCTTTAATGTCCTTTTGACACAATCCTTGTTCAGTTTGATTAAGCAGGAAATAATTGGCTTTTCTTGGAGGCAACATTTCTTTTCCTTGTTCATCTTTTTTAAGAGGTAGGGAACATACCATTTGTCGCTGATATTTGCCAATGTCTTTTGTAAGAACACTGCTCTGGAATTCTAGCTGAATTTGCTGAAGTTTTGGCTGTGACTGTGTTTGTTGCTGCATGAGCCAGACATGATTGACTGACTTTCTTTGTTTGAGATCCAGTGTTGTATATGGAGAGTATGCACTGGCTTCATTAGCCTGTTGATCTGTCCATGTGGGAATTGAAATGAAAGTGTGAGCTTTACCAATAGTGTAGGGACTCCATTTTTGGAGTGTTTCACTTCCAATTATACAGCCATACCATTCCACGGGGAATATCACAGAAGTTACTAGTTCAACATGAGTACCAAACTGTATAGGAACAGTGACTTTATGGGTGCTGGAAATATTTTTGTTCATTGTAGCAATGGTAGTATTGTGTGCTTCCCATAAATCTTTGGGAAAGCAGGAAGGTCTAGCAACATTGATATCAACACCAGAGTCTAGCAAAGCACACAAACGATAGACTTTGAATCCTAGAATTTTGACATTAATAAGTATTGCAGGGCAAGGACTGTGTGATCCTTTGTCATAGAAATGTCGAATATTTCCTTGGAAGGGTCCTTCTTCATCTTCATGAGTGAGGATTTGACTTAGAGATGTTTGAGTAGATAGTTCTTGATTTTTAACTTTATTCTTCAAATATTCGTCTAGAGCTGTAGATGGGATCCCCTGGGATTTTTGCTCTATTTGAAATAGTTCCTTGTCAATCTCATACTTACAAAGTTGCAATTTTTTCTCTAATTGAAATAGTTCCTGGTCATTCTTCATAAAAATTATCCAACAAAAGTTAAAAACAAAAGAATTGATCAGAAAAGTACCTTTACAATTAGAATTCTTTTGTTTCTAATTGGTTGCTCTTATACATTTACAATTATGCAGGATAAGAAACCATTGTTGCAATTTTTGCTCTAATTGAAATAGTTGTTGGTCATTCTTCATACTTACAATGTTGCAGAACCATGTATTCTACTAAGAACCATGTTTAAGGATCCTGGTTCCTGGCTTTGATAATATGCAGAACAGAATAACATGGCTCTTATTCTCTTCCGCATATTATCAATATAAGAACCATGTTGTGTTGCAAAATTCTTCATTCATGATGAATTGCTCACAGAGATTCGCCTAAGTCTTTCACATTGTTCCCGTGTTAGCCGTATCTTGGCATTAAAGGGTTTTGCTTGTGGATAAGTTGTCTTCTCATTTGCTGAACAAATCTTTTATCATGGCTGCAGCGAACGATCTCCCCAACTGGTTCAGATTCTTCGCCCCCGGAGGAAATGGTTAGTTTAAATCCCGTCTTTGATACTTTAGTTGATCCTACTTTCGATCCTTCTGCTCCAAGCTCTAGTAGATCTAGTTTGGATGCTATTGTTGAATATCCTTCTGAGCGTTTAAATTACTTGCGAAAATATTTGATGAATTATATGGTAATTTAGGTTCAAGTAAAAAATGAAGCATGTGACAGTTTGAGTCTCTTATCTAATAAAGACATTAGGTACCTTAAAGAACAAGCTAAAACACAAAATTGCTTTCAGTTTTTACATTTGGGTTTCGTTGTTTGTGGTAATGAACCTCTATATAAGCTAGGTTTACCTCTGCCTGCCTTCATGACCTTATTAGATGCCAGACTTAATCATTAGCAAGATATGATTCTTAGAGCAGTCTCTGCCGAGATGAGTCATGGTTCTGTAGCTTTTGATGCATTTCCAAACTTTGCAGTTTCCCTCAAAGATGAACATTTGGATAAAGTTCTATCTTTTCAGTTCGACACACAATATTTGCAAATGAAGGCAACATCTCGTAGTCATGCTTTACACTTTGCTATTTATGGAAGGCTTTACAATACAACTTTGCTTCTGGTTAAAGACCCTAGATCAAAACCGGTACAAGAAAGATATTTCCTTGTCTGCAATACTTATAATGAAGGTGTTTTGGTCAGAGCACCTCAAATGATTAGCCTCGAGGATATAACAGTGCCAAAGAAATGGATAATGAACACTGCCAGTTTGACCCAAGATACCTTAGGAAAACGTCTCTCAATAATTAAGGGTGTCCAAACATCAGGAGGAAAAACTCACATCACATTTCAAGATAGTGATGAAGAAGAAGAATTAGTGGTTATATCTACTACGAAAGTTCTACCCATATTGGATCATTCTAAATCCACTCTTACCAAAAAAAGACGACCTAATTTATGTAAGCAACCTAATTGTGTTCCTGATAATAGTGGACCACTTGAATGTCAAGTTTGTCATAAATTTTTCAGGGAGATAACAAACCCTGACAATCCTTTACAACAAAGTACTTCAATTGTTCCCATGCCAACTTTGTCGAGACACTTAATGGTGTTCTTGAATGCATCAATTGTGGCTTTATTCAAGGAAGTTGGGGTATTGTCCAAATGACGATCGCGGGCAAACAATCCAATATACCAGAACCCACTTTAGAAGATGGGTCAAATCAAAAGTTAGAAACAGGAGAATTGTCTTTAATACCAGGAAAACTCTTGCCATTTAAGGAGGCAGGAGTTTGTGACTATTGATACCCCCAACAAATGTTGCATTGAATATTGGCCACAACATATAACTTTTGATGGAGGAGCTGCTACACCTAGTCAGGTCAAGCTTCTCAATTATTCCAAACTCTGCTTAAGAAAATTCATGCTTATCCAAGAAGATGACAATCAGAATAGGGTAAAATATACATTGAGACAACAAAGATATGAAGCCTCTCAACAAGAAAACTGTCATGCAATACTTGCTTCTCTAACCCAATTAGAGAAAATACTTTCTGAGTCATGGGTACAGTCTTTAACTACTTCTTTGGCCGAACTCATAAAAGATTATAATGAATTCAAAACTGCAGCAGAACAATAATCTCAAGTCGAATTCTAGTATAGCCTCTTTTCAAAACACTATTGATTATAACTTTTATCAACTCAATTAGAGACATCAAGAGACAATTTCAGAAATAGAAAAGCTTTACAAAATGATTATTTAAGAGGAAATTGTCACTCAAATAGAGATTCACTCTTCACAAAAGGGTATAGTGCGAAAAGCTACCTTTCTAGATTCTTACTCCGATATGGAAATATATAAGGCAATGTCATCAGGTACTTCTCTGAAGGTTCATTTTCGTGCTCCAAAACTTCAAGAGTTTGATTCTGATACCCAACAGTGGAAATATGTGAATATGGCCAAAGGTGACCCTTTTAACCCACCAATAGGGAGAACAAATAATACCATGGATATTATTCCACCAATTTTTAACTTTGATTCTTTCAATGTTCAACAAAAGAAGAATACTATTGACATTTTCAGTTCATGGGTTAATAATGTTGTAAATAGCATAGAAAATATGACCGAGCAACATGCCCTTAGACGTGCCTTGAATATGTTGACTGGAGTAACTAGAAATGTATGGGATTCTTTAGAACCCATCTATAAAGAAAATCTCATTCAACGAGGAGTCAACACAATTACTCTTACCTTGTTTCGAATGTTTGTTGGTTTAATCTGATTTTATTGCATAGTGATGTATGTTTATTATTGGGAATTGACGTTCTCTTAGTAGGGAATGTTAAAAACTACCATTTCCAAACACAATCCAAACCCTAGTTGGGAATTTTAGGGTAAATCTAGTAAAGTCCTAGTTGTGGACATTTCATAACATTCAGCCACAAGAAATGTACATCAAAATGGAGTTTTTGACAACATAAATAAATCAGGCCAAGGAATGACAAATGCCATGTTAAATTAGTCTAGGAGTCAAAATGGAGTTTTTGAGAGAAAAATAGCTCGACTTATTGAATGACAAGAGTCATTTTAAATTAATCCAAGTGATTAAATACTTTCCGGAGAGAAGCAACTAATACAAGAGTCTACAGCTTGAATCAAGCACATATCATGGTGAAAAAAAATAAATTCCATATGAAATTTAGAAGAGACAATGAAGACATGTGAAAGTTTGATTTTGGTTGTGATGAGGTATCTCTATTAGATAGTTTTTACAAATTAAGGCTGGCAAATGTTATAAGATAAGATAAGATAAATTTATTAATGTCCAACGGAAGACCAACAAGGGTCTATGCGACAGGAATCATGCAACCAAAATAGCAAGAAACCAGTGGACCACCAAACAGTGGTCGGGGGAACATGCTAAAAGAACAAGGAACAAGAAGAAGCAGAGAACAAAGAACCACCAGGGCAAGGACTAGGGGTCCTTCCCGAGCGGAAAGAAATCCAACACAGAAGGATAGTGACCCGAAAGAATATGGGCATGGACCTGTTGTCGTGATCTACTGGTGGTCTGCTGCTGATGGGTAGAAGCACTGTGAGGTCTCACGGATATGGAGTGACTGAAGGCGGAGGCACATGAGGGCCGCTTCACACCTCGAACCAGGGGCGAGGGCGAGAAGAAATCCATAATGAGTTGCTCGGTGACTTGCTTTTGGGGAAATAGAAGTTGCAGGGTTTGGTCACGAAGTTGTACCATCTCCCGTAAATAGATTGCTAGACATCTTTGGTCAGAGTAACAAAAGGAGGTCAAGGAGCTGCAATATCTAAATAAGCAATAGAATCTCCCTTTGATCTCATAGTATATAGGGTAGCGAAAAATGAAATGTGCCTCAATCTCAATCTCAGACAATGTGCATAAACAACAAATGCGATCCTCTCTGTCAATGTGATGATCAATCTGTGCTCGCATGCGGTGAGAGCCGACTCTGAAAGATCCCAGCGCGATCCAAAGAGCATGGCACCAATGCTGTGATAAATATCTGGGTGGAACAATGATCCCATCTTGAATGTGTAAGAAGTGGTCAACATAAAAAGCCATCCTCGGATGTAAGCCCCCACTAGGGTTGGTCCAGGTCGAGATGATGTACTGCCTATAGATGTCAAGTCTGACATGCTCATTCAACTCTGGTCTGGAGGGGAGAAGATGAGTCAGAGCATCCAAAGAAAACTGAATGGGGGGTAGGTGATCAATATCAATCCCGATGGAACCCAAAAGGTAAGTGCCCTGAGCATACCAACAACGAGCTCTAGGGGAGGTATCAGATCTAGCCAGCTCAATAGAAGAGAAATAGGCGAGGTAAGAGTATCTACTCCAGTCATCCGAAGAGTCTGCGAAGCAACGTAGGCGGTGAAGAAACCAAACCAGGTGGAAGATGTCTCCCAACCTAAAGGGACGAGCCCCGAACTCAACCAGGATGATGCTGTGGGAGGTGGTACGATGACATCTGATGATACACTGAAGGAGGAGAGTCTGTATACGCTCAATAGAGGCCCAGTCAGAATCAAGAAGAGATGGTCCCCAAACAACAGAGCCATAGAGTACAGTAGGTCTAACTAGAGAATCCAGGAGGGATAACTTGGACGAAAGTATTACACAAAGTTGTTGAATGTGCAAATGTGAGAATTCATGAATAGAGGCATTAGAAATGCCTCAATAATTTGATAATCAAGAAGAAGAAAATTGCAAAGAAGAGGAAGTAGAGGAAGAAATTGACAATGGAGAAGTTGAGCAAAGAGAGCCAAAGACACCATGAAGGCCACCAAGAATGTATCTAGACTTGATTATTAAGGACAATGATATAAAAAATTAGACGAGAAGGAGATTTTCTAGTACATTGAGACATTCAAACTTGTGTTTGCTCTCCAAAATAGACCCAAAGAATTTCACAAAAGCAAGTGAAGACAAGCATTGGATAAAGGCTATCAAAGTGGAACTAGGTCAAATTGAGAAGAATGAAATTTGGGAACTTGTTTCGAGATTGAAGGATAAGTTGTAATTAGCACTACGTGGGTATTTAGGAACAAGCTAAATTAGGCTGGACAAGTTGTGAGAGGCAAGACAAGATTAATATGCTTAAGTTGAAGGAATTGGTTTGAAGAAACCTTTGGGTGTGCTTCTTGTATGGAGGCAATAATAATGTTTTTAGGTCTTGTGAGCTTTGATAATTTCAAAGTGTATCAAATGGATGTAAAATCAACTTTTCTAAATGGAAACTTGGAAGAAGAGGTGCATGTTAAACAACCTAAAGGGTTTATGCTATCACTTAATGATGTATATCTTTGCAAGCTAAAGAAGGCACTTTTTAGGTTAAAACAAGAATAGGGGATTGGTACTTAAGAGTAGAGGGGTATCTTCAACAACAAGCTTCAAAAGAGGAATTGTGGATAACAACCTTTACATCAAGAATTAAGGAGATGACCTATTGATTGTTCTGTTATGTGCAAATATCTCTTTTGGATGTAGTGATGCAGTCCAGGTTGAAGGATCCAATTAAGGACTGTCCAAACTTGTAGGCAAACACCAACAATGTGGACTGACACAACACAAAATAGATATAGAATAAAAAATCTTCTTTATTCATCAGTAACCAAGCTTACAAGCAACATGCTGAGTTGTAAGGCCTTCTCGGTTACAACCAAATACATCAAAGATTACAATAGTTCAACAAGATCAAGCAAGATCCAACACACGTCTCAGCTAGCCCAGGTTTGTAACACAATAGGACACTGGTAGGTACTCCAAAAAAGATCTAAACTTCTGCTTGCAAGCCACCAAGCAATCTTCTTGTTCCTAAGCTCACAAGCTACTAACTCTGCTACACTTCTACTTCTTTCTGCCTTCCAAATTTGTCCCGTCTCCAAATCTGCCCTCTAAACAACTACCCAAGCACCCTCTTAAATACTCCACAGCCATAAGTCAGCTTTACAAACAAATAAATCGCAAAACCCAATTGGCTTCCAAAAACAAACAAATATTAAATGAAACATCAGTTGGCTCTTACATAGCCTTCCAACAATTAATTCATCATGTTGGCATCTAGATCCACATAGGAGAATGCAACACACCAGATCTAGGTCCCCACATGTCCAACGATCAATCCATAACTCGAGGAGCGCGACCCAAATTAAATGCACCAGTCGGCCAAGCCAATTCATCCAAACACACAAGTCGGTCAACAAGAACACCGAGCACTAGTAATAAACATCGAGACCCAGTTGGTAACCGAGCACCAAGCACCGAGCACCAGAAACACCGAGTGACCATCATCCACCGAACTCCATCAGTACTTCCAACCGAGAATCTTTACCACAACCATCGAGCTCCATTGGTGAAGCCAAACAGACTCTGACCGAGAACTATCACCAAAGACCGAGAAACTCCAATCTTCTACCGAGATCACCAGCCAATTAACCGAACTCCACCAGATAGTTACTGAGACTGCAAGAATCTTCAGGAACCGAGGATGCCCCTACATCATGTAGAAATGATAAGATGTGTTGTGCACTTGTTATAAATGTGTAGGAGTTTGTAATGTTAATGGTTCGTGAGTTGTCATTCTTGCTTGGGTTGCCAATATTTGTACAAACTTCTTAACATATTGTTGCGACTATGACCAGTAGTAATGTTCTCAAACAAGTTCAATTACTTTATCTCAAGTAAAAGTTCTTGCAAGGCATCCATTATGCTTCTCTCTTTCTTTGGGTTTCTCATGGAACTTCTTAGAATGCACAAATGGTTTGCTATAAACATGATATAATCCCAGGTTATGAAATCCAACTACTTTGTCCTATTCATTGTAATTGGATCCTTACAAGATTTCCAATCTTTTGCAAAATCGAGATCCCCTGAATACACTCTCTTGTTTTCATTGAAACCAATAAGTTCAACTTGCATTTCTGTCTACAAATTTTGCCTCTTACTTAAGACATCTGCAACTCTATTAGACCTCCCAATTATGTACTTCAAAATAAATAGATAATGTTTTGAAAACTCAACTTATTCTAAATGTCTTTGATTTAACTTTTGTTGACTATAAAACTTGATGACGAGTAAATAAAATAAACTCCCCGGGCTAAAGATATTGTCTCCATTTCTTTAAATGTCTAAACTATAGCATAAAAGTGTTGATCATAAACATAATATTTCTTGTTTGCATCATTTAACTTTTCCTTGAAATATGCTATGGGTTTACCTTCTTTACCCAAAACAATTCCAATGGTATTGCCACTAGCATCAAAATCTGCTTGAAATACCTAATTAAAATATGGAAGTGCCAAAACAAGTTGTGTAACTTTTCTTTTCAACAAATTAAAACTCAATTGTTGCCCCTATAGTCCGTTTTAATTATTACTCATCTCCTCACATTCTTTCAACCAATGGTTCATAAATACTATTGCAACTTTTGATAAACTTAATATAGAAACTTGCCAAACCATGAAAAGATCTCACCTTTGTATCACTCTATTGGGTAGGCCATTCAAGGATGACCCTTACCTTTCGTGAGTCTGTTTTAAGACCACTTGGAGCCTCTAAGTGCCTCAAATTTGAGTTTGAACATTTTTAAAAAGATTTTGAAAAATGTAAATATTAATGTTTTACAAATTTACAAATGATATTGAAGTGATTTCTTCACCATTGCCTTAATTTTACCATTCTAGAGGTTTATGTAAGATTTTTTTCCATACATTCATAAATGCTAGCTTACTAAAAATAATAACACTGCCATTTTTTAACCCTTTTTGAAAAAGAACAATATTTTTGTGTGATGTAAGGTTTCTCGGATGATTTTGCATAAGGTATTATCCTAAAAGACATGGAAGAAGGATGCAATGTAATCGTAAAGCGGAAGATTGAATGAATGTGATGAAATGGAGGATTTTGTGAAAAGGAAATCCTCTTGAAAGAGTTTAGTGAAAAAAATTGAAGAATAAGATTTTACTGCTCCTTGCTGAAAGTTTCTCTAAAAGTGGAGCATTTGTGAGTTGCTCATGCAGGTGTATATGAAGTAAGAAAATATAAGAAGGTAGGAGAAGACGAAAACAAAGTTTAAATGTCTATGCACTTGAATTACTATTAGCATTATATTGTATCCTGGAGATTGGAGAATTCATTGTAAGTGTGATCTTGTAACTTAAAGGGGGTGTGTGAGTCCTTTGAGTGTTTGTGGGAGATTGCAAATGTGAAGATATAAGTCCTTGGAAAGGAAGATAAGAAGCGAAAGGACAATTGATAATCATATTTTTGGAATAACAATGAGAAATGAGGGATGGAGAATATGTTTTTGAGGAAATAAGTAGAATACAAAAGAGAATGGATGCATTAGAAATTAAGCAGAGTAGAGGAAATATTGTAGATAAAAGAAAAAGTGATAAATGATTACATTAAGGTGGTTGATAGATAATGGAAGGTAAAGAAGCATCATAAGAAGACAAACAAAAATTGTATTTTAGGAAGATCAATGAGAGAGAAGTTAAGAATAATTTATTTTTGAAGAAATAAGGAAAATCCAAAAAAGAATGGATGCATTCAAAATTAACCAAAGTAGATGAAAGGTTGTAGATAAAAGAAAATATGATAAATAGTAACATTTAGGTGGTTGGAAGACAATGAAAGGTATGATACTAAAAGCCATATAGGAATGATATAATGTTATGCTAAGAAAGGAAAACATTTGAAGGAATGTGATGAAATAGAAGAGTCCTTTTAAAAGTAAATGGTCTTGGATGAGGATAGAGAAATAAATGATGAAGTAAAATGTTATAGGTTGTCACCAAACGTTTCTCTAAAATAGAAGCATGTGGTAGTAGCTCGCACAATTGTATATGAAGTATGAAAATATGAGAATGAAGGAAAAAAAGAAAAAAGAGGTTTTAATTTCAAATTAAAAATTACCATTTAACATTATGTCGTTCCTAAGAGATTTGGAACTTTTTTTAAAGTGGAATCTTTTTATTTTAAGGATGGGATGGGGGATACGATTCCTTTGAGTGTTTTTAAAACACTTCAAAAAGTGAAGACGTGTCTCCTTGAAAAGGAAGACAATAAGTGTCATGAAGCGACAAATGATAATTGGATTTTTGACATAACATTAAAAAATAAGGTGTGAAATATATATATATTTGAAAAATTAGGAATATCCAAAAATAGAATGGATGGAATGGAGATAAGTTAGAGTAGAGGAGCAATTATAGATAAAAGAGAATATGATAAATAATATTAAGTTGTCAGGTAGACAATGAAAAGTATATTGCTAAAGGACATGGAATGATACAATGTTATCCTTATGAAGGCAATTTGAATGAATGTAATGAAATGGATGTCTTTTACAAAGGAAATCGTCGTGGAAGAGTATAGTGAAGGAAATGATGAAGTAATATATTACAAATCTTTGATGAAAATTGTTTGAAAAGTGGAGCATGTGGGAGTAGCTCACACAAGTGTATATAAAATAAGATAATATGAGACATTACATAAAGATTGGAAAAAATAGGTTTAAATATTTGGACATAATTTATCAGTTAACATTGTATTTTACCCTGGAGATTGGAGAAATTATTGTATTTGAAATCTTGTAACTTTAAGGTTGTGTACGAGGCTTTTGAAAGTTTGTATAAGACTGCAAAAGTAAAGAAACATGTGCTTGGAAAGAAAAGCGTAATAAAGACACGTTGATAATCATATTTTTGGAATAACAATGAGTAAGGAGGTATGAAGAATTTACTTTTAAAGATATATAAGGATAATCCAAAAAAAAAATGAATGCAATAGAAATTAATTAGAGTAGAGGAAAGGTTATCGATAAAAAAATACGATATAGAGTTACTTTAATGTGGTTGTAATATAATGAAAGATATGGCATTAAAACAAATAAAAAAATGCTAGCATAAAGAAGGAGAAGCTTTGAATGAATGCAATGAAATGGATGTGTGTTGCAAAAAGGAAATCCTCGTGGAAGAATATAGTGAAATAAGACATGATGAAGTAATATGTTACAACTTTGATAAGAGTTTTTGTAAAATTAGAGCATGTGAGAGTAGCTAACATAAGTGTATATGATGTAAGAAAATACAAGAAGCTCAGAGATGAGTAAAAAAGGGGTTTAAATGTTTGTGGACAAATTGCCATTGAATGTTATGTTTTACCTTAGAGATTGCAGATTTTTGGTTTGCGATTGGAATCATGTAACTTTAAGGAGAGGTGTGAGTCCTTTATGAGTTTGGAGAAGATTCTAAAAGTGAAGGAATATGCACTTGAAAAGGAAGACAAGTCGCATAATGAAGAGACAATCATATTTTTGGGAGATCGATGTGAAAAGAAGGTATAGATAATATATTTTTGAGGAAACAAGGAGAATCCAAAAAAGAAATGATGCATTAAAAGTTAATCAATAGAAAAGGTTGTAGATAAAAGAAATAATGATAAAGAGTACATTAAGGAGGTTGGTAGACAATGAAAGGTATTATGTTGAAAGACATGAAATACAGATACAATGTTTATTGGAAAGGAAAAAAATTGAATGAATCTTATGAAATGAAAGTTTTTTTGTGAAAATGAAATCCTCTTGGAAGAGCATAGTGAAATAAATGACGAAGTAAGATGTGACAACTCTTTGGCGAGAGTTTCTCTAAAGGAGCAGCTTGTGAGAGTAGTTCATACAAGTGTAAATGAAGTAAGAGAATATGAGAAGGTAGGAGAAGAAAGAAAGAGGTTTAAATGTTTGTGCACAAATTAGCATTTACCATCATGTCGACTCTAGAGATCTGAAATATTTTGTAAGTAGAATCTTGTTACTTTAAGGAAGACAAAAAATGTCATGAAGAGACCAATGATAATTATATTTTTGGAATAAAAAAAGAGGAAAAAATTATGAATAATTTTTTGTTGAAGAAATAAGAAGAACTAAAAAAAAACAATGGATGCAATAAAAATTAATCAAAGTAGAGAAAAATTTGTGGATAAAAGAAAATATTGTAAAGTGTTACATAAACATGGCAGGTAGACAATGAAAAGTATGATGCTAGAAGATATTAAAAAAAGATACAATGTTATCCAAAAGGAGTAGATTTGAATGAATGTGATGAAATGAATGAGGCTTGTGAAAGGAACATCTGACAGAGGATAGTGAAAGAAGAAGCGATGAAGTGAGATGTTACGACTTTTTGACAAAAGTTTGTCTAAAAGAGCCAAATGTGGAAGTAGCTCGTAAAAGAGTTTATGAAGTAAGAAAATAGGCGCTGGGCGATGAGGGAAAAAAGAGGTATAAATGTTTGTGTAGAAATTACCATTTAATATCATGTTATACCCTAGAGATGGGAGGAATCATTGCAAGTGGAGTACTGTAACTTTAAGGGGTTTGAGTCCTTTGAGAGTTTGTAGAAGATTGCAAAAGTAAATAAAGATGTGTGCGAGTTGTCCAAGAGTTTGTAGAATACTGCACAAGTAAATATGCGTTTGAATAAGAAGACAAGAAGCTGCATGAAGATATCGATAATATTATATTCTTGGAAGAATTGTGAGATGAATTTATTTTTGAAGAATGAAGGAGAATCTCTCAAAGAATGAACACATTAGATAACAATTAGAGTAGAGCAAATGTTATGGATAAAAGATTATATGATTTGGAGTAACATTAATGTGGTTAGATAATGAAAGGAAAGATGTTCAAAGATATGAAAGATGAATACAGTGTTGTCCTAAAGAAAAATATTTTAATGCATGTGATGCAATAGAAGAGTCTTATGAAAAGGAAATTCTTTTGGAAGATAGTGAAGGTAGAAATTATGAATTAAGATCGTCGAACTCTTTGACAACTATTTGTTTAAAGGAGCATGTGGAAGAAGCTTACCTTGGAGTTATGAAATAAGAAAATATGAGAAAGGTAGGAGAAGATGAAAAAATGGTTGAAATTTATGTGTTTGTATTTTAGAGATCAGAGGAAATGCTATAAGTGGAATTTTGTTATTTAAAGCGGCATGTGGCCTTTTGAGAGTTTGTAGAAGAATACAAAAGTTAAGAAAAATGGCTTTGAAAAGGAAGACAAGATTTGTTTGAAAGTTTGTAGTAGACTACAAAAGTTAGGAAAAATGTCCTTGAAATGGAAGATGAGTTGTCATGAAGAGACCAATGATAATCATATTTTTGGAATAATGATGAAAAAAGTTGAGTATACTTTTGAAAAAACCTGGAGAATCCAAAAAAAGTGGATATAATAGAAATTATTTAGAGTAGAGGAAAAGATGTAGATAAAAACAAATTGTGAAGAGTTACATTAAGGTTGTTGGTAGATATTGAAAGGTATGATGTTAAAATACATTGAAGAAAGTTACAATATTATCTGAAGGAAGGAGAAGATTTGAATGAATGTGATGAAATAGACGAGTCTTGTGAAAAGGAAATCGTCTTGAAAGACAATAGTGCAAAGAAGAAATGATGAAGTAAGATGTTAAAAATTGTTGACAAGAGTTTTTCTAAAAGAGGAGCATGTGGGAATAGGTCACACAAACATATTTGAAGTGAGAAAATATGAGAAGGTAGGAGTTGAGAAAAAAATGATTTTTAACGTTTGTAGAAATTATCATTTAATATTATGTTGTACCCTTGAAATGTGAGAAATTTTTGTAATTGGAATATGGAAACTTTAAGGGGGCGTGTAAATCCATTGAAAGTTCGTGGAAGACTACAAAAGTGAACAAATATGTCCTTGAAAGGGAAGACAATAAGTTTCATGAAGAGAATAATGATAGTCATGTGTGGAAGGTTGCAAAAGTGAAGAAGAATGTCTTTGAAAAGGAAGTCAATAAGTGTGATGAAGAGACTAAAGATAGCCATACTTTTGGAAAACCATTTAGAAAGAAGGTATGAAGAATATGGTTTCATTGAAATAAAGAGTATATGAATTAAGAAAATACGAGGTGAGAGAAGAGCAAAAAAGAGAGATTTAAATGTCTGTGCACAAATTGCCATTTAACATTATGTTTTATCCTATGGATTGCAAAAATTGTTGTAAGGGGAATATTATAACTTTAAGGGGGTTACTAAGTCTTTCAAGAGTTTGTAGAAGAGTATAAAAGTGAAGAACAATGACATTGTATAGGAAGACAACAAACATCATGAAGAGACCAAGGAGAATCGTATAATTGGAAGCATAGTGAGAAAGAATGTTTGAAGAAATAGTGAGAATCTATTAAAGAATGGATGCACTAGATATTAAATAGAGTAGAGGAACATCGTAGATAAAAGAGAATATTATAAAGAGTTATATTAAGGTGGCTGGTCCTTGAATAGGAATACAACGAGCATCATGAAGAGATTAAGGAGAATCATATTTTTTGGAAGCATATTACATAAAAATACGTGAGAATTCATTTTTTAAGAAATAAGGAGAATCTAGAAAATAATGGATGCATTAGACATTTATTAGAGTAGAGTAGGATTGTAAATAAAAGAAAATATGATAAAGAGCTATACTAAGTTGGCTGTAGACAATGAAAGACATGTTAAAAGACATGAAAGAAGGATAGAATATTATCGTATAGGAGAAGATTTGAATGAATTTGATGAAATAAAAGAGCCTTATGAAAATGAAATCTTCATGGAAGATGATAGGGAAGGAGGAAATGATGAAGTAAGATGTCATCCCATTGACTAATGCTTCTTTGAAAGAAGAGTATGTGGGAGAAGGGTGGATGAGAGTATACAAAGTAAGAAAATACAAGGAGAAGGGGAATAAAATAGGTTTAAATTTGTGTACACATTACCGTTTAACATTATATTATACTCTAGAGATTGGAGAAATTGTTGTAATTTGATTATTGTAACCCAAAGGGGGTGTCTAAGTCCTTGCAGAGTTTGTAGAAGATTGCAAAAGTGAAGAAAGATGTCCTTGAAAATGAGGACATGAAGCTCATAGAGAGACCAATGATAATTGTATTTTTGGAAGAACAATGAGAAAAAAAGGTATGAAGAATCTATTTTTGATGAAATAAGGAGAGTCTAAAAAAGAATGAATGCATTAGAATTTAATCAAAATATAGGAAATTGTTTAATATAAAACAAAATATGATACAAAGCTAAGGTGTTTGATAGAAAAAAAAGGTATGATTGTAAAAGAAATTGAAGAAGGTTGCAATGTTATCTTAAAGGAGATGTTTTGAATAAATATGATGAAATGGACGAGTTTTTTGGAAAGGAAATCTTGTTGCAAGATTATAATGAAAGCTTAATCAATGAAGTAAGATGTTGCTACTCTTTGAGAAAAGTTTATATAAAAGTGGAGGATGTCAAAGGTCACACAAATGTATATTACGTAAAAAATACGTTAGAAAGTAGGAGAAGATGAAATATAAGTGTTTATAAAATTTCTATGTACAATTTAACATTATGTTGTACTCTATAGATTGGATAAATTGTTGCAAGTGTAATCTTTAACTTTTATGGGGGTTGTGAGTTCTTTCAGAGTTTGTAGAAGACTCAAAAATTGAAGAAAGACATCCTTGAAAAGAAAGAACTGTCACTAAGAGACTAATGATATTTATATTCTTGGAAGATCAATGGGAAATAAGGTATGCAAAAATGTATTTTTGATGAAATAAGAATCCAAAAAAATATGGATGGATTGGAAACTAATAAAAGAAGCAAAACTGTTTTACATAAAATATATATATGATAAAGAGATACATTAAGGTAGCTCGTAGGCAATGAAAGGTATGATGCATTGTTTTCGTTAAAGAGAAGATTTGAATGAATGTTATAAAATGGATAAGTCTTATGAAAAAGAAATAATATCAGAAGAGGATACTAAAAGAATAAATGAGGAAGATATGATAACTCATTGGCTAAAGCTTCTCTAAAAGTGGAGCATGTGGGAGTAGCTTAGAGAACTTCATATGAAGAAAGAAAATAATGAAGTTTAAATGTTTATGCATAAATAACCATTGAACAATATGTTGTAACCTAGAGATTGGAGTAATCAATTTAAGTGTAATATTGTAACTTCAATGGGGTTATTAAGTCCTTCAAGAGATTGTAGAAGACTACAAAAGTGAAGAATGATGTCTTTGAATAGGAAGACAAAAAGTGTAATGAAGAGGCTATATAAATTGTTTATGGTAGAACAATGCCAAAGAATGTATGAAGTATGTTATTTTGAAGAAATAAGAAGAATTGGAAAAGGAATGTGTGTTATAAAAGTTAATTGTAGTAGAGGAAGCGTTGTAGGCTAAAGAAAATATCATAAAGGGTTGCATTAAGGTGGTTGGTAGAGAATAAAATGTATGATGCTAAGTGACATAAATGAAGGATACAATGTTATCCTAATGAATGCGATGAAATCGAAGAGTCTTGTGAAGAGGGTAATGAAGGAAGAAATGATGAAGTAGGATGTTTCAACTCTGACATATGTTTATCTAAAAGGGTAGCGTGTGGGAGTAGATCATAAAAGTGCATATGACTAAAGAAAATATATGAAGGTAGGAGAAGACGAAGAAATGGGTTTACATGTCTATGTATAAATTACCATTTAAACTATGTTGTACCCTAAAAATTAGATAAATTGTTGTAAGTGCAATTTTCTAACTTTAAAGGGGCATGCAAGTACTTTGGGAGTTTCTAGAAGATTGCAGTAGTGAATTAATATGACCATGAAAAGGAAGGCAATACATGTCAAAGTTTATAAAAGACTCCAAAAGTAAAGAAAGATGTCTTAACAAGGAAGATAAGAAGCATCATAGATAGACAAATGATAGTAGTTTGTAGAAGATTGCAAAGAAAAGAAAGATGTTCTTGAAAATAAAGGGAATAAGGATCAAAGTTTGTAGAAGATTTAAAAAGTAAAGAAATATTTTCTTGAAAAGGACAACAAGAAGCGTCATTAAGAGACTGATGGTAATCATATTTTTGGAAGAACAATGAGAAAAATGGTACGAAGAATTATTTTTTGAAGAAATAAGAAGAATCCAAAAAAGAGTGGTTGCATTATAAATTAATCACAATAGAGGAAATGTTGTAGATAAAACAAAATATCATAAAGAGTTACTTTAATGTGGTTGGTAGACAATGAAAGGTATGTTACTAAAAAACATGGAAGAAAGATACAATGATATCCTAGAGGAGAAGGTTTGAAGGAATGTGGTGAAATAGAAGAGTGTTGTGAAAAGGTAATCCTCTTGGAATAGGGTATTAAAAGAAGAATTGAAGAAGTAAGAGTGTTTGTTGAGTAATATGCCCTTGTACCAAGGGTTCCTCAGTTGGGGCATTACAAATTATGAGAAGGTAAAAGAAGAGGAAAAACAACAATTAAGAATCAGTGCACATTGCCATTTAACATTATGTTGTACCCTAGAGTTTGGAGAAATTGTTTTAAATGGAGTCTTGTAACTTTAATGGGCCATGTTATTCCTTTGAGAGCTTGTATATGTCATGAAAAGTGGAAGAATATAGGAGAGTTTGTTTTAAGAAAAATCTTGTAACTTTAATGGGGTGTGTGAGTGCTTTGAGAACTTTGATATGCCCTCAAAAGTGAAATAATATCTCTTTTAAATCGAAGACAAGTGGTGTCATGAAGAGATCATTGTTAATTTTATTTTTTGAAGAACAACGAGAAAGAAGACACAAATATTTTATTTTTGAAGAAATAAGGAGAATTCGAAAATGAATTGGAAGCATTAGAAATTAATCAAAGTAGTTGAAAGGTTGTAGATAAAAGAAATTATTTTAAAGAGTTACATTAAGGTGGCTGGTAGATAAAGAAAGTAATAATGCTCATAGACATGAAACAATGATACCTTGTTACCTTGAAGGATAAGATTTGAATGAATGTGATGAAATAGAGTAGCCTTTTGAATAAGAAATCATCTTGGAAGAGCATAGTGAAAGAAGAACTACTGAAGATGTTATAAATTATTGACAAAATATTCTCTATAAGTGGAGCATGTGGGGGTGACTCCAACAAGTTTGTATGGAGTAAGAAAATATGAAAGGGTAGTAGAAGATGAAGAAAGGGGATTACATGTATGTGTACAAATTACCTTTTAACATAATGTTGTCTCTTAGGAATTAGAGAAATTGGAGTAAGTGGAATCTTGTAACTTTATTGGGTAGTGTGAGTACTTTTTGATTTTGTAGAAGATTGTGTGAGGAAGAATGAAGCATCATGAAAGGACCAAAGACATGTATTCTTAAAAGAACAATGAGAAATAAGGTATGGAGAATTTAAGAGAATCCTAAAAAGAATACATGCATTAGAAATTAATTTGAGTACAAGACTAAAATATAGTAAAGTGCTACATTAAGTTGGCTGGTAGAATATGAGAGGTAAGATTGTAAAAGCCATGAAAGAAGGATACAATGTTATCTTAAAGGAGAATATTTAAATGGATGTGATGAAATGAAGTCTTGTGAGAAGGAAATTATCTTTGAAGAGGATAGTGAAAGAAGGAATGCTAAAGTAACATGATACAACTCTTCGAAAACAATTTCTCTAAAAGATAAGCATGTGAATTATGGAAATAAAAGAGGAACATGTTTGAATAGATCACAAAAGTGTATATGAACATATGAGAAGGTAGGAGAAGAAAGAAGAGAAATGGTTAAAATGTTTGTTGGTTTTATTTAATAAATGGTTGTGTACATATATCCATCTAACAATATGTGAGATTGTTAATTTTATTTAAGTTCATGTGATAAATATTGATAAACATTGTTAGATATTAAATGTTTGTGTACATATAACCATCTAACATGTGAGACTTTGTTGATTTGATTTTAAGCACATATGATTGAGTGATGTATGTGATAGATATATTTGACATTGTTTTATTTTAATTTGATATACGTTGTTATATATTAAATGTTTGTGTACATATAACCATCTAATTTGTGAGACTATTGATTTGACTTTAAGTCTTTGTGATAAATATTGTTGATTATTGATTTATGAATGTTGAATCTTATCATTGAGTGATGTGTGTGATAGATATAATTGACATGGTTTTATTTTAATGTGATAGACATTGATATATAATAAATACTTGGGTACATATAACTATCTAACATGATATGAAATTGTTGATTAGATTTTATTTTCATGTGATGAATATTGCTGATTATTTATTTATAAATATTTAAGTTCTTTTTGTTTAACACAAATGTTATTAAGGTATTTTTGAGTTTATGGTGTTTCAGGAACATGTTAAAGAGGAAAGGTGGAACTAGGTTTGGCACATGAAGTGGTTAAACACTTTATCCTAGTTGTGAAGCAATGTTCTTTATCTATTCAATTAATTAGAGTAATAATTAATACTTACAATTTTTTTTAAAATAGAATAACAAAAATAAGTCTTTTATTTCTAATTTCTTCAGATTTTATATGAAACAATTTTCTTTGTGTATTTAATTAATTAAAATAAGAGTAAATGAATAACATTTTTTCTAAAATAATTAAAATCAAGTAGTTTATTTTCAGATACTACAAATTTATCGAATTATGCTTGTTAGACTTGTCTTTGGTATAATTTTGTATCTTTTTGTTCGTGTGCTTGGTTTGATCTAGTTGTAAAACCCTTGTGTAATTGAGCTAAATAATTAGATTTGAAAATTTTTACTTAAGAGTTTCACTAATGCAAGAGTGCTTATGGTTGACATTAGTGACTTTTGCAAAATCATGTTCAGAGTTTTAAGTTTTCAATTGTGCAATTTGTGGAAAAGTGCTTCAGGGTTCTCACTAGACAACAAATAGTTGCCTAAGGGTTTTGTTTAATGAAATGTAGAATGCCATTTTAAGTATTAAACACTTCATCAAGATTTAATTTATGTAATTTTGGTCAACTATGAGTTATTCAAGATTTTGTAGCGTTGGAGTTGTGTGTTCTTTTTATAAGTTTGATATAATTTAATAGGAATTGAGTCTTAGTGTTCGAGATGATTTAATGGATCTTGTGATGTGTAAACTTATGTTACTTTGTTTGGTTGTCTTATATATTTGTATATGTATTTTTGATGAGTTAATTGGTTTAAATGTTTTGTTAGACTGATTGATTCTTATGATTATGACCATTGAATGAAGTTATAAAGATAATTAACTCACATAACACTTACTGCCTCACAATTAAGGATCATTTATTTGACCACTTCAAGCCAAACTTATGGATGGGGAGGATTGGGTTCCTTCGATGTGTGGGTTCATATCACCTTCCCTAAAGACATTCAATATATATGATAAAGCCAGCAATGTTTGGATATTGGTAAATCCTATATTTGGAGTTTTGAGACTGTTGGTATGTATAACTATCTCTTGTATCAGAATATATATGACATGAGCTATATTGATTTTTAGTGTACTTTCGATTTTGATGTATTATAATCTTGCACTAAATAAGTAATATTGTTATTGCATTTCTAATGATATATGGATGTATCTTTTAATATGACTTGTAATGTAAATATTTAAATTCAAGTTGTACTTGTAAGTAGTTTTTATAAATGTTTCTTTGTTTGTCAAAAGCAATTTGCAATTGGGCTTGGTTATATAAATTTGCAATAGGATATTTTAAATGAAAGATTATAACAGGTCTAAATAAAATACCATTCATAAACCAACTCAATTTCAATTTGCAAGATTAGAATTGATAATAAATTTTAAAGCATTTCATTCTATTGAGTAAACATATTTTTTTGTGAAAATATGAATGTTCGCTCTTTATTTGATTTAATAGTATTTATTTATATAAAGTGGCATAGGTTTCACGTAATAGAAAAAAAAAAGATATTTTACAACATTATTCGGAATAAAAAATGTAGTATTTATTTATGACAGTTATTGTAAATTTATAATTAATCAAATACATTATTAAAAATATTTTGACAAAATGAGACCAATATTATGAGTGAGCAACTAAATTTTTCATGTTAATGTATGAGAAAATCTCATGGCACATAATTATATGAAAATAATTTCTAAATTTATACATTCCGAAATTAAACTATTGGATGTTATAAATGAATGTTCCAATGTGCAATAAGAGATTATGCATGAACATTGGTAAAACTCTCCTTCAAAAATTTGTAGCAAAGATAATTTAAATAGAATCAGTGTCAAAGTGATAAACTTTATCAATGATGAGAGAATCGTATACAAAATAAAAGTTGTCGTATTCAACATTGCTCATTTAATTATCGTTTCTTATATGAAATAGACAACCTAACTTTTTCAAATCAATAATTCAAAATTGGCTCTATCTCTTCCTCACCATCTTACTGCGGCCCTAATTTTAACACCTCTCGAGCCTTATACATGATAAATCAAAATTCTCTCCTATGCCTTCTTCATCTTACTCACTCTCTTCACCCCTTTCATTCCCCTTATCTTTCCTTATATGAAAAATATAAGACAACTTGAACACAATCTAACCCTATATCTAATTCCAATTCCTCTAATTGAACCCTAACCTAACTTTAACCATTACTCCAATTTTATAAAACCCTAATCTTAATTCAATACTACTCATTTAACTATAGTTTCCTATATGAAATAGACAACCTAGCTTTTTCAAATCAATAATTCATAATTGGCTCTATTTCTTCCTCTCCATTTTACTCCAACCCTAATTTCATCACCTCCTCAACCTTCTACATGATAAATCAAAATTCTCTTTTATGCCTTCTACATGATAAATTAAAATTCTCTGCTATGTTGTCCTCCCTATTTTTATCTCTATTAATCTTTTCACCTCTCTATCTCTCTTTTCTCTTTATATTACTCATCTTACTCACTCTCTCCACCCCTTTATTTCCCCTTATCTTTCCCTATACTGCCCTATCTCTCTTTTCTTTTTATATTATTCATATTACTCTCTCCACCCCTTTCTTTCCCCCTTATCATTCCCTATACTACCCTATCCCTCTAACTATTCTTTATCTCTCTTCTCTCTTTATATTATTCATCTTAATCACTCTATCCACCGCTTTCTTTCCCCTTATCTTTCCCTATACTACCCTATCTCTCTTTTCTCTTTATATTATTCATCTTACTCACTCTCTCCACCCCTTTCTTTCCCCTTATCTTTCCCTATACTACCCTATCCCTCTAACTATCATTTACTTATCATTTGATATAGGAGACAACCCAACTTTTTCAAATCAATAATTCAAAATAGGCTCAATCTCTTCCTCTCCATCTTACTCTATCTCTAGATCTCATATCATGAAAATTTAACATTAATTAAAAGGTTTTAAAAAACAAATTTAATATCATTAATGTAGCTATTTTTTATTTTTATTTTTATTGACTTTTGTATTTTTTATTAACAATATAAGAAATGAAAATGAACATTCTAATAAATTCAATTCAAAATAAATTAAATAATTTTGTTGAATTATAAGTTAAGTATTTAGTCGTTCTATTAATGTTGCATTCATTCTCATGTGAACGGCTTGTCATGAAACATGGGTCAATTTGTTTGACTCAAAAAACTACACAGTTGAATCTTGATAGCAATATCACAATTTGACTTGCTATGGAATATCTCCTACTTATCAATTGATGAGTTTAAGGGGCTTTCTAATGAATGGGTCATAAGGCACAACACTTGGTGAAGGTTTTGCAAATGGGGTTGCAAGTAGAGTGGGTTTAACCATGGAGGAAACTTCATAGTTAAGCAGGCTCAAATTGGAGTAGTAATGGGATGAATGACCTCTCGGGAAGTCCTGGTGCTTCACCTTTGTAAGCATCACCTTGATCCAAGGAGTGCTAAGTGGATCTATTGACCTTTAACACTCAAATATGCAGGTGGAATTATAATTTTTTCATGTGATTTGTGCCTCCACATATACAAGATTATAGTAGTCAATGAAGTCTTGTCTTGTTTAGTGACCTATTAATCCTAATTACCAAATATGTAAGTGGAATTATGACATGTTTATATATGTTTAGTGCGTACACATGTGCAAGATTATAATAATTAATGATATTAAGTTTCCACAATCTATAATTTTGATTGTTTCTCTTCTGGGTTAGATTGTGTAGTAGTTTTTTGCATCAATGCTTTGAATTACACTTTGTGATTCATCGCTAGGATGAAGAAAGTTAGAGAAGAAGAAATGAAATTTAATTTTACTAAAATAATTATTTCTTCTCCTCTAGCATTCTTCATCTCGATGATGAATCACATGGTATGCTTTGAAATGTTGATGCAAAAAACTACTACACAATCTAACCTAGAAGCAAAATGATCAAAGATTACAGTATTCACTGTTCCAATATAGAGTCTTGTCCCAGGTCCTATACCAATATAGTGTCTAGATGGTCTTAATTAGAGTGGTTATGGATATTAGCCTTATTTATTTTTATATGCTTTAATCTATTTTGATATCCTTTGTGCCTACACATGTAGAATAAAGTCTTGTCCTATCTTATACCAATATATACCAATATAGTGATTGGATGATCTTCATTAGAGCTAGTTGTAAATTAATCTTATATTAACCTTATTATAAATTTTATTTTATTAACCTTATTATAAATTTTATTTTATTGGTCTACAGGTCTATTTTGTACAATAGCCTTATTAGCCTTATTATATATCTTGTTTTCTTGGTCTACAAGTCCATTTTATACTATTTTGTACCTTATTATATATTTTATTAATAATCTATTGTACAAATACGAGGTTACCCCTTTACCTAATTAAAAAGATAATATATATAAATAAGATAAGAAGATATTTATAAATAAAATATAAAATAATAGATAAATATAATTAAAATACCAATATGAAATTATTATTATATTACCTATCAGATATAAAACCATTGCAAATTATTTATAAATAAATAAAATATAAAATAATAGATAAATATAATTAAGATACTAATATGAAATTATTTATTCTATTACTTATCATATATAAAACCATAAAACCATTCCAATAAAATAATAAATAAAATATAAAATAATAGATAAATGTAATTAAGATACTAATATGAAATTATTTGTTCTACTCCTTATCAGATATAAAACCATTATATATTATTTATAAATAATAAATAAAATATTAAATAATAGATTAAGATACTAATATGAAATATTTATTCTATTACTATATAAGACCATTATTGGTAGTGGTACAAATCTATCTATCAATTATCAACTATATAATACTTATGTTCGTATCTTTTACATTTGTCTATCAGAGCATTAGACAAATAGGAAGAAGACTATATGATTGAATCTTGATAGCAATATCACAAGCTTCGGTAGGCCCATCCTATCTCTCGAGTCTATACGTAACATGCTTCCCAGAACACCCCGGCCCAACCACGTAATAGTAGGGGGAGAGGATAGGGCATAGAATAGTAAGGTTTGATTCTATACATAACATGCCCACCCCCCCCCTACAATTCTATGGGGACCCTTCGCGAATAGTAGGGGCCTCCCCCTGCACACCCATGTTACGTATAGAAGATCTTCCCAACAAAGCACATCAGCAACACTTTTTTGCTGATCAAGATGCATCTTTGAGAAGGATCTTCGCCTGCCTCAAGATTCGTCTCATTATTTCAAGGGGCCCAAGAAAGATTCATCTCAAGATTCGTCTCAGAGAAGGATCTTTGATCAAGATGTGAATAATTCACATCAAGGGGCCTAATCAAGATCCGAATAATTATTGGAAGGGGCCGGTTCTATGGCCAGATTATAGCTGGTGAATGCATGCAGAGGGTGCCCTTCTATTTGCATTAGACGAATAGGAAGAAGACTATATGATTGAATCTTGATAGCAATATCACAAGCTTCACCTATGTGAGCATTACTATGGAAAATATCTCATAGGTGAAGCATTACTATAGAAAATATCTCAAGCTTCATCTATGTGAGCATTACTATAGAAAATATCTCCTACTTATCAAATATATTATTATTATTACATTTAAGACTTTTATTATTATTATCATTAAATTTAAGACTTATATTATTATTATTATTACATTTAAGGCTTATGATTTATGATCATCTGCATTTGCTTTTTTCTTCTATATTAATAGAAAAAATTATATGGAGAGCAAGATGCACTTTTGTGATATTCATTAATTAATTAAATAGACCATTTCGTATTTTTATATAATTAAAAAATGTCATTGAAAGATTCATCCAGATCACTGCATAGATATATCAAGCTGTCATGGGCATGCTAATTTTACTACTACCCGTTCATATTGTTTCTTTTCCCATTGAATTATATGTTTCTACTCGTTAAATTTCTGGTTCGAATAACATTTGCTGGTGGCGATGGATTCTAGCCCAATATTGGCACCATTCGTTGCCACAATCATCATATTTTCGCTGTTTATAAATTGAATGGCATTCTCGGTGAACCTCCACAACAATGGCAATAGGCGTTTATTGTCTGGGTGGTTTGTGCAGATGAGCACTATGCCAATGCCATTGGAACACAAACAAAACACAAACATCTATATTATGCCATTGGAACACAAACAAAACACAAACATCTATATTATGCCATTGGAACACAAACAAAACCCAAACATTTATATTGATATCCTTTGTAGAGAAAACAGATTGAAGGAAGCGTTGAACATTTTGCAGAGATCTGTATGTGTGGACTGCAACATCTATGGCAGCGTGTTTGTGGCCTGTGGGAATCTCAAAGCACTGCGAGAAGCAGCTAAGAAAGTCCACACCCACATGATTACAAGTGGCGTTCAAAATGCAGTTGATGGTTATACAGAATCCAAACTTTTAACTGCCTATGCCAAGTGTGGGAATTTTATTTGATGCAATCTTAGTTTTTTCAAACATGCCAACAAAAAATTTATTTAGTTGGAATGCTATGATCAGAGCATTTTCATGCCATGGTTCCTCAACGGACGTCCTTGAATTTGTAAGCCATATGTAGAGACAAGGAGTTTGTCTGGATAATTGTGCATTCCATTGTATTCTCAAGGCTTGTGGTACTCTAGAAGCTATGGATTATGGTCGGGAGATTCATGGTTTTATTGTGAGAAGTGGGTTTCAGTCCGATGTTTTTGCGGCTAATGCCCTCTTGGCTATGTATGCCAAATGTGGGAGAACTGCAGATGCACGCAAGAGTGTTTAACAAAATGTCTGTGAGAGATTCTGTTTCCTGGAATTCTGTAATTATTGGGTATGCTCAGAGCATCTATTTTGATGACGCACTGCATCTTTTTCATCAAATGTTGTTGATGGGCGTGAAACCAAACTCCATTACCATTGCGATTCGTTGTGTAAGAGCTTCGAGCATAATATAGAAAGAAATAAGAAAACGTAATGTATAAAGCTAAGTTAAATGATCCATTCTATTATTACTTTGATTTAAAAAATAGATATAAACAAATCATACTTACTTTGGTCTTGTATATTGAATGCTTACAGATATATACTCTACAGTCAACAATTTGAATAGTTTCATATAGAAATGCAAAGAATTTTTTTAAATAAAGTTATATACTAAAAAAAATTATGTGAGTAGAATTATTTATATAATAGTTCTTAATCCTCTCCATTCTCTTCACCCATGTAGGATTCCAATATAGAGATAATCGACCAAAGTACTGAGGCCATGGTTATAAGACAAACCAGCTCTTGCTTTGATGCACTTTAATGTCTGTATTCACAATAATCAGGACCTCAATACCTTGGTGGGTTTAAACTCCTATATATATTCTTTCTTCTAGTTATGTCGTTGCTTCAAACATTCTACAACTACATGCAATTGCAAGATTGCTAATCCAAAACATGGAAATACCAAACTAAAGAATGCAATATATATTACTTGGGGTGCATTGCTTGCTGCAAGCAGAATCCATTACAATGTACTGCTAGGAAAGCAAGCGGTAGAGCAGTTGTTTGAATTGGAGCCTAAAAATACTGGAAACTACGTGCTTCTTGCAAATATGTATGTTGAAGCTTCCCAGTGGGATACTGTGAGAAGGGTGAGGAAGTTGATGAAAGACAGAGGAGTCTTGAAGAATCGAGGATGCAGTTGGATTGCTGTGAAGAACATCATGCATGCTTTTTTGGTACGAGACCGATCACATCCTGAAACTGAGAGCAATTATTCGAACTTGGAAAATTCAGCCCCGTAAATGAAACAAGAAATCATTAAATGCTCACCCTAGAAAGCGCCTTCCGATTCTTGCCTTTCTGGAGAAGTTATGTAATATCTCTTCTTTGCAAACTTGCCTTCCCACTTCCCATTTCTCTTCTATGGAATTTAGGGGACAAATGAATTTTTTTTGCAACCAAATGAATATAAGACATGAATCCAAGTGAACACAATCCATATTGGATACAATAACCGTGTTTCAATCCTTTTCTTGGACAGAAAGAGCGAGCATAATAAGTCTGAAGAGGGCAGCTGGAGAGAGAAGCCTGTAGAACAATCGTATGGAAGATGAAAATGAACAAAAGATGAATTGAAAGGGAATGAAGCGCATGTTTTTCATACACCAACATGCAAATAGACCAAGCTTACATGCAGGATGCCACATGAATCCTTTCGATACCGTCTATGTGAATGCAACATGCAAAGGCCACGTCTGGTAGTCTGCACAGGAAGCCCGACAACAACACATAGTCACTTGCCCCCACTTCTTATTTTTCGGCACTGCTTTCCTCTCTCTCGGCGTAAGACTGCTGATAAATCTGAAAAACTCGGCGGGCATCTCCCCGGGAGAAAGCCTATCGGCTAAAAATAAAAGTTGTCATGTAGTTGGATCCCTTTGCTTTTTAAAAAAAAATAGGAGATTTGATTTGTTTTATTATTGAGAATTAGCCTACTTGATAAGCATGTTGTGGATTTGATGTAATAGTTTATTTTTAACAATCCTTAGCCTGATAGTTTAATTAGGTGTTGCCTTTGCAAAATACAAAATATAACTTTTTCAATGCAATATTTCATTTCCAATAAGCACTTTCAGTGATTTAACTAAAAGATAACTACATTTCAAAGTATGTGGTAGACATACTTTGATCTTTTTTTGTTTGTAGGATTCAAAGACAACTCTTTGCTTGTTAGGTGGCATAATCTATGCATAGGGTATTGATTACGTGCTGCCATTCATTTGTCAACGATATTCACTATGAGAGTTATCCTATATTTTTGAAATGCTTTGGTGTTTTGTATAGCCCTATTAAGTCATGTTTGCATAGTGTGATACATGATATGTTCTATCTTTAGGCACTAGTGTGGCCTTGATTGTACCATTTAGACTTGAAATGCAATGACCCATGTTTGGGACTTAAAGCATAGTTTAGTAAACCTTGCAAATCTTGTTTAATCTTGAAAATCTTAATTTTCTAAATTCTTGTTACTTTCTATCTCTATTTATGTCTTAATAGAAAGGTAGAAAGTTGATTCTATAGTGAGCAATGGGCAATGATTGTCTTTGTAATTGAAGGTGTTGATATGCAATGTTAGGAACATTGTTGGTATCAAAATATCATAGTTAACAAATGTCTTTACCCAATAAGCCTTGAAAATAATAATGCCACTTTTGGGGTAAAGTTATTTCTCTCATCTAGAAAAAGGTCATAGAGAAACGTGTTTTAACTCTTCTTGAAAATACTACAGAATCAACATGATAAAAACTTAATAAAGGATCTATGACATATGCATATCGTTGGGCTAGAATCTCTTTCACGCAATTCATACCACAACACTTGTTCTTCAAGCAACAAAAATGGACCATTGTCTTCTAAGCTACAATCATTGTGCTTATCTGGAGAAGCTTTCTACAATTGTACTATTTCCAATCTAAAAGGGGGCATTTGCTTCTTAAAATGATAAAGGAATTCTTGACAAAAAACTAGTGAAGGGACATCTATATATTAGATACTAATTATATAAAAAGATAATATCATTACACCTTATTCTAGGATTAATAAATTATTCAATACATTGTTTGACAACTTTATTACTTTTGCATAGCAAATGATGTGTCTATTCCTTTCAAGGCTAATAAAAGATATTCAACTCTTAAATTTGCTATAAATTCTCTCTAAAGCTTTGGTCATGGTTTGGATTTGCACATAAATATTTAGGTTTTTGTGCACATTTTAGTTAGCAAGCTAAGGGTTTGAACTTTTGACTTTCTCAGAGGCCAAATTGTGATAGAAATCGAAGGAATAAGACAAGTTTTTTAGAAAGTGTAGGTTGAAATGGAGGGATTTTTAGCTAACTTATCTTCTATAGACAATCCAACTTCAAGGAGTTTGACAAGTCTTATTGTAAACCATTAACATGTTAGGAATGAATGCTTAATATATCCTATGGGGGAGTATTCATAGTCATTCTATAGCAGTTGTTGTTGCATTCATGACTGTGATTGTCATTGATGTCAACACAGTGATCTACTAAAGATTAGTAGAGAAGTAGACAATGTTTGAGTTAATGCATGTGGGATATTGAAGATCAAGCTATGCGGAGTTGAGGACTTAATTTATGATGTTTCATGTGATCATGGTTAAGAGCACATAAGGAAATTCATTTATTCATGACAGTTATGAGTAAATCAGTGGAAGTAGTATTCGGGCAGTATTCCTGAGTAGCAGTTTGTGGAAATCGGATGATATCTCCTAATTGGGATTGAATCTGAGCATGCGAAGTTGTATAGATGATGAAGACATGTTGATTGTGACGTGGACGTGATAGCAAGGTCATTGGTGGCACGAGTGAAGAGTTATCTTAATTGGAAGCTGACAGTTTTGATTAAGTAAAAACAGGTTTTGAAAGGACCCGAAACCTTGTACAAAGAGTAAAGAAAGATATAGCAATGAAAGATCTTAAAAAAAATATGGAACACCATCCAACAAACTAGGGGAACTCACCATAGTTCCCAACAAGAGGGCAGAAAACCAACCCAGCTAAACACAACAAAGGACCATCAAGATTTACATTTTGGCCCATTCTTACGAGAACGTAAAGACATATCAAATGAAGGTTTGGAGGAATTGAATTTTTTTCCTTTGACTAATGTCCATCCATCCTCCACCTTTTTAGCAGCCTTCTGACAATCCTGAGATAAACCTGAAGAACCCACTAAAGGGTAGCCAACAACAGGAGAAAGGACAGTTGAACCAGCCCTAACTTTAATGTTCTGGACAAAGTCAGCAGTAAAAGATTGGGCAACCTTAACATTCTGAACTAGAGCCACCTTAGAGACAACAACTATAGCATCAAAGACAACAGTAGTAGCATCTGCCAAGACAACTAAATCAGGAGATAAGACAGCTAAACCAGTGCCAACTTCAATGTTCTGGACGGAGACAACAACAAAAGAAAGGGGCAACCTTAACATTCTGAACCAGAGACGCCTTAGAGATAGCATCTATAGCATCAAAGACAAAGAATGATCAATCTGTGGTGAATAGTCTGCCACACCCCAATCCTTGGAGACTTTACGAACTGTATAATGATGGTTTGAAACCCCCAACCACCAAGAAGGTGATTTCTTCAATCTAACCTTATCAGAGGAACATCACATGATGAGATGTACAATCTAATGACATTTCCTACATCTAAATGGAATATCCTCATAATCAAGATTCTTGGTCCAAGATCCATTTGGAGAAGCCAAAGTTATCTATTCAGGGAGACCCTTGGAAACGTCAACCTCCATAAGGATATGAGCATACATTGTCTTAAAAACATCAGAAGAATCTGTATCAACCATTTGGAAATCCCCAATGGCCTCCCCCACAGACTCCAAGATAGAATGCAGCCAAAGATGAAGGGAAAGATTAGGCAATCTTACCCATAAGGGTATTTTATTAAAGGATTCAGTGAGAGGATCAAACCTCTGATACCAAGGTTTAGCCATCAGGGGAAATTGCTCCTCCCAAGAAAAATAGTTGTTACACAAAATGGTGTTCCTATTTGCAACATTATCAAATTTCACAATGAAAAAACCCCTTGCCACAGGGTAAATCTGAACTGTATCAGTTATGATGGGTTCCCAATGTTTGCAAATCCAAGTATGTAAATTAGGAAGAGAGGGCCATAAACCCCTAAAATGAAAAATAGCAGCAGTAGAAGAGAAATCGTCCGCAATTTTGGAGATCTCATCCATAGTATCTGAATAAAGATTAATCACAAGGGGGATACTTACAGAGACAAGTAACACCGAAGGATGAGATCCCCCTTTCCCAACAGAGGCAGGACCATAGATATCTTCCTCAAAAGCAACCACATTCACATATGAAATTGTTGTTCTCCTCTTAACAACCTAAAACCCTGAGAGGGCCTTCTGGAAAGACCCTGGCAATGGCTGAGATAGTCCAGAAGAAGATGCAATAGCAAGGATAGAAGCCTTCCCAAGAACGGCTGTAGCAGAACCCCCATCGTTGTTAGGGATTGCCACAGCAGGAAGGACCGATGCACAATGATGAGCAGGAGCAATATTCATGTAATTGTGGAATTATTATGTAACGTGTGGAAGATTTTATTTTGTAATTTGTATGCGGACTCATTTGTAATTATTTGAGTGTGGTATAAAGGAATGAATGTTTTCCTTATTGTAATATGTAAGTGTAATTGGAATTGTGAAAGTGAATTGCAGAATTGTACAATACTTGTTGAAAGAGGATATGTGAAGTATAGAGATCTGGTATTGAGATCTGATGAAGCAGTTGGTGCGGTTTGGCACAGTCAGAGGAGAAGTGATAAGTTGTTGAGATCAGTAATCTTTTGGTATTATTCTATTGAGCAATACAAAGATTAGTTGGACAGTGTGTTCAGTGATCTCGCCCTTGAAGCTGTTTAGACAGTGGGTACTTCTGCCTTCCATAACTCCTAATAGGGTTAAAATCTTTTAGCAGGGATTCAAAGTCTCCTAGTAGGGACTAACATGTACTTAATGCATTTCATAAGACTCCTAACATAGTCCATCCTCTCAAAAGGAACTTTCATATTAGTGCATCTTTTGTGGGCATCATTCGCACCGGGGTTTACTCTTTGATCAAGAGGTTCCCTAGTTAACATATCTTGTGTTATTGTGTTGTTATGTATGTATATCTTTCTATGGTTTTTGATTACATTTATTACATGGTTAAGATCTGTTAACGGTGATAAAAGTTGTATTTATCTGATAACTGATTCACCCCCCCCTCTCAATTATCTTGGTGGACTTTACTTTCTAACATAACGTGCATTCTATATTTTGCAATTACTACATAGATTATTTTCATAAACGAGGATCTGTTTGCAGGGCCTTTGAGTAGGTTGGCTATGGACTAGTTGCATAGTTAAGAACATATCCATTTATGAATTGATGGACCATACTTTGTTTGGAAAACTTGCCAGAAATTAAAACAAATAATTAAGAGAATATATTTTTTAATGTCAACTATGTATTCGCCCAGGATGTTCATGCATCAGACTCCTCACGTAGAAGTATTTGTCAGTGGAGATCACAAATGGAGTTAGGTAGTATACAATAAGAAATGGTTAGCAATGCAATGTGGATTGTTCCCATTTTCCTATTGTGCAGTCGGAAGGAAGATGCCCCAATACGCTCAAGTTGGGCTTAAGCTCTAAGTGGGTTAATTGATCAACTTAAATGGGATCATTAATTGGATTTAAATTAATCCAAGTTTATATAGCTAAACCCTTGGTAAGAAAATATATTAAATAACACCTTATTGGGGTGATTAAAATATGATGTTGGTATATTAATGGTAGATTTGCAATGAATTTTAACAATGCGTTACAATTTAATTTTATCATCATTTTAGTATAGCGTTGTAATTATGGGTATTTTAATAATTTTGAAGAGGTCATTAGAGGATGAATATTTAAAAACTATTAAAAAAGTTTACTTATTAAAATATGCCTATACCTTTATTAATGTTATGAATTAATAATTTAAGTTAAAACATTAAACAAACATTATTAAATAGGTTTCTTTTAATTAGAATAACTTAATCGTTAGCAATCTTGGTTAATCCTAGTTGTTGGGGTCGATCAAGGGACGTTGGAAAGATGACCTCGCTTGCCATGATTCCCCTCGGACCTTCCAACAACTTATCCCAATTTTACCATTGGACATTAAATATCCTCACACTATCTTTTCTTCGAGATCAAACTTTTAACACTTAGCCTTCCTAATTACAACATTAGTTAATTATTACATTTAAAAAATAAATTGGTGTGGTTTACTCATGGATTTTGGGCATACATATTTTCCTCAATCAACCCCTATTTGGAGTCAACCTTGAAATGTAAAGAAAGAAATAAAATTGTGTCGTCATATAGCAGAGGCTAGATTTGAGAAATTGAATGTATCATACCTTGATAATGCAAATGCTTCTTTGAATGTGATCAAATATGTTTGTGCAATAATTTTGAATTAACACAAAATCCCAAAAGGAAATCATGAAAGACAAAACCTCACATGATGGATGTTGTAGTTCATCACAATACTTGATTGAGAAGAAATAAGATATAGATGTAGGTGTATCTCTTTTGATAGAACACTTCTTTGAGAGGGTTTCGATGCAAGAAAGAAGCTTGATCCATGGAGAAGAACACCTTGAATGCTTGATAAGAAGTCTAGATATTGAATGCTTGCATTGATTGCTTGAACTTAAATTCTTGATCATGAATGCGAGTGCTTGATAATCTCAATCACGGTTTTTATCAAAATGAGGAGAGATAGGGAGTTTATATACATGTTCCAAAATCTTAGTGGTCAAGCCACAAGCAGGCTGACTATAGATCCAAATATCCCACTAATGCACCGAGATGAGACCCCAAATCCAATTCGGACCTGATCCTTAGGGAACAAAGTTCCTTGGGCATTATGTTTCCAAGAACAAAATGCGTTTGTTTTTATGTTCCATCCAATCAAATCTCAGATCGGGACCACATGTCTCAGATAATTAGGGGATGCCAGATTACATCGTACAATTGGTTCCAAGATCGAGATAGAATGCAAAGGCCACAAATGCTAACATAGGGCCTAGGTGATGAAATAGAGGAAAAATAAATGAGCACACTTAGAAATAAGGGCTTACCTTAAATTTAAATAATATTTAAATGAAAGAGGACTCATTTGAATTTCGGTGTCCATTAAGTGCAATATGAAGTTCTATTATGAAAACACATTAAGGTGGGTGCTAACTAATCATGAAATTGTACACTCGTCAAGTACTTACAATTTATGATAATACATTTAGCCCCTGCTTTAGTGGGAGTATGAGTTAACCTCATGCTCATAGTAAGAGAAATGAGAGATTAGAGAGAAACAAAGAAATGATAATGGGCAAATTCCAATGAGATAAGATAACACTAAGTTTAAGGACACAAGCCCCTAAACTAAGGATATTAACTCCGAATACCATCCTTAAGGGCACAAAATAAAATAAAAAAATGTGAAACACAACACAAACCAAAAGACAATATACACAAACAAAAAAGAAAGGGGTTAGTACTAAAAAACCAAAACTCCAAATCAACTAGTTGAAGAGAGCTTGATAAAAAATATCCCAACTACTAGCATTATGTTTAGAAATCTATTGTAAGAGTATAAGTGATCACAAGGAAAGGGAAAGATGTAACCCACTAACCAAGCTATGACAACATGAAAGGAAGAGAGAGAAATAATGAATCCAATAGTCTAATAAGTTATGTTATGCTATCCATGGGAGTGAACGAGGAAAGAGTAGAAAGACTAGCAAGTTGCATTATGCTAGTTCCACTCATTCCAAAGAGAGAGAAAAAGGAGAATTGATAATCTAGAAATATATAAGATTCTAGTGACTTCTACTTTGAAAAATTTGTGCACATGGTGGCTTATGGAATTTCACACATGAGCCAGTTTACAAAATTTTGCGCATTGAGCAGCTTATAAAATTTTGTGCACAAGTGGCCTATAAAACTTTGTGCATGGGGTAGCTCATGGGATTAGTCTTACATAAAGCATAGTCTTTTTGTGGACATAAAATGGTTAGTCAAAGGACCACTAAAAGCTACATAATGTACAAATGAGGCTATTTGTATGCTCCCCTCCTTATAATGGTGACACAGTCTTCATGTGGATCAATAAAATGGTTAGTTAAAGGACCACTAAAAGTTACATAATATACAAAAGAGGCCATTTTTATACCTCCCTCATAATGATGATGAAATAAGACTATTGTGGCATCATAAGGAAAAGAGAGCAAGAATACACACTTCTAACAACAAGGAGATATCATTAAAACAACAATGTATACCATAACCTTAGGAAAAAAGGAAACAAATATTGTCACCCAAGGAAAAAGATAATCCTGAAAGGATATCCACAGGTGGGAAGAGACCCTTGAAAGGAAGAGATGTTCACTACAAGACATCTACCTTTAAGAGTTCTTGAATAAAGATAACATCTTCAAGATATCTAGGGAAGGAGAACAAGAATTTACCTTTTTAACCCTCTTATTGCTAGGAAAAAAAATACATTCTTGATTAAGGATGACACACTTTAAGCTTCCAAATAAGAGTGTTTGTTTAGCATGAACATAGTTTTACAAATAAGGAAGAGGTCTTGATCAAGGATTCACAACTCTTGCATAAGAGAGAATCCTTATTCGAGACAAACAATTCCAATAAAAGAAAAGAATGTCACTTGATAAATAATGCTACACTAAGGAAAATGGATCCTTAGAAAGGGAAAGAAGAGAAAGAGACCTGACCCACCATGGATGAAGACAAGGAAAAAGATAACACATTATAAATCCTAAGTGATAGATATTTTATAATAGACACACTTTTAAGAAAGAATAAGGTGTGAACAATGATGTAAATCTCATGAAAAGAAAAGACCATAGTGTAAGAAAAATAGATCCATGCAAAGGACCTCATGTTATAAAAAGAAACAAGTTAACAAAGGGATAATTGATCTTTTCGTAAGGAATAAACACCATAAACCACCTAAGCAGAAGATAATTTATAATAGACATTCTCTATGGCACATGAAACAAATTATTAACAAAGACGATGAAACCTTGTGTGAAATAAAGAATATCATGTGAAAAATAATGTACTATGAATGATGCAAACCCACAAAGAGAGAGAAATATGTCCCATTAAATGTGAAGGACAAAGGAGGTCAGATTACATAAACTTAGTAGAAAAATCAATTACAAGGTATATACACTTCCAAACAAGGAAGAGGTTGTAAAGAAGGATATCAATCCTTTAAAGAGGACGATCCTTAACAAACAAGTCCACATATTGAAGGTAATCATAGTATAGAATATTCAACCAAAAAAGACATAATGGATCCTTTGAAAGGGGAAAATGAAGAAGATAGAGAGAGGCCTTTCCCCCCAAGTGAAAAGACAAGGAAAAATACCTATTATGCTATTCACATTCAACATCATGAAAAATAAAAGGCTTGTAATGATGTATGTTATTATGATTACACGATGGAGAAAAACATAATAGGAAAGAGAGATGCTAAGGTATATTTTTATATCATGAAAAAAGACAAGATTCATGTTTTAAGAAAAATAGAGTTCTATCTACTAAATCTTGACAAAATTATCTAAATTCAATACAGTCAGTAAGAGAACATTTATTTCTATGGTCTTTGATTATTTGGAAAATGTCTAAAAGGAAAGAAAATATTAGTATCATATTTAAGTCTCCAAAAGACTCTTTTAGCCAAATCCAAACAATCATCAAAAGGAGGTGTAACTATTGAACATGAAGAATAACTGAGAGGGGTCTAAATTAGTTATTCCCACACACTTTATAAAACTTTTTTCTTTGTCAGTAAGAAATTGAACAACAACAGTAACAACTTATGATATATCGATTAAGCACATTAAACATTCATAGTATATGTGAACATGAAACCACATAAACACTGACAAAGAGAACACTAATATTTACGCGGAAACCCAAACTGGGGAAAACCACAATGAAGCTAATTCTCATGAAATGAACACCTATAAGGGTGACACTAGTTAAGGTGATGTTTACAAAGTCTCACTATCAGTCGAATCACTACCAGTTGGGCTAACTACCCTTATACACTAGAGATATCAAAATGAATATGAGAAAAACATTAATTGATATAATTGCATTTGAATATGCATGAATAATTTAACATTTAAGCTCTGTTACTGCAACCACTAGTAGACCTGAATGAATATTTCTCTGTATGTAACTATCTAATCCACTTGTATCAATATGTAAGCCTCTCCTTGATACTTCTTCACAAAAAACTCTTCTCACATGCATCATTGCCACAAATTCACATTATCTTTCACACATATACATCCATACACATGCATATATCTCTCTGATAGAAAAGATCTCCTTTATTTATATAGGTATTTTATCATACATATGTCGGATCACACCAAACATGTGTGAAATCCCCAAAATAGAAGATGTTACCATTACATTTAATGTATAACATTGATCCTAAATCTAGGACACACTTAAGAACATTTATTAATACACTACAACACGTCCGATGGATAGGTCACACTTAAGATATTACAATGCATATTATAATTACCGAGAATGTTTAAACACTATGACCATGTCCAAAAGATGAACCATGAAATAATTGAAACCACCAGTAGATTAGACTTGTCTAGAATATGATGTAGTTTATAAACCAAAACAATTTGATGAATGCACCACTCTCCATATATCATAAACACCTAGAAGATCATTATAGCCATAACAATTACTAGTAGTCAATAGAACATTTTATATAATACTAAACACCCAAATTATACAAGTTCACTAAAATAAATGAGCCATGAGTAGGACATGTACACATTCCATAGAACATTGAGGACACCAAAAAGGTACTCATATTGAACATGTTCAAAGTATAACTAAAACTCATGTTGCACAACTGATAGCCAATAAGAACATAACCAAAATTACCAACAACCAATCAACACCTCCAGTGTGTCGGTTAAAGGTTTTGACATCAATGACAATCAATGCCAAAAACAACTTAATAAGCTGAACAATCTCCCATTTTGGCATTGCTGACAAATTAACAAAACATCAAAAACTCCCCTTGAGTTGATACAACATTTGTTTTTCCTTTCTTCTTCCCCTTTTTTCCACAATGGAAAAGGGAAAAAAACTAAAACAAAGAAAGTCAAATAAATAAAACATTTTTTAACATCAAAGAATTTATTTTACCTTTCTTTCATTATTGGAAGCTCCTTCCAATTAGCAATATCTACCTCCATTCGAGCACATAGACTATCACACTCCATGAGTCTTGCATAAAAATTGACCATGGAAACAAATCAGGGAATCAAGGTTAGGCCTATGTGAAAATCAGTAAAGCCAAGGTTGTGTCTAATAGAGAGACAAAACCTCATTGTTATGTATTTTATTTGTATTGTAATATTGCATGTTGTAATAATTGTAATTAGTAAATTATAAATTGTAATTGTGTTTATCCTATTGTCATGCCATGTGTACATGTGAGGTGCAAACTTTGAAGTATCATTTGACACTTGTGTATGTGATGTGTTAGCATGAAAAGACCTTAGAGGGTAGGTTAGAATGTGACTCTTACCCCTAGGGGTAGGTTGTAGTGCTCCCATGTAAACCCTTGGTTAGGAAGCCTTAATTTGAGTCAAATCACGTTGAATCCAAATGCAAAATTTAAGTGAGTTTTAGGGGGGTTAAATGAGCCCCTAGGGTGTAGTTAGGGTCATTTTTAGCTACCCCATTTGTTGTTTTATGGGTTGGGGGTTAAATTTTGATCAATCTTGAGCCCATAACTTATTTATGGCCCTTCAAAAGTACCCTTCAAGTCAAGTTTCAAAATTGGGGGTTTGGGAAATGAGGACAAGTCCATTCCCCTTTCCCTATTCTTGGTCTCCATCTCATTTATGAGGGGAGACAAGGATGGATAAAAAGTATCCATGAGTCATGCCTCTTAATGAGGGTTAGTTGGGAGTTTGGTAAGGGACCCCTTTTAGTAGGAAGTTTGGGGGTAAATTTGGGTTGATCACCCACTCTCTATCTTTAGAAACTTCTAGATTTAGCTAAGTTTTGGGAAGGAGTAAGGACTTGGACAAAAAGGAAGATCTTCTTCAAATTCTTTCCATAATCTTGGATCTAGGTTGGTGATGCTCTCCATTTTATTTGTGTTTTACATTGTTGTGTTGCATATGTGATGAGTATGGTAGTGAAAGTAATTGTGAGCATGTAATGTAATCTCATGGATGTGGATCTTGAATGTATTGTGTTTTTATTTGTGTTGTTTTGTGAATTTTGTGTATGGGAGTCTCAAGGAAACTTCACCCTTGGGAGGGAAGAGTAACCTTGGGGGTGGCTAATTTTTGGATAGACCTTGAGTGTAGAGTCTCTCCTCATAGAGGAGAGGGATAAACATGGATGTATGGCATCCATGATGCCATTTTATTGTGTATACTTTTGGGGTTCATAAGGGATTTTGAGCATTTGTGTTTGAGAAGTAAAAATGTGGTTGTTGCTCTTGGGAGACATGTGAAAATTTATTATGCTTTGGCTTCTCCTCATGAGTACTTGGTCAACCTTCACCCCCTATTTTTTATTCATTTGGAGACCCATTGTGTGAGCCTTGGTTGGGTGCCTTTGTTGTGAGTTTATTTTGTAAAACTATGTTATTTGTGTGTGTGTGACCCGCCTTACCTTGATTCCCCAAGCTTGAGGGTGACCTCTTAGAGGCCTAGGTTAGGAGGTGAGCCTTCATGGTCTTGTAGAATATTTTATTACAGGTATTGTCTTGGACTATTAGAAGGAAGAAATTGAAGAAGTCTCAAATGTTCAAGTTACATTTGTGGATTTCTTATTTTATGATGAGTTTAAAATATTGTTTTCCATTTGAAAAGAAAGAAATGTAAAGTTCTTCAAAAGTGTAGCATTATTTCATTGTTGGGCATTGTAAGAAATTGTATTTCATTAAATAAGAAATTGTTGTATATGTTAGAATAACTGAGAGGGGGGTGAATCAGTTATTTAGTGTCCCAAATAAAAATGTATAATCTAAAACAAATTCTTCAACTTCTGCTACTCGGTAAACATAAAATACTTTCACTGTCTGTGCTTTTACCGATTATCAGTCTAAAACTTATACTAGTTACTGATAAAATCTAACATGTAATATGAAAAGTATGATAACAAGCAAATATCACAATCAACACATAACACAAGAGATTTAACGTGGAAACCTTGTGAAGGGAAAAACCTCCTGGGACCGGCAACCCAAAAATGTTCACTCTTCTAAAGTGAGGTCGGTGAAGACCCAATCCTGTTAAAAGTTACAAACACACTGTTAGGTGTGACCTTGTTAGAGGATTTTAGACCAGAAGTTATCGTCCAACCAACAATCACTCTGGGGTTGACAGGATAACAATGTTCACTCTATGAATGAAACATCAAAAGACTTTCATAGTCCACTTGGTTAAGAGATTTGACTGTGTACAATGGTTAAATATGTAACAATAGATGATCTGCCTTGAAATAACTTCAATTGTAGTTTACAGATCAATGTTCAACTCATTCATATCTTTCTGATCAATATATCACTTCAGATTCAATACAATATCAACGTATTGTCCGTCGGTAATTACTCGCTGTAGATTGATAATTATTCTGTAGTTCGGTTCTCACTAACCAATATGATTAGAATGCATGAAAAATTATTCACGTGATAATTCTATAGTATCTTCTTCTTCCGGCATTATTTCAACAATAAAACCAATGTCTCTTATATAGACGAGTGAATTGTTTTCTTTTTGTCCATCAGATTTTTCCGCTTAACCATATTCATAGATTTTGCCGCTTTAACCTTCTTCAACTGACATGTCAGTAACATGTTTCAATCTGCTCCATTAGATCTTCCTTGAATTATGTTAGCCATCGATCTTCATAACAAACCTTATTTGTTACCTCGATTTCATACATTTTCCAGCTCATTAATTTAACGGCTAAGCTAATCATTTAATTCCTTTATGTTCTGCTTAGTTAACAAAGAAATGCATCAGTGAACACAAGCTCAATTAACACTATGCTCAGTATACACTACACTCTGTTGGTGTATACTGGAATGCTTCATTTAACGACAACACTGCTTTGTGTCTTTCAGCTCTATTCTTCATCATAGATGAATGCAACATAATAAAGGTGATATCATCAAGTCATAGACTCATCAAAAATTTACTCATTGTATTCCTTATCTTCATCTGACATATACATCTTCCTCATGTAGATATTTCTGTTCTTCATCTCTTTCACCTTTCTTTAGATATGTCGGTATAGTAACTTACAAGATAAGTATTGTCAAGCTAGTTGACATCAATGACAACATAATACTGATTTAATCATCTTGCATATCTAATCAAAAACTCCTCAGTAATCTTAAATTACAGATTCTTCATTCAGGTTCTAAATCAGTTGTAGTTCATCAGTATATACAACCATGCAATATGAAGATTTTAAAGTTTTGGTTTTAAAAAAATTGAAAAGAGAAAGTTGTTGTTTATAAAGTTGTATTCTTCATTAGAAATGTGAATTGAAATGTTAGCTTGTATTGTTGTTTCAAGTCTTAAATTTTATATGTAAGATAATATATTTCTTCTTAATTTTTGAGTTGTTAAAAAAAAAATATAATGTTGAAGGTTTTTTTTAAAAAAAAGGGGAAATGTGTAGCTTACAAGTTGCTAGCTTAATAATGTTGATATTTTATTTTAAAGAAAGAAATCAGTTTGAATGTCAATCTTTTCTTTATATATATTTCCATTTAGTTACTTTTAAGTCAATATTTATGTGTATATATGTATATATAAAATAAAATAATACTTATTTTGCTTTAGAAGTTCAAAAAGAAAAGTCTTATTTTTTAAAACATATTATGCATGTCCATGTGAATAGGTATATATAAATTAATTTTGTTTTTAAAAAAATAATTAAAAAATAGAATACACCCACATATATGTATATATTATTATATTTATTAAAAAATAAATAATAATAATTTAATAAAAAAATAGGTAGGGTTTGGGAAGGCACGCCCCCAACCCCCTACGGCCTGTGGTCTCTCTTTGAAGGGGAGCCATCGGTGGGCTAACCTGTGGGCAGCCCGCTAGTGGCGATGATCTCCACAGACTAGCGGTCGGGCTGCTGGCTACGACGACATCACCACACATGGCGACCGCTAGCCACCTGCTACAATAGCGGAAAGGGGTAAGTTGACAACCCCTCCCCCCATTAAAATATACTTGCTTTTTTTAATTTTTAATTTAAAAAAAAAACATAAATAATATATATTGCAGAAAAAGAAAGTAAAACCAAAATTCAAAACAAAAAAATATATTATACCTTACATTCTTGAAGAAATTCTCTTCTTCAAATCTTTCATTAAGCCTCCATGAAACCTACAATAAACAAGAATGGGAAGAGGAAGAAGAGGGGAGAGAGAGAGAATGAGAGAAGGCATGGAGTGCCAAAATCCTCCCCAAACCCTAATTTTGGATTAGGGTTAGGGTTGAGGAATTGAAGAGAAAAAAAGAAGAGAGAAGAGAGTTAATAAAGAAAATTCATTTCCTTTCTCCCTTGTGAAAAAAACCTATTAGGGTTAGAATTAAAATATTAAATTGTTTATGGGAGTTTTTTTCAAATCTTTTATTGGCTTATATTTAATGGGGATTGTAGGATAATGTTTAAATTTGAATAATGTTTAGTTAAATTATTAATTTAATATATTTAGGTAACTTTAGATTTAATTAGTAAAATTTACAAATTATTAATCAACTATAGTCAAATTAATCAAATGACTAATAAGTAACTATAGTGATTTCAACTCAAGAAAATTAATGAGATTATGTATGATTAGAAAATTGCTAGATGTAATTATAACCAAAATAATGGTAATTTTTCTTGGATCATAATACCCACCATTAATGTAGTTAAAATTTACGGGAAGGATTCTGAGGATTAATTTTTTATTTAATTAATCGATCAACTTAAATAGGATTATTAATGGGATTTAAATTAATCCAAGTTTATATAGCTAAACCCTTGGTAAGAAAATATATTAAATAACACCTTATTGGGGTGATTAAAGTATGATGTTGGTATATTAATGGCAGATTTGCAATGGATTTTCACAACGTGTTACAATTTAATTGCATCATCATTTTAGTATAACATTGTAATTATGGGTATTTTAATAATTTTGAAGAGATCATTAGAGGATGAATATTTAAAAACTATTAATAAATTTTACTTATTTATTAATGTTGTGAATTAATAATTTAAGTTAAAACATTAAACAAACATTATTAAATAGGTTTCTTTTAATTAGAATAACTTAACCGTTAGCAATCTTGTTTGACCCTAGTTGTTGGGGTCGATTGAGGGACGTTGGAAAGATGACCTCGCTTGCCATGATTCCCCTCAGACCTTCCAACAACTTATCCCAATGGACGTTAAATATCCTAACACTATATTTTCTTCGAGATCAAACTTTTAACACTTAGCCTTCCTAATTACAACATTAGTTAATTAATACGTTTAAAAAATAAGTTCATGTCGTTTGCTCATGGATTTTGGGCATACATGTTTTCCTCAATCAAAACCCTATTTGGAATCAACGTTGAAATGTAAAGAAAGAAATGAAATCGTGTCGTCATATAGCAGAGGCTAGATTTGAGAAATTGAATGTATCATACCTTGATAATGCAAATGCTTCTTTGAATGTCATCAAATATGTTTATGCAATAGTTTTGAATTAACAAAAAATCCCAAAAGGAAATCATGAAAGATAAAACCTCATATGATGTATGTTGTAGTTCATCACAATACTTGATTGAGAAGAAATAAGATATAGATGCGGGTGTATCTATTTTGATAGAACACTCCTTTGACATGGTTTCAATTTAGGAAAGAAGCTTGATCCATGGAGAACACCTTGAATGCTTGATAAGAAGTCTAGATATTGAATGCTTGCATTGATTGCTTGAACTTAAATTCTTGATCATGAATGCAAGTGCTTGATAATCTCTATCATGGTTTTTATCAAAATGAGAAGAGATAGGGAGTTTATATACATGTTGCAACATCTTAGTGGTCAAGCCACAAGTAGACTGACTATAGATCCAAATATCCCACTAATGCACCGAGATGAGACCCCAAATCCAATTCGGATCTGATCCTTAGGGAACAAAGTTCCTTGGGCATTGTGTTTCCAAGAACACAATGCCTTGGTTGTTATGTTCCACCCAATCAGATCTCAGATTAGGACCGCATGTCTCAGATAATTAGGGGATGCCAGATTACATCATACAATTGGTTCCAAGATTGAGATAGAATACAAAGGTAAAAAATACTAACATAGAGCCTAGGTGATGAAATGAAGTGGAGGAAAAATAAATGAGAACACTTAGAAATAAGGGCTTACCTTAAATTTAAATAAGATTGAAATGAAAGAGGACTCATTTGAATTTTGGTGTCCATTAAGTGCCATATGAAGTCCTATTATGAAAATACATTAAGGTGGGTGCTAATAATCATGGAATTGTACACTTGTCAAGTACTTACAATTTATGATTGTACATTTAGCCCCTTCTTTAGTGGGAGTATGAGATAACCTCATGCTCATAGTAAAAGAAATGAGAGATTAGAGAGAAAGAGAGAAATGATAATGGGAAAATTACAATGAGATAAGATAATGCTAAGTTTAAGGACACAAGCCCCTAAACAAAGGATATCAACTCAGAATACCATCCTCAAGGGCACAAAATTAAAAAAAATGCGACACACAACACACAAAAAAAGACAAAATACATAAACAAAAAAGAAAAGGGTTAGTACTAAAAAACCCAAATTCCAAATCAACTAGTTAAAGAGAGCTTGATAAAAAATATCCCAACCACTAGCATTATGTTTAGAAAGCTATTGTAAGAGTATAAGTGATCACAAGGAAAGGGAAATATCTAACCCACTAACCAAGCTATGACAACATGAAAGGAAGAGAGAGAAACAATGAATCCAATAGTCTAATAAGTTATGTTATGCTATCCATGGGAGCGAACAAGGAAAGCGTAGAAAGACTAGCAAGTTGCAATATTCTAGTTCCACTCATTCCAAAGAGAGAGAAAAGGAGAATTGATGATCTAGAAATCTATGAGATTCTAGTGACTTCTACTTTGAAAAATTTGTGCACATGGTGCCTTATGGAATTTTGCACATGAGGTAGTTTATAGAATTTTGCACATTGAGTAGCTCATAATTTTTTTTTGCACAAGTGGCCTATAAAACTTTGTGCATGGGGTAGCTCATGGGATTAATCTTACATAAACCATAGTCTTTTTGTGGACATAAAATGGTTAGTCAAAGGACCACTAAAAGCTACATAATGTACAAATGAGGCTATTTGTATGGCCCCCATCCTTATGATGATGACACAGTCTTCATGTCGATCAATAAAATGGTTAGTCAAAGGAACACTAAAATTTACATAATATACAAAAGAGGCCATTTTTATACCTCCCTCATAATGATGGTGAAATAGGACTATTGTGGCATCATAAGGAAGAGAGAGCAAAGATACATACTTCTAACAACAAGGAGATATCAGGTTAAAAAAATAATGTATAACATAACCTTAGAAAAAAAGGAAAAAATATTATCACCCAAGGAAAAAGATAATCCTGAAAGGATATCCACAGGTGGGAAGAGACCCTTGAAAGGAAGAGATATTTACTAGAAGACATCTACCTTTAAGAGTTCGTGAATAAAGATAACATCTTCAAGATATCTAGGGAAGGAGAACAAGAATGTACCTTTTTAACCCTCTTTTTGCTAGGAAAAAAATACATTCTTGATTAAGGATGACACAACTTAAGGTTCCAAAGAAGGGTGTTTGTTTAGCATGAACATAGTTTTACAAATAAGGAAGAGCGCTTGATCAAGGATTCACACATATTTCATAAGAGATAATCCTTATTCGAGACAAACAATTCCAATAAAAGAAAAGAATGTCACTTGATAAATAATGCTACACTAAGGAAAGTGGATCCTTCGAAAGGGAAAGAAGAGAAAGAGACCTGACCCACCATGAATGAAGAAAATGAAAAAGATAACACATTATAAATCCTAAGTGATAGATATTTTATAATAGACATGCACTTTTAAGAAAGAATAAGTTGTGAACAAGGATGTAAATCTCATGAAAAGAAAAGACCATAATGTCAGAAAAATAGATCCATGCAAAGGAACTCATGTTATAAAATAAAAAAGTCAACAAAGGGATAATTGATCTTTTCGAAAGGAATAAACACATAAGCCCCCTAAGCGGAAGATCATTTATAATAGGCGTTCTCAATGGGACATGAAATAAATTATTAACAAAGATGATGAAACCTTGTGTGAAACAAAGAATATCATGTGACAAAGAATGTACTATGAATTATGAAAATCCATAAAGAGAGAGAAATAGGTCCCATTAAATGTGAAGGAGAAAGGAGGTCACATTACACAAACTTAGTAGAAAAATCAATTACAAGGGATATACACTTCCAAACAAGGAAGAGGTTATAAAGAAGGATATCAATCCTTTAAAGAGGATGATCCTTAACAAACAAGTCCATGTATGGAAGGTAATCATAGTATAAAATATTCAACCAAAAAAAGACATAATGGATCCTTTGAAAGGGGAAAATGAAGAAGATAGAGAGAAGCCTTTCCTCCCAAGTGAAAATACAAGAAAAAATACCTATTATGATATTCACATTCATCATCATGAAAAATAAAAGGCTCCTAATGATGTATGTTATTATGATTACATGTTGGAGAAAAACATAATAGGAAAGAGAGATGCTAAGGTAAATTTTTGATATCATGAAAAAACATAAGATTCATATTTTAAGAAAATTAGAGATCTATCTACTAAATCTTGAACAAATTGTCTAAATTCAATATATTTAGTAAGAGAACATTTATTTCTATGGTCTTTGATTATTTGGAAAATGTCTAAAAGGAATGAAAATCTTAGTATCATATTTAAGCCTCCAAAAGACTCTTTTAGCCAAATCCAAACAATCATCAAAAGGAGGTGTAACTATTGAACATGAAGAATAACTGAGAGGGGTCTAAATCAGTTATTCCCACACACTTTATAAAACTTTTTTCTTTGTCGGTAAGAAATTGAACAACAACAGTAACAACTTATGATATATCGATTAAGCACAGTAAACATTCATAGTATATGTGAACATGAAACCACATAAACACTAACAAAGAGAACACTAAGATTTACGTGGAAACCCAAACTGGGAAAAACCACAATGAAGCTAATTCTCATGAAATGAACACCTATAAGGGTGACAATGGTTAAGGTGATGTTTACAAAGTCTCACTATTGGTCGAATCACTACCAATTGGGCTAACTACCCTTACACACTAGAGATATCAAAATGAATATGACAAAAATATGAATTGATATAATTGTATTTGAATATGCATGAACAATTTAATATTTAAGCTCCGTTACCACAACCACTAGTAGACTTGAATGAATTTTTCTCTGTATGTAACTATCTAATCCACTTGTATTAGTATGTAAGCCTCTCCTTGATACTTCTTCACAAAAAACTCTTCTCAAATGCATCACTGCCACAAATTCACATTATCTTTCACACATATACATCCATACACATGTATATATCTCTTTGATAGGAAATATCTCCTTTATTTATATAGGTATCCGATCATTCATATGTCGGATCATACCAAATGTGTTTGAAATCCCATAATCAAAAGATATTACCATTACATTTAATGTATAACATTAATCCTAAATCTAGGACACACTTAAGAACATTTATCAATACACTACAACATGACCCATGGATAGGTCACACTTAAGATATTACAATGCATATTATAATTACTGAGAACATTTAAACACTATGACCAAGTCCAAAAGATGAACCATGAAATAACTAAAACCACTGGTAGATTAAACCTATCTAGAATATGATGTAGTCGATAAACCAAAACAATTTGATGAACCCACCACTTTCTAGCTATCATAAATACTTGGAAGATCATTATAGCCATAACAATTACCAGGATTTGATAGAAAATTTTATATAATACTAAACACCCAAATTATACAAGTTCACTAAAATAAATGAGCCATGAGTAGGACATGTACACATTCCATATAACATTGAGGACACTAAAGAGGTACTCATACTGAACATGTTCTATGCATAACTGAAATTCATGTTGCACAATTGATAGCCAATAGGAATATAACCAAAATTACCAACAACCAATCAACACCTCTAGTGTGTCGGTATGAATGTTTTGACATCAATGACAATTAATTCCAAAAACAACTTAATAATTCGAACAATTTCCCCTTTTGGCATTGCTGACAAATCAACAAAACATCAAAAACTCAAAACTCCCCTTGAGTAGATACAACATTTTTTTTCCCTTTCTTCTCCCCCTTTTTTATACAATGGAAAAGGGCAAAAAACTAAAACAAAGAAAGTCAAATAAATAAAACATTTTTTAACATCAAAGAATTTCTTTTACCTTTCTTTCAGAATGGGAAGCTCCTTCTTTCAATTAGCAATATCTACGTCCATTCGAGTGCATAAACTATCACACTCCATGAGTTTTTCAGAAGATTTCATCCAATTGAAAGACTAAAATTATCACACAATAATCCTCTGCATCGGTTAGGATTCCAAACTCTTACTGAATCTTCTCTTTGCCTCCATTGTGGCAATAACTCTACCTAAAGTTCATCGGCTCTAATTCTCTGTTTCCAAGATTTTTCCTTTAAGATATCATATGTATTTCCAATTTCATTCAGTTATGTCTCAATCACTTCACTTTGACTTATGAAATTATCAATAGTTGTAGGCCACTGAAGATGGAATAAATAAATACTATGAATATCCTTTATGGATTCATTTGTTTTATCGATAACTAGAGATAGTCACTACTTCACATTATCACATTTCTTCTCTATCTTATTTGCAACTACCCAATAATCAACACTATACTGCAATAAATTATTCTCTACCACATTAGAAAAATCATCTGGTAACATACCATACACATTGAACATTGTTATCCTCTTATTGATTAAATGATCAGTCAGTAATTTCAACACTAGAGACTTGTTCACCAAGGAACAATCAGTCCACAGACCACTAACTCTATCATATTCATTGTTATCTAGCATTACTCAAACAACATAAGAATCAACAGACTCATATCCTCTCATAGAAAGCACAATTTTCTCCACATCCTCTTCTTCCTCTTCTAAAACTTCCATCTCTTCCTCAACATCTTCTAAAATAATGACAACTTATTTTCCTTTCTCACCAGTCTTCCTCTTCTTTGGTTCAAAGGGATGAACTATCAATAGCTTATTCTGTACTCTTTTATTTTGAGGAGGGACCTTCCTTGCCATGAATTGCTAGTAAATCACCAACAAAAACCAAACCAAAAACAATATCCTCTTTTAGAGGCAAGAAATGTTCCTTACATGCATCATCCCTATTTCTCAACACATCCAAGTACCTTAAAATATGCTTACTGGCTGGAATGCCAATTCTCCACTCAACATTTTCTTTGTTGGGAAAAGACCTCAGAAAGTAAAATACTAAGCACATAACCAAAGACCCAAAATTGAAACCATATCCATTTTCAACTAACATCTTTACATTCTCTAGAAAATTAATTAACAATATTTTGCATCGATCCATTTGCACATTCTCCTTCACAATCTTATGTGACACTTACACAACTAAAGAAGAATTCGAACCGTCACAATTTTGAAATGATATCTTATATAAAATGTCATAAGAAACATACCTTACAATAAGATCCTCAAGAGTATTGATGAAAAATAAATGCTGATCCTTGTCAATCACTATTAGAGCTTCCACTTCCTGATAGCTAACAAACTTCTTCTTAGGCAATTTGTCAACATTTGCACAATCTGGTAATTTCCTCAATTAATTCCTTTGTTACGACATTGGGATTTTCCAACACCAAGGTTTCACCATGAAACTAACTCAGCATAGAAAATGAATTCATTTTATCACACCATGGAATTCTCCCCAGATATCAATTCCAAGATTTCTAACTCACTGTATATCCTCCACAGTTAACTCTGATTCTTCCTATCAAAAACAAGTTTCTTACAACTATTACCACCTTAGGGTAAGGGATTGTAAGTTTTGCATGTTTAATACTCCTCCTAAGCCCAAGAATTTGACTCAGTTGTCAAAAGATCTAGTATTGGGATTTGGTACCAAAGGACTCTCCATTCTAGCAACATCTTTCTTTTTCCATGTCATGTTAGTCTTTTGAGATTCATGTAAAACTGTAACTATGTTACCATCTCCAGTATTCACCAGAGCGCCATCATATTTGCATGATTTATTAGTATAATGGCCATTATGACCACATTTGAAGTAATTTTACATTTCCTTTACCAAATCTCATTGACGGAACTCTTGATCTATATTGACTTACCTTTTGACCAAATTTGTGATACACATAACAAATCCCATGAAAAATATTACTCATTGTATCCTTCCCTTCCTGATTTGAAACTTGGGTCTTGCACTAACTTGTTTTATGACCAATCTTATGACATTTAAAGAATTGAACCTTTTTTTTATTTCTCATCTTACAATCAAATTCCTTATAACCAAAATCCTTGCAAATATAATAACAACCAATGAAGATAAGTACCTTTAAGCATTCAGTTGTCTTACCAGGGCCTTCGTGTAGGTGTATTCTGATTCTTGATCTCACTTGTCACTTCAACCTTTGCATCATCTTCAAATATCTTCTCTTTTTCTTGGTCCATCTGATTTGAATATTCACCAGTAAACCCTAAACCGTATTTATCTTTATGACCTTTCTACATGTCTAGTAACTAACCCAGAATAGTACTACTTTCACATAATTTTTTTTATGATCTCATCTTTTTCAATTCCAATTCTAGCTTCTCATTGTATTATGAACTCTTCTTGATAATCTCCTTGAAAATTTATTTGATCTCTTTCCACTCTTCCATTACAATTTTGAGTTCTACTCTTACCAACCAAGCACTTTTCATATTTTATTTCAATCCATCTTTGATAATATCTTCCCTTAGTATCTTGACATCCAACTTCTTCTCAAGGTCTTCATTCCTTTATTTTGAATCCTACAGTTCCTGATACTGATCTATACCATTTCCTTTTGATTTCTTCATTTTTTTTAAGTTCTTGTTCCAGCTCATTAATTATGTCCTTTGATTCCTTCAATTCCTTATTGACTTTATTATGTCTTACTTTGAAATTCTTGATCCGATCTCTCATGTTTGCAATACTGGCATTTGCTTCCTTCGTGTTCTCTTTCAAGACCTCATTTTCTAATTCAGTATCTTCAATATCACTCATCATGATTTTCCAATCTTCTTCAATATAAACCTCCTTCTAACTGTTTAAACAAACAAGGTCTTCCTCAAGAGGTTAGGCTCTATCTGCAAGGGACCAAGCTTTGATACTGATTCATGACCAAGCTAAATAAATCAGAGGTGAGGTAAATCAATTATCCCCACACACTTTATGTTTTTTTTCTCTATCATTAAAATTTTGATCTATCACTTAAGAACATTAAATATTCACATTAGATGTGAACATGAAAGAATATAAACATCGACAACGAGAACACCAAGATTTACATGGAAACCCAAACTTGAAAAAATCACAAAGAAGCCAATTCTAATGAAATGAACACCTATTAGTGTGCCATTGGTTAAGGTGATTTTTACAAAGGCTCACTGGCATTTTTTCTCACTGCGAGTTGGATCACTATCGATCAAATCACTTCCAGTCAGGATAATTACCCTTATACAATAGAGATATCAAAATGGATATGACAAAAATGTGAAATAATAGAATTGTATGTAAATATGCACGAGAAATTCAATAATTAAGTTTTATTAACACAACCACTAGTAGATCTAAATGAATTCTTCTCTGATGTAACTATATGATCCAATGCTATTAGTATGTAAACCTCTCCTTGATAATACTTCACAAGAAACTCTGCTCACATACACCACTGCCATAAATTCACACTATCCTTCATGCATATACATCCATACACATGCATGTATCTCTCAGATATAAAATATCTCCTTTATTTATATAGGTATCTGATCATACATATGTCGACTCACACCAAACTTGTTTGAAATCCCCAAAGAAATATATATTACCATTAATTTAATGTATAAAACCAATCCTAAATCTAGGACACACTTAAGAACATTTATCAAAACTCTACAACATGACCCACAAATAGGTCATAGTTAAGATATTACAATGCATATTATAATTATAGAGAACATTTGAACACAATGACCAAGTCCAAAAAATGAACCATGAAATAACTAAAACCATCAATAGATAAAACCTATACAGAATATGATGTAGCCGATAAACCAAAACCATCTAATGAATGCACCATTGTCCATATATTAGAAACACCTGAAAGATTATTTTAGCCATATAAATCACCAATAACTGATAGAACATTCCATGTAATACTAAACACCAAAATCATACAAGTTCACCTAAACAAATGAACCATGAGTAGAACATATATATTTGCCATGGAACATTGAGGACACCAAAAAGGTTCTCATATTGAATATGTATTATGCATAACCAAAAATATTGTTCCATAATTGAAAGCCAATAGAAACATATCCAAAACTACCAACAACCAACTGATACCAGAAGAGTATCTGTATGAAGGTTTTGACATCAATGAAAATCAATGCAAACAATAAGTTAATAATTCTTATGGTAACAACATATGGGGTTGGTAAAATAATATCAAGAGGAGGTTTTTATTGGGATGAAGAAGGATTGGGAGAAGAAAAATTGGTGGATTGAGGTATAAATCCTAGACCACATCTATTGATTTGTGTAGGAGGATCTATAGGGATTTTTATACATTGCTCATTAATCCCAAAACCTTGTCCACTATAATCTTGGTGCATAGAAATTCCATAACCCACATTGTAATTATCTTTTGATATAAAAGAGGAAGGACATTCATCTTGAGCTTTATGAAAGTGTTTGGTATAAAGAGGAATAGGAAGGGAAATATTCTCTTT